>CM014274.1:87355145-87392804 GCA_004135705.1 Alloteropsis semialata
TGGCCCGGCCCACGGGCGCCACCTGTGGCCGGCAACGGCGGCGGCGGCCCGGCTTCAGTGGTGGCGGGGGAAGAGGGAAAAAGGGCCGGGGAGGGTCAGTGGACTATGGAGATTCCATTTTGATAGCTAATTGGAGTGGAGGAGCGGCGAGGAAGTACGACCACGGTGAGGGCGAGTTCGAACCGAAACAATGGCAATGGCGGCTCGGTTTTTCTTGAATTCCCGGCGATGAGGTCTATGGCTGAGGGAGGGAAGGTTCAGGGGCGGAGAGGGCAAGGTGAGGGAGTGTTCTGAGCTATGAATTGAAGAATGGCCGAGCGAGGACGGTGAATTTGGCCCCGGTGCTTTACTGCCCGGTCAGAGAGGTGGGCGAGCTGGCGACGCCGGTTTCCATGCGCATACGTGGCCGGACAGCGAAGCATGGACGCTTGGCACGGGCCAACTGGGACGGGGAGCGAAGGAAGCATGGCCAGGATAGCCGGAGGACGGCGTTTGGCGTCGGAGACGCCAAGGTCGGACTCCGACCGATTCCTGACGAACTGAATCGACTGAAGTTGATTCAGTCATCCGGTCGGAGAAAATGGTCGTCTTTGGCTCAATTTTTCTCAAGATTTCACTTAAGAACTTGATGATCGGCCAAAGTAAACTTTGTAGCTGGTATATAGGGCTATCAATCATACAAAGGGAGTTATAGTGTTTGATCAATAGTTTGGGAGATAATTCGTGGTGAAAACGGCCAAAAATTCTGTCCCAACGGAATTTGGCTGGAATGAGGACCGGTCAGACCGGTTTCAAATCCGGTTAGACTGGTTCTGGGGCCTCTTTGTTCAGCTCGGCGACAACGCGACGGCCGGTTTTTAACTCCATTTTTCTTCCGCTTTTGTTTGTAAACGTGAACATCTGCCAATACAAAAGTTGGCGATGGATCAATAGGCTACAACTTCTACAAAGGGTGTCACTATTTTTGAGCAGCGGTTCAAAAGTTACGGGGCTGTGAAAATGGGCAAAACTCACGTTTTCCATGACACAGACAATTCAGCTAAGTGCTAAAGATTCAAGGTTTGACCTGATTTTGACCAAGGTTTTGAATGACCAAACCCAGTTTTCCTTGATCCACATCACCACCATTGTAGATAGGGTACTTTGTACTCCAACTTTTATATTGGTGGAATTTCAAGTGTTTTGGCAAAATCTAAAGATATTAGCCTCTTGAGAAGGGTAAAAAGTAAAACTTGCAACACATGAAATGACGATCAAATGAGTTCAAAATTGAATTTTGAATTTTTGTTTGAACTTTCCATACTCATTTGAGTTCATAAACATGTAGTTGACATTATTTGTGACATTTTGGTATAATTTTTGTATTTTGACTATTTTGATTATTTTGGTTGACTAAGTCAACACATACACACAATTATGCACAATCAACACGATTATGAAATGATGCATGTCATGATTGGTTTAATTAAATCCATTAAGGGTCTTAATTACACTAGTGACACCAGGGGTGTCACAGAACCAAACCAAAGTTCAGAATTCAGGACACTGACAAAAGTGTTTGCATCTAAAAGGAGAACCAAACCAAAGTTCAGAAGAGGTCGAGATTCCCTACGAACTACTCATCTGATTGATCAACCGTAACGAGCTCACTTATTCACAGCTCGTGGAAATCAACAGAGCACATGTTCATCAGCAGCAGAAAACGAAACTCTGATGACAAACTCAGCAACATCCGATCGACAAAGCTGCAGGGTCGACTCATTGAGTTGGTTGTTCACCTTCTCCATGCATGCTTCGAGATGCCACTCAGCTAGACATCCCCAGCCTCGAACAGACTCCAGTACTCCACGTGTTGACGAGTAACGAATTCCCTCTCAACGGCCAGGCGCATCTGGTCCGCCTCCTCCAGCGCCGCACCGGCGTCAGTCCTGGCGGTCGAGCACGAGCAGGAGCTTCTCGGGCCAGTGGGGGCCGGGGATTCACGCGAGGGTACGACAAGGCCTCCATATGCGGTGTTTGTGCTCTCCTCGGCCCGCTCCAGGGCGCGGCGCAGCAGCTGAATCGCCGCTTTCGTGTGCATGTCGGTGGCGGCGTCGTCGTCGTGGCGCCACACCCATCCACCTCAGTGTGCTCCGGAGCTCGTCGGATTGCAGGCAGCCAAAGAGGTTTGTGATCATGCCGACCTTGGCGTGGAGCTCGTCCTCGAACAGCCCCCCACCCCCCTCCCACACACACACACACACACCCACACAAACACACAATCCCACCCACTTGCCATTTGATAACTTGAGGCCATACAATGAAACTGAAATGAACAATTGAACTGTTGAAGGTAGCAATGCATATTTGAGAAGCTTCTAAAAGATTGGAGAGTATGCATGAGCCATAGTTGCCTTGCTTCATGGTGATGTATAGAATACTCTAGAACTAGATATTTTAGCATGGTAGAAATATCAAGGAAGAAGATAAAGATGAGAAGAGTTCTAGAGTTAGGATATTTTGTATGGAAGAGTGTGGAATGTGTCACATGGCAATATTCTCTTGGTCATGTACTCCTATAAATAGGGGTGCCCTCCACCCCAAGATGTGAAGCCATACCAAGCCATATCATGATAAGTAGAGACCATTTGGAAGATGGCATAGGTAACCATCATGAAAGAGTAGAGTGTGTAGTGTAGCCACATAAAGAGTGTAAAATCCTTATGTTTTCAATTAAGAGTTGAGTTTCACATAGTGTTGGTCTCCCGTGTGGGTGTGAGTATGAAGGTCTTCTCGATGTAGTTGTGAGTATAGGTCCACTGAAAAAGTGGTATCACCCAGTTTGGTATCACTTCTAGAAAGTCGGTGTCAAGTCGTGACGCCGATTTCTCAACAATTGGTATCAGAGCAGTTCGGTCAGGGACTGTCATTGGGAGTAGTCTGTGGTGAGTGCAGGGCGCTCACAGTGATCGGTGCAGTGATCGGTAGGCACAGGGCGCTTACATTGCTCGGTGTGGCACCGAGAGGCGCTAAGGGGAGATTCTGCTGGAGATCACAGTCTGGGACAGTGAAGGAACACTGGTCCGGGACCAAGCATAGGTGACGCTGGGCGTCAGTTGAGATGGCAGATCTCTTGAGCGCAGGAGGCATGAGAAGGCTTAATAGCCACAATTATGGCTATTGGCAAACATGCATATAGTCCTACTTGATGGGTCAGGACCTATGGGATGTCGTGGGAGGCACCGAGATTACTCCTCCATTGAAGGAGAATGTGAAAGATTTGCAGAAATGGCAAATCAAGGCAGACAATGCTATGTTTTTTGTTGAAGACGATGATCGAGGAAGACCTGATGGAGTACATCAGAGATGCGGAGACACCGAATGCAGCTTGGGAGACATTGGCGAAGTTGTTCTCGAAGAAGAATGAGGCACGACTCCAGCTCCTAGAGAAAGAGCTTACAGGTATCTCACAAGGCATTTTGAACATCAATCAATACTTTAGTAAGGTGAAGAATATCTGCCGTGAGATATCCCGGCTTGACCCGAAGGAGAAGGTCAGTGAAGCTCAAATGAGGAGGCTCATCATCAATGGCCTAAGACCCGAGTACAGTGGGTTTATGGCTGCAGTGAGTGGATGGCCGATACAACCATCCTTGGTGGAGTTGGAGAACCTTTTGACTAATCAGGAGGCATTAGCCAAGCGGATGGGCAACATCACCTTAAAGGAGACAGATGAAGAGGAGGCGCTCTTCGTCAGAAAGAGAGGCCTACTAAGAGGTCGTGGAGAGGCGAAGAAGTGGACAAGAGGTGACAGATGTTGTCCGGAGAAGAGCAGCTATTCAGGGGGAGCTCAACAAGACAATGATGATGAAGATGACCAGGATTTGGTCAAGAACAAGAGGATAAGAAGAGGTGAGTGTTTCAACTCTGGCAAGAAGGGTCATCTTGCACGGGACTGTAGTCCACGGAAGCAATCGGAGGGAAATGTGGCTACAACAGAAGAAGTCATCTTGAGTAGGTGGCTTAGTGAAGAAGAGTGGGATGCAGAGGCATGCGCCACAATTGAAGATGATGGAGGTTACTTCATAGAAGACTTGGTAGAGGGTGAAACTCCATCAATCGGTGTTGCCACAGAAGAAGAAGAAGAAGAAGAAGAAGAAGAAGAAGAAGAAGAAGAAGAAGAAGAAGAAGAAGAAGAAGAAGAAGAAGAAGAAGAAGTGGGATGCAGAAGGTGGCTTCTCCATGGAGGTGAGAGATCCAGATACATCTAGTGGTTTCATAGTATTTGGATATGATAGTAATGAAGATTGGGAGGCTCTAAATAATGAGGAGGAATATATTAAAGATGAGAAGATAGAGCCTAGTCTTCATGAAGATGAGAAGCCAAAAGAATATAGTGAAGGCATAGATGGAGCATTAGTGGTCCATGAAGATTTGAAGGAGCATGAGAAGGTGAAGATGCTTCCAGAAGGATCTAGTTGTGATAATCTCAGGTAGGCCAGTTCTTCACCTACAAGAGTTATTTTGTCTTCATACAAAGAAGCATCTAGAGGGAAGACAACTAGAAGGGTGAAGAAGAAAGAAGAAGTGTCTAGAAGCATCAAGTCTACAAGCAAGCTACAACTAAAGGAGATATGTGAATCAAAGGAGGCGGATACGTTGTCACAAGGGCAAGCGAAGAAGAAGGCTCGGAATGGCAGAGCGCAGAAGATTCAAGGGCAGAGACAAGTATGCATTGAGGGGGGGTGTTGAAGATAGCAATGCATACTTGAGAAGCTTCTAAAAGATTGGAGTGTATGCATGAGCCATAGTTGCCATGCTTCATGGTGATGTGTAGAATACTCTAGAACTAGATATTTTAGCATGATAGAAATATCAAGGAAGAAGATAAAGATGAGAAGAGTTCTAGAGTTAGGATATTTTGTATGGAAGAGTGTGGAATGTGCCACATGGCAATATTCCCTTGGTCATGTACTCCTATAAATAGGGGTGCCCTCCACCCCAAGATGTGAAACCATACCGAGCCATGCCATGATAAGTAGAGACTATTTGGAAGATGGCATATATAGCCACCATGAAAGAGTAGAGCGTGTAGTGTAGCCACATAAAGAGTGTAAAATCCTTATACTTCAGCTTGTTTGGGATTGGAAATCTGACCCTAAAACAAGATCCAAATTTTAGCTTGATGAGTACACCACAGCAAACTGTCAGTACCATTCAAAACTAACCTACTAAAAACCACGAGCAGCTAGACTAGGTGTCTGCACAGAAACAAAGATATCCAAATGAAAATATCACTTTCTAACGAAGTGTCCATGTTTATTTATCCTATCCGTTCTTGGGTCAAATCAAACTCTTATTTATACACCATTCACATTTTCACAAGCATCACTCTGCAACAGAAATACTAAGATTCACAGCAAAAGAGCCTCTTCTGACTCCAAACAAAGGAATTGATTAGGCCACTAACAAGAATATCAAAGTTTACATCATGTTCTACTCATCATCAATGTTTAGAACCTTGAGCGTGCCTTCGATGTGCTTCTTCTCACGAATGAGCTTCTTTCGAGCTCGACTGTTTGCTTCTTCTTCTATTTTTCGTTGAATATTCTTCAAGCTGAACTCAACCTAGATTTGAGGCCTCTTAAAGTTGTTTGCTACTAGAACCAACATGAAGATAAATAGTAGGGAAATTAGTTAGGGGGGAATTGAACCTGCATCTCTGCAGCTGCATGCAGATGGAACAGAGGGTTAGGTCCATTGATATAGAAAACTTTCTTCTTGGAGGCATCCAAACTTCTAGATTTAATGCCTAGTTTAAGATTAGCAATCAATTTGATGGCTATAATCTTCAGACTAATTTTATTCTATACATGTTGAACAATTACAGTTCAACTAACATCTATAACTTGAAGTATCTATCAAAACTGGTAAACCAAGGCAATGAACTGAAGAAGCACACTGCATGCACATGACAAGAGAGGATCATTTTGTGATCAGGCCACTAAGCAATAGCTAATCACCACACATACAGAGAGCAAACATGTGCAATAACACCAGAATGCTGATATATTCACATGATCAGTACGACGGGCACTGTAAACTGAAAGCATTCGATCTTGCCTAATCGGAGCCAAGGCAAATTGCGTACCGATTGGTGAAGCCGGATCGCCGCGAAACGTATTGTACAAGGTGCTGGTCGCTATTGTCTAAAGAGGAAGAGAAAACTATTCTGAAGAACAATTGTCGCAAGTTGGAGATCACTGGAAATCTTCAACAAATTTGGAAATCTTCAACATTTGAACAAGGTCCAGCCAATGTTGGACTTGGACACCATGCCCGATCACTGAAATGTTAAGTCACCAGTGTGCTAAATTTACTAGTTTGTTGTTGCAGCACTCCTTTACTGAATGCGCAACTTTTCTGAACGGTTGTGCATTGCATGATTCTTTAGCTCAAATGTTACTACCGACTTGTGCCTTGTCTGATGTACTGAAGCGTTTGTAGCACAAATGTTCAAATGTTCCTGCACAGGGTCCAGGTAAAATGTTACTGCCGACTTGTGTGCCTCGTGGCTTTTGCAAGCAAATCAACACACAAGATTTGTGGGTATGGATACTGCACCACTGCTAGCAAAATTTGTTCAGGCTTCAGAGAAGGTTTTGTCTGAATTCTGAAACAGTTTTCTTCAGAATCTCATTGCAGAACGGACATTTCACACAAACTGATCAGCAAAGCGACATCGATCAGAAGTATTAACAAGACTCTACCGTGGCACAAACAAAAGCAGTTGCCTCTGAAGTCCGAACCAAACCGAAGTAATAAACAAATTAAAAGTTCAGAAGAAGCAGACACCCACACGGATGATCAATCCGTCGATCGTGACCTTGAACTTATCACTTAACGGACCACATGTTTACCAACAACAGCAAACGAAACGGAACGGAACGGAACTCTGACGACAAGCTCAGAACGTGGACGGACGTTTGCAAGCGCGCCGCCAGTTGCGTGCTTCGAGACGCCACGCGCCTAGCCATCCACGGCATTGATCAGGATAAGGGCTTCGCCTTACTCCGCCGTGACGGCCCGTCTCATCGCGCGCAGCTCCTGCAGCGCCGCTGCTGCGACCGCCGTGGCCCAGTTCGCGGGCAGCTCCGCCGCGAGCATCCACGCGGTCCAGCCGTCGCTCAGGCGGGGAAACGACGAGTCGGCCACGTGGCCAGCCTCCGTGCTCGCCTTGGTGAATGCCAGGACTAGGCGCAGCACCCGCACCACCTCGTCCGCGTGCTGATTGACGAGGGCGTGGTCGTCACTCCAGCGCTGCCACATCTGCGTGCCCTCAAGGTTGGGGTGCGCGCGGACGTAGAGGGCGACGACATGGCCGGCCAGGGCGTGGCGCTCGCCGTCCTGCGCGACGGTGCGGAGGGCAGCCCGGATAAACACGGTGGGGCAGACTCCCACCGGGTTCTCGTCGATCTCGTCGAAGTCTATCTGGGCAAGCAGAGATCCCCCGCGAAGCAAACGCTCCATGTCGATGCGAGTGAGGAGCTTCCTTTTGGCGACGGTGATGCTGTCGGAGGCGTCCGTATTGGTGCCGACGAGCGCGAGGGTCATCGGCACCGTGGCGGTCAGCATCGGCGCGGTGCCCGTACCACCGCTGGCACAGCGCGTCATCCCCCAGGAGCAGGCCGTGGCGCGGCGCGCGTTTGGCGCATACGTGGTCGGCCGCGGCGTGGTCGCAGCTATCGGTCTCGCGGCTAGAGGCCTCCATCGACGGCCTGGAGCTTCGGCTCGCTCTCACCAAGCTCCAGGGCGGCGCATACGTGGTCGGCCGCGGCGTGGTCGCAGCTATCGGTCTCGCGGCTAGAGACCTCCATCGACGGCCTGGAGCTTCGGCTCGCTCTCACCAAGCTCCAGGACGCCAGAGCGTGCGCGCCGTGAACGGGCTCAACGCCATGAACATCCGGGCCGTCCCCAGCGCTGGAGACTTCTTATTTAACCTCAGAGCGCTCCGGTACGCCAATGGCGTCCACGTCTTCGTCCGCTCGGCCTCCTTGGCGACCCGCCGGTGCAGAACGGGGATGGCCGCCGCCCTCGACCACGCCGCCGCGGGGACGCTGCTCTCGGCCGCCTCCCACGCTCGGTCGGGCCTGGGGCGCCGTCCGCGCGGCCCGGTAGTCCGCCGACGGAACCGGGCGTGGCCTGGGGCGCCGTCGAAACCTCGCGAGGCGCCCGCCACGTCTCGGGGATCGCTGCTACGACACGCCCGGTGCGCCGGATGAGCCACACCGTTGGCTGGGAATTCCTGCACTCCCCCATATGCCTCTGAATCTCAAGCGCCCTGGGGTGCTATGTTCATCTCTGCAGCTTAAGATTCGATCAATCGGAATCTGCTGCGGATAATAGTTTCCGTTACATGCTATACTGTTGCCAGTCCTTTTTTTTAAAAAAAGGCGCCGGTCTCGTTTGTTCACGGAGATATGACCAACTGAGATCCAAGCATCCCCTGATCAATGATGCTGCATCTCCCTGCTCGATCTTCTTCTGTAACCTGATTCGCCGTTCAAGACAATAAACGGAACACATGATTTTCAACAACATCAAATGAAACTCTGAACATCTGACGACGAGCTCAGTAACACTATACGACAGTCTGACGAAGAGCTATTATTGATGTCATCATTTTGAGAGCCCGCAGGTTCACTTAGTACATCCTGCCTGATCCCGTCTAGATAATTTGAGCCAAGTTAACCATTAACCTGGGATGTCAATTGCTACTCAACTGTATACTTGTTGAAACTTGTCCCTTCCTGAATACAATAAAGTAGCTTTCTGAATGGTTGTCAGACTCAGGCCCTGTTTAATTCAGCAAGATAAGTTTAGGAAATTTACTGTAGCAAAACTAAATCAAAGATTAGAAGGGCTAAACATGATCTAATTATAAAACTAATTACACGGATGGACGGAAAATCGCGAGACGAATCTATTAAACCTAATTAATTCGGCATTAATCTACATTTAATACCCTTAATTAGTGTCCTAATATTTGATGTGACGGGATGAATAGGAAAAACTCATGGAATTAAACATGGCCTCAGTTGTTAGCTTGATGCCGCCACAGCAAGTCAGCAACGCACGAGTGTTCCCTGAAATGTTACTACCGACTTGTGTCTTCTCTGCATTACTGAAACATCTGTTTCTGAATGGAATTCCTTTTCTGAATGACACTAGAATTTGCTGTTTCCAACCCCTTGGGAAAAACTGGGCTCTGTTCTTATATCCTGAATTCCTGACTGACTAAGTAAGTTCTGTTATCAGTTATGCCCATGCAACTGCTAATTCTCGTAAAAAGTACTAGTGTGTCCCACATGATCCGAAACGTTGGTTGTTTTTGGAAACAAAATCTCAAACGTTGAATTTCCGGTAAAAATATCTGGTAAGTATGAAACTAAACGATCTCAAGTGGCATCCAACAAGTTGGAAGTCTGAACAAATTGCAACAAGGGGAGAAGCAATTCCATCCAGTTTGCCATGTTGGCGTAAGTAACTGAACTCAAAGTAACTCCAGCCCAAAACTATCCCAAATCAACTCACAAGATTTTGCGTACCGCATCACTGCTAGCAAAAAAAAAAAAGAAAAAAAAATCAGGCTTCAGAGAAGGTTTTGTCTGAATTCTGAAGAGTTTTCTTCAAAATCTCATTGCGGAGCAGACATTTCACACAAACCGACTTGGAGTGGCAACCCACCCCAAGGATCAAGGAGTATATAACACTTACTGACTCAGGTAACAAGTACTGCTAAAATTGGTAGCAAACATTACAGTAATGAATGATGAATGGTAATTTTTCTTGCAAGTACAATAATGAATGATGAATGGTAATTTTTCTTGCAAGTACAATAATGAATGATGAATGGTAATTTTTCTTCAGAGAATATAATGAATCACATAAAGTTTTACTACTGAACAATGAACAACAAAAAAAAGGCAAAGTTAATTGTGAATCTGCAGTTTTGCCTAAAGATAGAAAAAGAGAGAAAGTGACCACTATGCCTAGTATTCTTTTTTCTGAATAACCATGCCTAGTATTCTGAAACTGCAGTTCTGCACTGATACTTGATATGATCACATCAGTATAGACAGCAAGGCAAGACCAAGAGGAGAAAAAACCAATAACTGGTACTCAAAACAAAACCAATAACCGATCAGAGAACAACTGAAATCAACTGAAAAAGGCTTGCATGCATGCATCCCGGAATATCATTCACAGAATCCAGGCAATAGCAGAAATCATCTATGCTATCAGGGTTGGAACATGTCAATTGTCATCCGGTCAGACTTTTGGTCACTGCTAGTCAGCTCTCTTCAGAAAAATGAGTACCTTCATTTCAGATTCAGAATGGAAAATTCGCATAATTGACCAGCAAAGCAAATCGGAGAATGCCAGCAGAATCCAATATCATGCATGAACAAAAAAAACGAGATACAAGTATACAACCAGTCTGTATTACCCCACGATGCTGAACGATCAACTAGAACAGTTTAAGAAGATTCCACACGCCCACAAAAGCACTTTTTTTTAGATAATGGAAAAAATTCTGGCTTCAGACCTGTTAGCGATCAAAATTGGCAAGGAATAGTTCTGCAGGGAAACCGGTGGAACCGGATATATAAACCGGTGGAACCGGTTTGGGTCACTGTGACGCGTATGACAAGACAAACCGGTGGAACCGGTTTTCCCCGAATTGTAATAGGTTTGGACTCTTTTTGTAGATCCGACTTGTATTTGGACTTTCCTTGCGGGGCAAGACCTCCCCACCCTATAAATATAAAGGGTTGCGGCCGATTGAGTATCATCCAATCGATCAAACACAATTTATCTTTTATTTGTCTTTACTTTTTGCCTTTACTTTATGTTCTTCAAACCCTAGCCTCTTCCAAACCCTAACTGCTGTTCTTCCTTCATCTCCACAGCAATTGAGGGCGTTCTAGGTGGCCTGACCGATCCTAGAACAACCCAAGGTGCGCACACCCTGACGGGGTCCCTCCCGGGAGTGCGTTCGTTGGTGATCGCTGCAAACCCTAGAAAAACCGGTTGGACCGGTTTCCTAAACCGGTAGTACCGGTTCTGCGCAGACAGGTCTAGGTGCTGCGATCTCGTGCGTGTGAGTGTTTGGCGCGGCGCGTTTTAGCGTCAACACACTTTTTGGCGACTCCGCTGGGGAACAAGAAAAAGGGATCTACTATCATGTCGAGTCTACCGAAGCCAGGCGAGGTGGATCCTGATAATATTCAAAGGCCGACTGCTAATGAGCTATCGGCTGAGGATCGTCATCTATTCGAGCAACTCCTGCTGCAAGAAAAGGAGGAGATGGAACGGGCCATGAAGATAAGGCGCAATGGTTCCTCTCGCACTTCTCCAAGGATCGAAAAGGTGCTGTCTCCAAGGATAAGGAGGTGGTTGTTCTTTCAGAGGGAGAAGAAGAAAAAGATGAGGTAACACCCACTGTAAGTGCTGCATCCGCGCCTGTTACCCTTGAGCAAATTAATGGCTTATTACTTTCTGGTCAAAAGAATCTTCTTACGATTGTTCAAGGCATGATTGATAAATCCTTAGGAAAACAACCTTCGACCGTAACTAGTAATGCTATTAATTCTGATGTAGTGGGTATTTCACAGCACGTATTTGTACCTCAAAATTCATCGGCAGCAGTACCACCCAGAAATCCACAATATGGGATGCCGTTGAATCATTCAATAGGACAAAATTCACAGGGACAATTTGGCCAGGCAAATCCGGTGAAACCGGTTTCTGTAACCGGTCCTACCGGTTTTAATCCTAATGTACAATACGGCCAAAATCCGGTTCAACCGGTTGTAGGAACCGGTCCTACCGGTTCTACCCCTGTTGCTGCATATCAGACAACACCTGAGCTTATAACTAGTGCATCAATTGCTCAGGCTAATCCTGGCCGAGTTAATGGTGTTTCTGGTCATGTACCTACATGTACTCCAATGACATATACTACAAATCCTATGTCTTCCCAAAGTTCGAGTTATTTGCAACAACCATTACATGCATCACCGAACCAAATGTCACAACATGTGCCAAATGTCAATGATCAGCAAAGCTCAAATGATCTTTATATTCAGAGTCTGATGGAAGAATATAAAAAAGATTTGGCTATTTTGATTAAGGATACTTTTGGCGTAGAGGTTAAGAATAAAACTTTAGTATATCAGAAACCTTATCCTCCAGTTTTTGATACTATGCCTTATCCTCAAGGTTTTAAAGTGCCAGAATTTATCAAATTTACTGGGAAAGACAATAGGACTACATGGGAGCATATTAGCCAATTTAATGCACAAATGGGTATTCATGGTAGTGTTGATCATTTGAAAGTTAGATTATTCCCTTTGTCATTATCTGGTGTTGCTTTCTCATGGTTTTCGGCATTATCTCCTAATTCTATTTATACATGGTCTCAATTAGAGCATAAATTCCATGAGCACTTTTATAGTGGTGATAATGAATTGAGGCTATCTCACTTAACATCGGTTATGCAAAAGAATGATGAATCTGTTGCTGATTACGTTAGAAGATTTAGAGATACAAAAAACCGATGTTATAGTTTGATTATTTCTGAAAAAGATCTTGCCGAATTAGCTTTTAAAGGTTTGAAATCTCATATCAAAGATAAATTAGAAGGCTATGAGTTTCTTACCCTTAATCAAGTATTACAAAAAGCTTTGGTTCAAGAAAGCCGAAGTAAAGATGCTAGGCCAAAATCTGATCGTCATAACATGCATATGTTAAACAATGATTTAATGGACGATGAGAATGGAGAAGTATGTGCTGCTGAATTTACATGGCCAAACAAGTCTCAATCATATAGTTGCCCTTCACTTAAGCCGATCCACAAAAATCGGCAAGAAGAAGTGAAATTTACTTTTGATGTGTCCAAATGTGATAGGATATTTGATGAGTTGCATAAAAACGGATACATCAGATGTGCATATACTTTACCACCACTTGATGAGTTGAAGCGACGTGCATATTGTAAATTTCATAATTCTTTCTCACATGCAACTAATAATTGTAATGTATTTCGTAGGCGAATTCAATCGGCCCTTAATGAAGGCCATTTGACTTTGCACGAAATGAAGGTTGATTCTGATCCTTTTCCTAAGAATTTCTCTGTCAATACCATTGAATTACAGAATCCTAAAATGTTGATCCGGCCAAATCAAGCCGATACAACAAAAGAAAAAAATGTAATCATTGGTGAAGCACGACCAGAACAGAAAAGGAGCAAGAAAGTTTGGCAGAAAAAAGACCCTCAAGTTGCAAAAAGGAATTCGACACTCGGGGGGCAAACCAAGAGCAAGTGTGCTGGTTCTGATAGAACCGGTGGAACCGGTTCCTCAAACCGGTATAACCGGTTTTCACCTGGAGACTCTGATGGTTCAAAAAAGAAAGCAGGGCCGACCTTTGAAGAGCTTTTTGAAAAGTATAAAAAGAAGGGAGCTGCCCAGAAACAAAGAAGTCGATCACATAGCACTGGAAATGCAAATTCACCACCAAGACATCAAGGTAGTCGAAAATCTCACCAATACCAAGGTAATTGTGCTTCTGCACCATATTATTTTGGGGGATCATATATGCCGTTGTCTTGGTCATATCCTTGTTATTATGCTCCTAGTGATTATGGTAGTATGTACATGCCACCACATATTATTTCTTATCCAAATTATGGTGTCTTCCAACAACCGATTGCTTACAATGGTAATCCGGTTAGAAAAGATGCATGTACTGATCCTAAGCAGTGTGAGAACAGTAGCAAATCAGATTCTAAATATATGCAGCCGAGGTGGTGTCCCTCAGGCTTAACTCGCACTCAAAAGAGAAAATTACAAAGAATGCGCAGGCAATCAATGGAGCCAGAAGTTGAACAAAAATCAGCGGCATCTACAAGGATGGTGTGGAGACCAAAGCAAGTTGCTTCAACTTCAACATAGGCGAGACACATGACATGGCCGATGCTTTATATGTTTAGTATCGTCCAGAAGAACAATTTTGATCTTAGAAGTGTTTTCTAGTGCACAAGTTTACTAGAAAACAGGGGGCATATGTTAGCGATCAAAATTGGCAAGGAATAGTTCTGCAGGGAAACCGGTGGAACCGGATATATAAACCGGTGGAACCGGTTTGGGTCACTGTGACGCGTATGACAAGACAAACCGGTGGAACCGGATCTGGAAACCGGTGGAACCGGTTTTCCCCGATTTGGTTTGGACTCTTTTTGTAGATCCGACTTGTATTTGGACTTTTCTTGCGGGGCAAGACCTCCCCACCCTATAAATATAAAGGGTTGCGGCCGATTGAGTATCATCCAATCGATCAAACACAATTTATCTTTTATTTGTCTTTACTTTTTGCCTTTACTTTATGTTCTTCAAACCCTAGCCTCTTCCAAACCCTAACTGCTGTTCTTCCTTCGTCTCCACGGCGATTGAGGGCGTTCTAGGTGGCCTGACCGATCCTAGAACAACCCAAGGTGCGCACACCCTGGCGGGGTCCCTCCCGGACGTGCGTTCGTTGGTGATCGCTGCAAACCCTAGAAAAACCGGTTAGACTGGTTTCCTAAACCGGTAGTACCGGTTCTGCGCAGACAGGTCTAGGTGCTGCGATCTCGTGCGTGTGAGTGTTTGGCGCGGCGCGTTTTAGCGTCAACAAGACCCCTCCGTAGAGAGGCATCAGTCCGCACCCACAAAAGCACCTGCATCTAAATTCAGAACCAAACCAAAGTTTAGAAGAAGTAGAGATCCCTACGAACTACTCATCTGATTGACCAACCGTAAACTTGAGGTCACTTATTCAGCGTTCGCAGCAATCAACAGAAAACAAAACTCTGATGACAAGTTCAGTAACATTCGTTCATCGACAAAGCTGCAGGGTCAGAAATGAGCAGAGACTTATCGAGCTGGCTGTTTGCTTCCGCAGTGCGCAGCGTGTTTCGAGTCGAAACTCGCCTGAACATCAAAGGCTACGCGGTGCCTGTCGACGACGAGCACGCCGATTTGGTCGACGACGAGGCTGAGGATGACGCGGGGTCGCTGGAGGAAGACGAAGCGGACGCTGCTGAGCGTGCGGTCGTGGAAGCCGACGCCCCCGACGCAGCCGCCCTCCGGTCCCGCATCTCCAGCACAGCTTCGGGAGTCATCCTCCTAGCCTGCTCCTCCACGATCACCTTCAGCCTGCGCGATGCTCTCGCCGTTGCAGCCTCGAGCGTCGCCCGCTCTCGTGCCCGGAGCGGTTGCGCGGCCGCCCTGCGCGCCCGCTCAGCCTCCGCCTCACGCGCAGCCTCCGCGAGCGCCTGAGCTGCTGCGGCGGCTTGTGCGGCCGCTTCCGCCTCCGCGGCCTCCAGTGGCCGCCCCGGGCACCACCCCGGATGTCGGACGATGTCGCCGAACGGAGGGGACGCGGAAGTTATCTGGCTTCCGGAAACCAGATAGGTTGCCCGCCGACACATCCTTTCTCAGTTCAAAAAAGCCCAAGAGGAATCGAAGGGGCCAGGAACCTCGAATTGGGCCGAAGCAAATTTGTCGTGCTCGTCGCAAGCTTTCAGGCCCAATAGAAGTGAAGCCCGTGCAGCCGGAAATCCTATATATCTTCCGGAAGATTTTTTTTCCCATTAACTTCCGGTGTTTGAGATTCGTGCACGCGATCTCAGCCGTCGGATCGTCTTCTCCTCTCCCAGCTCGGCTCCCTCCGCCGGCCCTCCAACGCCGCCGCTGCTCTTCATCGCGCGTCCGGCCGCCGTCTCAGCCGCCGCCATGGGCCTTTAGGGTTGGGGTTTGGGGGGTCCTCTGGTGTCTCCGGCCATAGAAAGGAGCTCGGGGGCGGCCGGTCGGCCCGGCGGTGGTGGTGGGCGAGACGGCGGCGGGGCGGCGGCGGGAGACAACCGGATGGCAAGAGTCGGCGGCGGGGGCGACGAGCTGCTGGATTAGTGGTGGATGGGGTCGATGGCGGAGGCGGGAGGTGGGCGGCGCGGTGAGGCGGCGGCAGCCACCGGCCGCGGGAAGAGGAAGGGGCTGGGAGCGCGCGGCGGAGCAGGCGCGGCGCCGGTGGAGGCGCCAGCGCCTGCCTGGGAGGCGGCATGACGGGGCGGCGGCGGGGCTGGGGGCGGAGGGGCTCGCCGGCCGGAGACGAGGAAGAACCGGAGTTGAAGAAGAAACGGTGGATGGGCCGTTGTTGGGCTGGAAGATGGATAGCTTCCCCGCCTTCCACAAGACATATAGGAGCCCCCTGCAGCCGGAAATCCTATATATCTGTGGGGCGGTGGACTTCCTCCCGTTCGAAAAAAGAGAAGAAAAACGATTTTTGCCGGCGCCGCCGCTCTCGAGTCTCGATCCAGCGACCGGCTCCTGTCGCGGTGTCGGCGGTGAACCCAAAGGGGTACTTCGCCAACGATTTTTTTGGGAATAGCAATGAGTTCCACATCTTTGATCTCAAGGAAGGCACTAGTGAGCTTGTTGGGCCAACACATGATATTCCTGCTCTTTCACGAAAACCTTTCTGGCTGGTTCCTGTGCATCCGGGTGTAAAATAGATTGCTAGGAAATCCTTTGCAGAAAGCTCATAGCCTCGTGCTCTGCAGTCGAAGATGGCCTCAAGGAGGGGTGTGTGTACTTTGCCAATGATTTTCTTGGGGACAGCAATGAGTTCCACATCTTTGATCTCAAGGAAGGCACTAGCGAGCTTGTTGAGCCAACTCAGGATATTCCTGTTCTTTCACGCAAACCATTCTGGCTGGTTCCTGTCCACCCGGGTGTCAAATAGATTGCTAAGATATATTTCTTTTGTTGCCTAGTTTATCTGCTACTCAATAACCATAAAGTTTATATGGTTTAAGTCTTTGGTAGGGAAAAAAATAGGGTCGTCAAGTTTATTTGTCTTTCTTTTTAGTTTACTTTGATGATACGATGTTTTCAACTCTTGCTTCAAACTAACCTATGATTACAGGATGCATGTACCATATCCAAGATCTATGGATATTGTTATAATATCAAATACTACTTTGCATATTTATGCTCATTTTTGTGGCTCAGTAATCCACTATTTGTTATCCATACAGTACTATGTCTATTTTAGCATAAAAGATTTCGGGTGTAGCAGTTCTTGGTCATCAGGTTTGTATTTCGTCAAATAACAGACTGTACTGGTGTTTACCTCGAACGATTCTATTTTTTACCTTGTTCAATATGAGGAACCGCTGAAACGTTTCTCGGTTTAAAAATATAGAAATAAAAATAAAGATTTACTTATATGGCTTCAATCGAAAAGAACGAACGTTCATATATGACTGAAAATGTTGATGTTCCTAATCTCAATCTACGATTTATGCACCAAACCATGGCATTCCATTGGGCCACGTCGCCTACTTTTCCCTAAGCCGTTGGATTGCAAATGAATGTCATCCAGCACTTCAAGGTGGCTTTTAATGATGCGCGGTTCCAAAGTTATCGTGAAGTCTTGCGGAATTCACGGCCGGAATAGAGAGCTATATTTTAGTCCTTCGTGATATCTCGGGAAGTCCAGGACAGAAGATAAAATGACGCCTCTCCTCTTGTTTTCCTTCTCTGTCGTTTCTTCCCGTCCCTACTGCCGTCACAATCGCGAAAAAAATCTCCCTTCTAACGGAAGGAACGTCATCCTCTCCTCTAGCAGAATCACATCCGTTTGAATCAAGCTCAGTAGTATCTCTTCATTGGAGCTTTCTGTATCCATCACCGGTCCCTCTTTCCACTTTCAATGGATCCCCCAATCTTCAGATCGTGTAGTCTCTCTTTCAGTGGATCCCCCAATCTTCAGATCATGTAGTCTCAGAGAGACGACACATGCATCCTCATAGAGACCCTTGATCTCCTTCCCCATGAAGCCTTGCCCATTGCTTCCACCCACATCTGGCCAGCCACACGAAGGGCACGATGGATAGCATCATCCACAAGGTGTAGTTGTGGCACCCGATCACGCCGTTGTTGCGATGCTGAAGCCATTAGGGGCAGATGGTGGTCGTGGGCGTGCCAAACAAGCCGCTGAAACTGCTGGTGTTCGCCATCGTGCCCAGCGGTAAGACCATGTCAAGTTACTCAAAGCCATCGCCTCCTCCAGAGTACACATCCAGCCAAAAGCAAATGACCCATCAATGGTCCTTTGAAGATGGACCTCCCTTCACTCAAAGATACCGAATCTGATCCAGATAGCTGGCTCAAATATACTTTGGCTCCTGCAATGCATCCCACTGAATTAATTGATCATTACCTGCACTCTCCAATAGTGACCCCATGAGTGAAATCTGAGTCCACATCGCCAAGGAACAGACGGACTGAAACTTTTCAGCATCCTGATAGCTTAATGTATTTTTTTTCATAACCATGGAATGATCTGCTGCTAATAAACTATGCTTATTCATGAGTGTCTCCAGTCAGATTACTATATGTGGTACCATGTCTATTTCTTAAGGCTTCAATTTCAGTACTACTTATTCAGACACTGATATCTGTACCAGAAAAAGAGTAATGGTGTTATAGAGCTTGCAAAGTTTGCAACTCAAGAATCATACCAGGTGATGATGGATATAAGTGCACAAATATAGATGGCTGGTCATGCAAGCAATATGACTGTAAGTAAGAAAAATTCCTCCATAATAAACCTGTAACGTAGATTCAGTTGTTAATTTTAAACATATCTTTTCACTGTATTTTCTATATGGTTCAGGTACAAAATTTGTTTCATAGGAGCAGACGACACTCATAGCCTTCAGTTCATGTTTTTCGAGAAAAAGGGGTAGAACTCATTGGAAAAACTGCAGAGACCCTAAGGAAACAGTATGATCCAAGTTCTATCCCACCTGAGATATCACAATGGATCAGCCATAAATTCACTTTCATAGTCAAAGCGCTATTCTAAAAAAGTGTCAGAAACATTGAGCCTTCTTTTGAGGTTGTCATGATCAAATAGAGACATGGAAAACAAGCAACATTACCAGATATCATATACAATGAATCCGTATATTCAGACGTAGATGCATCAGAGAATAAAGATACCAACACTGATAACAATATCATCAAAGAAAAAGATCGACAAGGTATAGCAAAGCAAAATATATTGTTTAGTCCATGTTTCATTACATGGATTTATACTAATTATAGAGTTGTTGCAGGCATCATTATCAAACACACCTCAATTCATAGATATACAAGATATGGACATAGACCACTAGTCTGAGTAAGTACATCTTTACTGTTTTATACACACATAGCCTATTTCCCTCCTATAATATTCCAAATAATTACAGTGCTTGGGATACCACAGAGAAGCATACTGAATTGCAGGTAACCCTTTCTCCTTTATCAAAAAATCAAATACACAAAATAGAATATAATATATAATCTTTCCCCAATGTTTTCATAGGGTAATGGGGATGATGACAAGAAGCATGAGGAACAGGAGAGAAAGAAGCTAAAAATTAAGGAATAATCAAAAGTAAGTTACCCTTACTATTTATACTTGTAACCTTCACCAACCAATTACACCCACTTGGTATTACTCCAATAGTCTTACAGGTTATCCTTAACTATTATTACCATTTAATTTCCATTTCACACATTACTTGGTTATAAAGTTCAGAAGTTTACTTTTATCCATCATTATCATTTAATTTGGATTTAATTTACATCTGCTCATCCTCTACTACAATGATTTATTTGGAGATGTACCCTGATAAAAAATAGAAAACATAGAAACTTGAATACCAAATTAGATGTTACAACACAGAAAGTTACATATTTTATATAAATTAATTACTTTACTTACCATACATATATATGTTTCCTTATTTTTCCTTTGTGCCACAGCTGGACAACTAATACCAAGGCAAGCAAACGGAAGGATATTTTGGTGTACATGGCACAACAATGTGGACTGGTGCTTTTGCTTACAGTTATGGGTACAATTTTTGTTTAACTAAGCTCCTACTATATATCTGCTGGTCGAAAGCACAGCTTTCAACAGCCCAGATAAATTTTGGGCCAACATAGAACAGATATGATGCGATGACAGGTTACAAGATACCTACCTTTTGGGGTAAAAGAGTATGTTCACTATCTTTTGTAAGCGGTATGCTGTCTGTGTTGACAATTTCTCAGCACCTACTATATTCTCATAGTTTGTCAGCTACGCAACTAAACCTTAGTTGCAAGATTACCGCCCTGTGGTTGCTGAAGATTACCAAACTCCGACAATACTTGTTTGCCTATATGGAGTTTATGACAAATGTATTTCACACAATTAAGCACATTCTTCTGACATGTAAAGGAGCATCGTACCATAGGTATCCATTGGGAATCCGCGGCTTTGCCGCGAGCTTTTCTAGTAAGTAGTGCTGAGGTTTCAGTCTGTATGCGAGATATGAAAAGTCCAATTTGGATCAAATGGATGGGCCTTAGTGGGCTGATTTTAGCGGTCAAAGTGACCGTTTTACATCAAACCCAGAGTCCAACTCGGGCCGTCCGTCACAATGTGCTATTCTTTTTTAGCCACATGTATAAGCCGAGTGGCTACAAAAGGGCCGCTTTATTATTATTTTCTAAATCTAAAAAAGAAAAGCACATTCAACCAAAACTTTTTTTAGAGAACGTGCATAGCACGTATTTCATTAAGAGAAGAAAGAGCATTACAAACACGAACAACACACACAAAAGAAAAAACAACAACAACAACACCAACAACACACCACACCAAGGACAACCACTACAGACAAGAAGACCCACGGCTCCACAAGCACGCCTTTATTGGAGAAGAAGACCGCCGACGAGCACAACAAGACGACCACAACAACAAGAGAAAGAAGAGGCCCGATCAAACCCCACACCTAACAAGACGACCAAAAGATCAAGGGAGGGAGAACCTGCAAAGGAAGAGCAAGGACTTCCGGCTCGCCCACCTAAGAGCTACAAAGACTGGAACAACGCGGGAAGGCGCATAGGGAATGCAAGACAACACCTTCAAGAAGGGTACGACGTCAAGACGCCGCCGCTGTCCATCCGTCCTAGGACAGACTGAGTTTTCACTCAGCGAAGCTGAAAGACTGGTGACCTAGGCAGCGCCCTCTACAGGGTAGGTTGCGCCCACAGGCGTGGCCGCTGCGGCACTGGACGAAGCCGGGCAAAGCTTTCACTAAAGGCACCAGAATCTCACACCATGCCCTTCACACGCGGCGAAGCAGATGTTCCAGACAAGAAATCCTCAAGCAGACCAGCGGGACATTGAAGAGCTCATGCAGGCACCTGGGGCAACGACAAAGATGACCTAGAGCGACAAGTGGAAGTGGCAACCTCTGGTGACGGTGAAGACGACCAAGAAATAGCCTCAGACGACGACGGCCTGGTGATGGAGAAGGCGACGATGAAGGGGGGGGTATACCGCAGCCACGGACGCCGCCGCTACCTGGCAGCCGGATCCACGTCCATGAGGAAACGCCTCCATCCCGGCGGCCAGGGGAAGCCGCCGCTACCCCGGTGGCCGGGTCCCGGTGTGGACCGGCGGTGCGGCCAGGGCCACAGCCATGGTGCCCGATGCAGGGTGCCCGGAGGGGAGGGGTCAGATCCAGCAGCAGGCCGCCGAGAGGGCACGCCGGTGAGGAAGGGCAGGGCGGCGTCCCGTGCAGAAGAGGGACAGGGAGCGCACGCCCACCGGCGGAGGCGCCGACGGCCCCGGCGATCGACGAGGGTCCCGGATTCGGCAGCGGCGGCCCGCGAGATGAAGGGGAGCCGCCACATCAGAGGCCCGCGACCTGGTGGCGGCGGCCCACGAGGGGGAGGGGGAGCCGCCGTCGCGCACCAGGGAAGGAGAACCAGCCCCGCCTCTCGCGGCCTGCGAAGGGGAGGGTAGCGCTGCGGCGAGGGCCGACGGCCCGCGAATGGGAGGGGGAGTCGTCGCGCCGCACTAGAGGGCGGGGGGCAGCTCCGCCGCTAGCGGCCCGCGAGGGGAGGGGGCGCCCAAGACGGGGAGGGGGGCGCCGCGGTGAGGGCTGACGGCCGACGGCCAGCGAAGGGGAGGGGGAGTCATCACGCTGCACCAGGGGGGGAGCCAGCTCCGCCGCCGCTGGCCTGCGAGGGGAGAGGGGGCGCCACGGTGCAGCCCCGCCGCCGGCAGCCCGCGAAGGGGAGGGGGGCGCCGCGGCGAGGGCCGACGGCCGACCGGCAAGGGCGCGCCGGCGCAAAGGGAGGCGTGAGGGCGGTTGGTGGAGAGGAGCTCCCGCATCGGGAAGGACTCCGGCGAGCGGCGAGGAAGACGACCTTGAGTTAGGGTTAGGGTTTTGTGGGGTGGAAGGGAAGGGGAGGAGGGAGGAGGAGCGAGGAAGGCCGGCTTCGGCTCCCCACACTGGCCGCCGCCGCCGCGGCCGGAAGCCGCCAGCGGCAGCGGCCGCCGTGGCCGGAGGAGGGGGGCGGAGGGGTGGCGCCGGGAGATCCGCCCGTGTCGCCCCGTACGGAGCGACGCGGGGGTGGGGGGTGCGGGCTCAACCAAAACTTTTTTATAAAATAGTAAAAATAATCCAACAGGCTTTTCTTTTTGCAAAACACCAGCTCACAGTTGGATTGTGAATTGTGGATCTCACTTTTTTTTGGTGGGGAAAAAGATTAGCACTCGTGAGTAGTAAGCGTTAATCTTGGTAACTCGATTCTTTTCCGATACTAGTATTTTTTACTTGTAACTAAAATTCCAGCTACTGAAAGTCTGAAATCACCTCCGTGTTTGGACGAAAGCAATGGCGACACATGAAAATGAATACCATCTCTCTTGGGAAAAAAGTACTCCCTCCGTTCTTAAATATATAATACTGTCGAATTTTTATTTCAATTTTGACCAACAATATTTCATTAGTTTGTTTGTTAAATAAAGTAAAATGGGTACCAATACATCTAATATCAGTAATACTTTAGATTTAACTCATAGACCTATGTTTTTCATAAAAAAAATATTTGTAGAAAAGACAAATAGTCAAATAAAAAAATTTAATGATGTCATATTTAAGAACAGAGGTAGTACCTGACTACATGCATTCTCGATGAGCTCGATCGATTTACCAGACCAAAAAGGAACTAGGATTTTAGATTTGTGGGCACACAGCGCAGTACGTAGCACCAGGAACATGTGCGTGCGCGGATTGTCTTGTTCCTCGATCTTCCCCTGGTCCTTTCTCAATAGCGCGTGCGCTACAGTGCTGGCTGCTGATAGGAACTCACGTTTCAGCTATGCGCATTTTTCCCCGGGTGAATCTGGTCCACGCATAAAACGTGCGGTGCGGTGCGGTGGCTCCGTGGTGCTGGCAGAGACACACGTCACGCCGTACCACAAGTGCAATCGACGTAACGTTACTTCAAAATGGCACCGTGAGCTGCCGAAGTCTCTGTTCTTTCATTCGTATGGGTTCAGCTATATGCGATATCCAGAGTGCAATCTGAATCTCTCTTTTAACACATGCTATAGCGCGTGGAAATGAGCAGACGCGAAGTAGCTAGAATTTGAGCAAACTGTTGCGAAACGTCGGTGTATCAACTGAAAGACAGGTTAACCCGGCATTTAATTTTCAACGAGAAAAGGACTCGGACGTTTAACTTCAAATTTGGGGAAATGCTAATTTCACTTTATTTTTTTAAGCCTCGAATCCTCCATATGCAAGGGGGTTAGGGTGCGTTTGGTTGGTGCCGTAGTTTGCCGAGCCTAACTTTCAGCACGCGACAGCTGCGTTTGGTTTGCGCCACGTTTTCGGCAAGGAAGCCAGACCTTGGGCACGTATAGCTATTTTCACGTTAAAACGGACGCAACGCCTCGCCGAATGTGCGGCCTACGATTTGATCGCCGCGCTTGCGGCGTGCCTAATCTTAGCTGCGGCAGGTTACGGTTACAAGCCAAACAGACCCTTAGTACTGTCCTAATTTTTGACGAGGTTTCTGAGTTCCGAATGGACCTTCTTGTTTACATCTATTACTTTCGTCTTGATAATGCGACGCGGCAGACAGTGATCTCGAGTAAATCCGACGTGGCATGTGCCAAGCCAACCAGCCGACCCCAAACCCCAACACCAACTTTGACTAGCCGGGTCCGCCGAACCGGGCCCACGCGCGTGCGGAGCCTTGAATCCTACCGACTTTCCGAAACAGGAAAGAGCCCCCCGCCGCGCACATGTCCCTCTCCCATCCCCACGAGGACACGTCTCCGTCTGAGCACGTGCCGCTCACGCCTGGCGCCTGCTGCGCCACAACCCCCAGACCGGTGCTACGCGCCACTCCACGAAGCCCTTGCCACTTCCATGCAAGTGCCGACTGCCTGCCAACTGTGCTACCCCTACGCGGCTCGCCGATCTCGCGTTCCGGCCGTCCTCGCCCCGCCCGCCCACCTAAAAAATCTTAGGCCCCGCGCCGCGCCGCGCCCCTCACCGCACCGGCCGGCCGCCATTTTCTTCTCGTGGCTGAGCAGAGCTGCCGCTGCCAGACGCCGATCGGTCATCCGTGTTCGCCTGTCAGGAGACGGCTGGCCGATCGAGCTCCCCCCCCTCCCAATGGATCCTTCCTCCTCGTTGGCATGCGCGTGTGTATATATATCCAGCCGTGTCCTTGGGGAGTCGTATCTTCCTGGTTCGACGAGGCCGATGGAGAGGGAGGGCGGCGGCGAGATGCCGGGGAAGAGGGAGAGGAAGCCCTACACCATCACCAAGATCCGGGAGCGGTGGAGCGCCGAGGAGCACGGCCGGTTCCTCGACGCGCTGCTCATGTGAGAGCTGCTAGCCGCGCGCACTGCTCTGCTCAGCATTCAGAGCTTGTGCTCTGGATATGTCTGAACCTCTGCAGTTTCTTTCAGTGATGAGCAGAGCAAGGACTGATGATGGCCGTGGTTCTTTCTTTCTGTGCAGGTTTGGTCGCGATTGGAAGAAGGTCGAGGAGCATGTCCGCACCAAGACCACCGTACAGGTAATAACAGTTCCTCAAACCCCTGATCAAATGGGCGTGTCAGTGTGTTTGTGTGCTACCTGCATTCATTTTGGGATCCGATCCAACAAGTACTCCTCCCAAGAGCAAGCTGAATTTGGTGTCATGGCAGCGTTGTCACATTGTGCATCGTGCGTGCAGATACGGAGCCACGCGCAGAAGTACTTCCTCAAGGTCCAGAAGCTCGGGCTGGAGGCCGGGCTGCCGCCACCGTACCCGAGGCGCAGGCTCGCCATAGAGCAGCAGAGCTCGGCGGCGGGGAGCAGCGCGGCCGCCATGCCAGTACCGCACGGGCAGCCCCAGAGCGCGCCGGTCGCCATGCCAGGTCCGTTCGACGCCGTTGCTCCCGGCTGCATCGGCAGGAACAGGCCCAGCAGTGGTAGTGCCCCTGTCCATTGGAAGTTCGGAACTGCACTGACATTTAGACAGTGGCTTTCTTCTGAATGGCGATCTGACAATGTTCAGAACATGTTTTTTTTTTCCAGAGATGCGAGCCTTGCAAGGCTTGGACTGGGCAGGCGTTTCAGCTTCAGGGGTTCCAGCATGGCTGAACAGTGACGCACAGAGCCAAATTGCACTACCTGTTACACTTTCCGGTAATTTCGTCGGTCCACGAATTTTACTTTCTAAGTACAGACTTACAGACGAAATTTCGTGATAAATAATAGCTTGTTCGTGCTGATTCAGGTGGCAGCCGGTTCATTGGGGCTTCAAGCTTCAGCAGCACGAGCATGGAACGGGTTGGGAGCAGCACGAGTGGAGGATCAGCAACTGGTGCTGTGCAGGATGAACTGATTCAGCTTCCATTGACGCCAGGTACTAAATTTGTTTTTCTGGAAGTAAACTCGAGCTGATGAAACAGCACAGACAGAAGCACAGTTTTTTCTGAAATAACTGTGAGGTGGATTTTCTTGTGCAGACGATCTGCACTTTGCGCAGGTTTACAGGTTCGTCGGCGACATTTTCGACCCGAACACGCCAATCCCAGTTGAAGAACATCTGCAGAAGCTGAAGGACATGGACGAGATCACTGTCAAGACGGTGAGTTCAGTACTGATTTCTTTCTCGCATCCTGCAATTCACACTGCCCTCTTCTATTTAGATTAATTAAATTTCCTCCTCCAGATCTTGTTGGTGCTCAGAAACCTCGAGAACAACCTGTCAGCTCCTCAGTTTGAGCCCATCGTGAGTGTCTCTGTCTGTTTATTTTTGTCCACTCTGCATCTCTGAGCCTGAAACTGCCTCATGTTTATGTGCCCTAATTCACTCTGTTAATTCTGAACTTTTTAACAGAGAAGATTGCTGTTGACATATGATCCGAGAAGAGAGCTATCTGGCCAGTTGTAGAGTGGATGCCGTACAGGCATACAGCCTGAAAACTGCAACTAACACATTTGTTGGACGTTCAGGCGTTCCCTGTATGACCAAAAGAGACAAGACTGAAACGCACAGAAGTAGTTAAAACACCAAAATGGCTTCTAGCGTGGTTGACACATTAGCAGATTCTAATGATTCTTTGGATTATGTAGACATCACATAGCTCAATGATCCTATGTAGAAGGTTCTACTTTAAACATTTACATGCAGATAGCCTGATAGCCAAAGCACAGCACATTCTCTTTACTGTCCTCTGTAAATTCGAGTGCCAGTTCAGGTTGTAGATTTTATAAGATTGTCAGATACATGTCTTCGCTTGAAAAGGAATAGCAATAAGATTCAGATATTCCTCGAGTTTGTTTGGCAAGGATCCATGCCTGAACTGAACTTGTGCCAGAACAGCACTGAATTTGCGCATGTTCCCCAAGTGAATAGGTGAAGTTGCTTACTCTATCCGCGTGCCACACGTGCTGTATTGCTCGGCGGGAATCAAGCACGCGGTGGCAAGAGGGCTAGCTGTTGGAAGCACTTGTTGTTCAGGTATTGCTACAGAAAAGGTCATTTGTTGTCGCTTCCGCAATTCAGGTATTGTTCTTGTTCCTCAGTTCAGAAGCAGGAGGCATGAAAAAGGTTTGGCAGCGACAATGTTTGGGCTCCGCGCTCGACGACGCTGCGGATTGAATTCTGATGGGCCTAGCCTGACGGGCCGATTAATTCGATATGTAGTACTTGGTGGGCCGATTTGGTTGCCAAAATGCCCACTTCTGATCTGGCATATCAGGTTTCAGACGACTTGCTAAAAAATATATAAAATGAAATCCAGATGTAGCAGTAGAGTATTGTTATACAAACTGTATATTGCACAACACCGGAGTTGTACATAAGACTGGTACACGGTACATGGCTCGTCGCCTGGTAAACCATAAACGTATTACAAGAACACGAGTACACGACAATTCGTTTTTATGACTAGACGTCTAGACGACACGCATGTTACCTTATTTCGTACTGGAAAACGCCACATCACGTAGAGATCATCAGTTAACTAGCTGTATGAGCACTCGTATATATGCGTACGTGTACACATTCCTGCCTGCACTTTATTTATGAACGTACGAAATGGAGGGTGCATGGTGGTTAGCTACGGCACGGATACGTAACACGTACGTAGAGGCAGCGCGAGCGTTGGCTCTCTACTTCCACTTCCTGTACTTGCCGCCGAGCATGCCGCCCTTGTGCTTGCCGCCGTGCCCGCCGTGGTGGCCGCCGCTGTGGCTGGTGTGGTACGACCCCGTGTGCCCTGCCGCACGCACGCACACATTAATTAATTTCACGTTAGAAATTAATTCAAATTAAACCAGCGGAAATCTCAAATGGAACGATTGAATTTGAATGAACTCGGTCGTCACGATTCAGAAAGGCTCGCTCGCCGCTACGTACCGTACTGCGCCGAGTGCGCGGGGTAGGCGGCCGGCGGGTAGGCGCCGTGCGGCGGAGGGTACGCGCCGGCGGCTGGAGGAGGGTACCCGTGGCCATGGCCGCCGTGACCGCCGTAGCCGTGCTCGTAACTGTGGCCGCCGTAGCCGTGCTCGTAGCCGTGGCCGTGGCCTTTCCCGCCGTGCACGATGTTCGACACGAACCCCTTCACGCCGCCGTTGTGCCCGTGCATGTCGTGCCCGCCGCCCATGGTCGCGGTCAGGTCTTGCTCACCTTATGCCTCTATACGCAGGAAGTAAAAAGAAAAATCTTAATAAGGACCACGGTAATAAGGCACCGAAATTATCTTTGGCGTGCACAGCAAAATAGATCTGTGCGTGCACGTTGCATATGCTCAGATAGCAATGCTGCGCATGGTAACTTACGAGTACTAGGCGCTGAATCACGATCGCTGTGAGTGGCGGATGCTCTAGCTCGAACCGGTGTGCTCTGCTGCTGCGGCGTCCTGCGCCTCAATTTATACCGTCGCGGCCGCGGTGTTTGCGCCTCCCGGGCCGGCCTCTTTCGAGGCGTGCCGGCCGAATCTGCACACGTACCGCTCCCATGCAATATTCTTCCAGGAGCTTCATCAGCCTGATAAGATTTGTGTACACTGGATTCGAGTTCTCTTGCCAAAATCAAAAGATGAGATGCTCGCCGCGTATTTCACGGTTAGGCCACAAAGCCGCACACGTGGCACGTCTCTTCACCGTGCATGCAATTTACCACGAGCCTCTCTCTCTCTCTCTCTCTGTGGGGTAAGTGGTAACAGGCCTCGTGTTACTTACGACGGGCCTCCACTATTGCTAAGCTATTCTGGGCCTACGGGCAAAGTGAGCCTTTCTCGTTAATAACTGGGCCAGCGGGCTGCCAAAACCAGATCCAGATGGGCTTCCAGGCGTTTACCCAGTCCTACTGAATCAAAGTAGACCGAGAACTACCCTCTCCTCCCACTGCCCGCCGCGACCGTCCGTGACTCGACCCGTGCAATCGGAGCCGTCCAGCCCTCAAGCCGCGCCGATATAAAATTATAGTTGCCGCCGACGCGGCCCGGCTCCCGACACCAAATTCGAGCTCTCGGTCTTCTCCTCCTGTCCCCTTCCCCGTGGGGCTAGGGTTTCGTCGCCTTCGCTCGCAGGTGCGCCTCGAGCCCAGATCCCATCTCGTTCTCGTCGAATCCGCCCCTGATTCGCTCGCCGGGGGTAGGTTTTCCTGTACTAGGTTGGTTTGTGCTGTAGGGATTTCTCTCGATTTCTAGCTGGTTCGCGCCTCGTGTCGATGTGAAATTGGGTGCGGAAGGGTCGACTAGACTGTACTCGTTAGGTTTGTGATTGGTTTGTTTTTGTGCTTCGATTCGGAATTTGTGCTATTTCGTATCAAAATTATTTGCGGGATGGGAGTATTGTGGGGGTCGTCTCGACTGGATGCAGTTTTGGTGTTGGCATGACGCACAAGGGGATCTGTAATCCTTGTTAGGGCCTATTCGTTTCAGCGTTTTTGCTATTAGTATCTGCCGTTGCAAAAAAGTGATTTGGAATATGCCTTGGGATGTTTGGGGATGCCACTTGTATTATAGAAGTGTGCATAGGTGCTCTTTCTGCATCGACACATCTTTGCATTATGTTCTTAAAACGGAGATACTGACTCAGATATGTATCTGATTGTCTGTTTCAGTCAAAGATGCCTCGCTACGATGACCATTACGGCGGGAATACAAGGCTGTACGTGGGTCGTCTCTCCTCTCGTACGAGGCCACATGAACTTGAAGACCTTTTCAAAAGATATGGGAGGTTAGCATGCCAGTTCTAAATCTAATTTGTTTTACGTGCTTTGGGTGAAGCAGAGTTCTTTTGAGTTTTGGCAAGTCGAGACTGCTGTTGCTCTGTATTGTTACATGTTTTGAGTTCCGTAACCACTTAGCTTAGGTGGCGAGATTTTTCTTAAAGCACATTGTGCAATTCTGATGAAAGCCACCTGTTGGATTTATTATAAGCTGTTTCAATGGAAAGGTGGAAGAAAGATTATACCCTTTTTGGATTGATTGAAAGGAACTTCACAGGAAATAGCAGAATGCCTAAAATTCCCTTTTGAATTGTTTACTTGTTCTGGGTCGGCTGGATGTAAAAATGCACTTGGCATTAGCACAAAACATGTCTTTCCCACCTGATTGGAGTGACACCTATTTGACATGATCCTACATAATATATTAGATGCTAAGTTACAAGGTCTGATTCATGGCTGATTGCATCCATTTTCTTCTGGACACGTCCATCCCCATAGCACATGAATTTTAGGTTCAGAGCAGATAGCATCAATTGCAATGTGATCTGTCGACGTTGGCATCCATAGTTTCTTGTACTAAAGATGAAATGTCTAGGATGCAGTGTGCTGTTAAGTTCAGCATTCTTTCAGTTAGCATTAGATATCCACACACCCTCATGTGTTTAACTCAGATGATCTTGTTGAAGGTTTTGGGGACCTACCCAACCTCGGTGTCCATGGTGGGAGGGTGTTCTTGGTGGCATTGCTGGCTGTTCTCCCAAAGTTTCTGGCAGGCTTTGCTGATTTTTTTAAAAAAGAAAATGTTGCCTGTTTTAATGGAAATGGAAAATTGCAGTCATGACTGTGTTTAATTCCTTCTGACTGGTGATTCATTATCTACTCACTTCTTGACAATGTTACTGTTTCTGGAAACCATTTCCGCAGAGTGCGTCATGTGGATATGAAGCATGAATTTGCGTTTGTTGTAAGTATTCTTGTTCTAATTTATGTGAGCAGGTTTATCTTGTCAACCACATTGTTGACTGAATTTTCACATGTGAAACCTTTTTTTTTCTGAATTATATTGCAGGAGTTTAATGATCCCCGGGATGCTGATGAAGCAAGGTATCAACTTGATGGTCGGGAGTTTGATGGAAGCCGCATGATTGTCGAGTTTGCTAAAGGGGTAATGTTGCTATACATGCTATACAGTTTACATTTCCCCTTTTCTATTTATCAATGCTGCTTAACTGTTCCATCTGAATGCTATTTTCATTGCGATTTAGGTTCCACGTGGCCCAGGAGGATCCCGTGAATATATGGGCAGGGGACCACCTCCAGGTTCTGGCCGCTGCTTTAACTGTGGTATGGATGGGCATTGGGCTCGTGACTGCAAAGCTGGTGACTGGAAAAACAGGTGCTACCGCTGTGGTGATAGGGGCCATATAGAAAGAGACTGTCGTAATAGCCCTAAGGATCTCAGGTATACCCTGTGAGGTTTCTCTTTTGTATACATCTAGATCATATCTGAATGCAAGTTGTCTGTCTCTATGAAAACAGACGTGGAAGAAGTTACTCAAGATCTCCATCCCCTCGTCGTGGAAGGAACCGTGATAGGAGGAGTTACAGCAGGAGCCGCAGTAGGAGCTACAGGTCTGTATCATCCTTAGTTTGACCTACAATATTTTCTTCCATACTTTTGGCATTTTCATTTGTCATGATGTTCCATGGAGTCTTATTTTCAAAGAGCTTACAATATCTCAAATATTGAACTGTTTTTTTTAAAAAAACATATATGCTCAAGTTGTAGTGGTGTCATGCATTATTGTTATGTAGCATAGTCTTTGTTTCAGCTGTGCCTAGTTCTTGAGCTTGAGCATGGGTTGGACTCGAGATTACATTTTACTAAACTAGACAATATTCCAATTATCTACTATTTGATATGAAATAAAGCTCTTGTGGATTTGGCCTTAGTTTTCTGTATCCCACATTGATTAATTCAAGTTCTGCTTTAGTTGTTGATTCCCCACCGCAACAATTTGTAGTATCGAGCATTGACACTGTATTCCTTTCTTCATAATTAGCCGCTCACGATCTCCAAGGAGGGATGAAAGGCGATCAATGAGCCCTCGTGACAGCCGCAGCCCAAGGAGGAGCCCTCGCGACAGCCGCAGCCCAAGGAGGAGCCCGCGTGACAGCCGCAGCCCTGGGAGGAGCCCTTCGCCATCTAAGGGAAGGGGCCGTAGCCCCACCCCTAATGGAAGCAGGAGCCCTGCACCACGGGAACGCAATGGCTCAGATCACAGCATGAGCCCAAGGAGAGCTGACAGCGGTAGCCCAGTGAATCATGAGCGCCGTGACATCAGCCCGGCAGCCAATGGTCGTAGCCCAAGCCCAGGGGCCAAAGAAAACGGCAACCAACGCCTTTCACCCAGAGGAAGTGCATCCCCCTGAATCTGTTTTTGGGATTCAATTTTTCCTATGTTCATGAACCACCCCCAAACGTCTCTACAATTGAGTCTGATTGCAATATTTTGGTGTTTATGCATTGGATAGACCATACCATCTGTCAGCTGTAACTTTAAAGTACACATGAATCATTTTGCTTGCCTTGTATTCTATGAAAAAGAATAGTGCAAATCTTGCGAAGAAATGTTGCCTTATCGTGTTGCATGTTACTTTATCACTGGTGATCGGGAGTAGCGTTTCAGGCTCCTTGTCTCAGTGCTCCACATGTTTATCATTAATCTCATATCGTTCAAGTAGGTATATAAATTGAATCTGATTCAAGTTCTGATTCTGGAATTTAGAAATCTAAATAAAGCTTCCCAGTATCCCTATACTGCCGTCTGAAAATGGTGAGCGGTAACATGTTTTCTTAATCTGAGGTTTCTCTGCGCTTCGCCTTCACCTCCCCGCCTACATTCACCATCTGCCAGAAGACACCTCGCATGGACACATCGGTGTCCTCGCCGTCGGTCACGTCTTCTCCCTCCCCGCCGGCTTCATTCTCATGCGAGCTTCTCTGATGAGGATCCAAAGGCGGAGCGAGCTCACGCACCAAATTCAGGCTGTTCACGTCGGAGAAGTCAAGGCCACCGTCGTCCTGCAGCCGCATCACGAACTGCAGGCTCCACACGACGTCCTCCATCGCCGGCCTGTCAGCTCCGCGCTCTGCCAGGCACCTGGCCGCCGTCTCGCCGTACTTCGTCAGGGCCTGCGGCCTGACCGCCGCGGCGATGCGCCGGTCGACGATCTTGTCCAGCTCGCCCCTGCCCTGCCAGTGCAGGGCCCACTCCACCAGGTTCACCATCGGTTTGGGGAGCCTCGGGTCCACGACCGGCCGCGCGCACAGCGCCTCCAGGAGCACGACGCCGAAGGAATACACGTCGGACTTGGCCGTCAGCTTCCTCGTGCGGGCGTACTCGGGGTCCACGTACCCGAAGCTGCCCTTCACCGCCGTGCTGACGTGCGTCTCGTCCAGCTCCGGCCCGGCCTTGGACAGGCCGAAGTCGGCGACCTTGGCGGCGAGACCGCCGTCCAGCAGGATGTTGGACGACTTGACATCGCGGTGGATCACCGGCTTGGCTAGCGCCGTGTGCAGGTAGAGCAGCCCCCTCGCCGCGCCGGCGCACGCCTCCAGCCGCTGCGCCCAGCTGAGCGCCCGCCCCGCCGTGGCCGCGCCGCCGTACAGGCGGCTCCGGAGCGCGCCGTGCTCCATGTACTCGTACAGCAGGATCATCTCGTCGCCGTCGTCGCAGTAGCCGACGAGGGGCACGAGGTGCCGGTTGCGCAGGCCGGACAGCAGCTCGATCTCCGCGCGGAACTCCCGCGCGCCCTGCCGCGACTCCGGGCTCGCGCGCTTCACGGCAACCTTGGTGCCGTCGGGGAGCGTCGCGCGGTACACCTTCCCGAAGCCGCCGGCGCCGATGACGAGGCGCTCGTCGAAGCTGCTTGTCGCCTCCTGTATCATGGCGAACGGGAAGCGGTAGCTCGGGGCCGAGGAGCCGGGGATAGGGATCGCTCCTGGAATGTCTTTGTCGGCGGTGAAGCTGAGCAATCCTACTCCGGTGACACCCGGTCCTCTGCTGCGCAAGCTGAATCGGCTGAGCAGCGGCGTCCATGGCGTCGACGACTTGCTCTGCGACGGTGAAGGCAGCACCTTCTCCTTTTTCTTCCTGAGGAAAATGACAAGCACGACGGCAATGGACACGACGGCAAAGGCTCCGCAGATTGAACCCAAAACAATGGCCAAATTCTGCTTCTTTGATCCCGCCGCCGGTTCGACGACGACGACAGAACCTGAGCTGAAGTGCATCTTCATGATCTCTATCCCGTTCAAGATGGGGTTCAGCAATGAGCTGTTCCTCTTCAGGGTCGACGAGGAGCCAACGTTAATGCTTATCTTCCCGGATGGATCGCTAGAATCCAAGATGAAATCCTTGTAGTACGGGAAGGCCAAAGTGCCATTGCCTATCATGGACAGATCAAGATCTTGTACCACCGTGTACCTATCCATATACACATCGATGTAGAGCAGGTGAGGCGCCGTGCTCACGATGTCGCACCAATGGAATCTGATGAGGTAGCTCGATGGCTGCGTGTCGACGCCGAACTGCCATGTCATCTGTCTCGACGAGTCAAACCCATTCGACATGACCAGCTCCCTGGCCGTGGCATACACGATGCCCGGCGCGTCGTCGCGCGTCGCCTCGCCGGCGAGATAATTCAGGCTTCCGTCGTAGACCACCTCTTGGGTGCGGATCGAGCCGATCAAGTAGCCCTGATCGGTGGTCCACTCCCGCCAGAGTGCGTCGCCGTCGGCAGCGATCTCTGGACCGCCCACGTTGACCCTGTACGCCGTTTGCAGCGGCAGCACGGCAGGGATGAGCTGCTGGCCCAGTGACGTCCTTGCCAGGCCAGCCATGAGGTCGTCGGGGACCGAGACGACCTCGACGGCGTTGACGAAGGCGATACCTCCGGCGAGCGGCACGAACGTGACGACGAGCGTGTCGCGGGCGACGTCCAGCAAGAACTCGTCGCGCACCGGCCGAGACGTGCCGTCCTGCGCCGGCGCGAAGGCGTCGATCAGGACGGCGTCCTGCGTCGACACCTTGAAGTTCGCGGCGGCGAGGTCGTAGCCCTGGCACGCGAAGGGGGAGAAGTGGAGGCGGACGAAGTGCCGGCCGGGGCGGCTGATCTTGAAGGAGTAGGACGACGGCGCCGTGAACACCCTGGCGGTCTGGTACAGCGAGGCGTTGTCAGAGCCGGTCGCCGAGCTCGGTGGGGCTCTCACCGCGGCGCTGCGAGGAGAGGTCAGGATCACCGAGCCGGAGTCGTCGGCGGCGAAGAGCCTCTGGCCGACCATCGTGACCACCGAGGAGCCGCAGCTGATGAGGTAGTTGTCTGGAGGCGTGTATGAGGCAGCAGCGCTGAAGCAGCAGAGGGATGAAATGATCCCCACCAGGTTCAGAGCTAACTGGAGCTTGTCCATGGCGGATTTAACGCCCGATTGCAAGCTTGCGGTTGAGGAATACCTACAGATAAAATCAAGGAGACTGCATTTAGTCAATAGATTCACATGAGTTCGATCATTCACAGGCAAGAACAAGTGAACAACTAGAGGGAGTTCAGGCTGATAGTAATCAGACAGCTAGTTAGTTTTCTCTCTCACTCTGTTTTCAGTAAAAGCAAGCAACACAAAAATGACGAATCCAATCGGCGGCTGGTGAAAAACTTCAGACGATTTCAACCAAAACACGAAGTAAATCTGTACATAGCATCGGACATGTCAGTTTAATTGCGTAAACAGAAGAACACTTGGCAACGCAAAAAGAAATACCTTGAGAAGTCTTCTGATCCGGTGGACGTACTAGTGTACTACCGCGCAAATTTCTCAGGCTTCACACGCATGCGAGCATCCAAGACGTCATCAGCTCTGAAGAATCTCAATCTCACGGACATGAACTCACACAACCAAACCGCTGTTTCAGAACAGCTGGGCGGCAGAGAGAACACCGAGCTGCAAGATCCAAGCAGAGAGCTCTCAGGCTCTCAGCGACGACAACAACATTCCATGCATGTCAGGAGCTTACACGCAGGCAGGTCGAAGAGGAACACGGTGACATGTCCGCCGTATTCTGAATGGAAAGGAACAGTCGCTGTGCTTAAAGGTTAAAGCCCGCGGTTTCAGTCATTCAGCAAGCAGCAGTGACAACTGAGTCCACCATGACTGACTGGATGTCTGGATATACACAAAACTTGCTGCTACAGAGTGGGTTGCAATCACTTGACTGGCGCTGCTCAACTTGGGAAACTTTCCTGTGGAGCATGCGTATCAGGCTAGGAGCCTAGTATAGGTTGCAGGAAGAACACGACAATGGTCAGAGACCTGCTGCAACTGCAGTGGTTTCCACGGCAGCCGGAGACTTTAACGCGAGGATAGATCGTTATCAAAAGCGACCGACTTGGAAAGCTGCTTCCCTTTGCTAATCCTAGTTCCTAGATACCGAACTAATTGGCGGCTGTTTTGTTTACTGTTTAGAGAGGAGACGACGACTGCTGTCCAAGTAAACGGACAATGGTCTAAAAAGATTGAAGATAAAATGGTAGCCTAACACTGCAGCAGTATTCTGTTTAGCTAGGTCTTAGGAAGATCATTAACTGGTCAGTTGCTTTCAGCATGGCATGAACTAGTGTTACGTATTTGCCACATTGAGTTAAATGACTCTACTGATACCTTTAAGTGGAATCTTAATCAATCTGGTATGTTTACAGTTAGTTCTATGTATAATGCAGTTATGGGTAATGGGTCAGTACAATATGTTAAACATTTATGGAAGTTAAAAATGCCGCTTAAAATCAAAATATTTATGTGGTATCTTAAGAGAGGTGTTGTTCTTACGAAAGATAATTTGGCTCGTCGAAACTGGCATGGCAACAGGCGTTGCTGCTTTTGTTCGCGAGATGAAACTATTCAACATCTTTTTTATGATTGTCATGTTGCTAAGTTCCTCTGGAGAGCCATTCAACTAGCTTTAAATTTGGTTCCTCCTCACAGTACCCGCCATATGTATGGCAATTGGCTTGCAGGATTGGACAGCAAATTGAAGAAACAACTATTAGTTGGAGCATCTGCATTATGTTGGGCTATCTGGCTTAGTAGGAATGATGTGGTATTTGATAAATCTCCGATTCCAACTCACTTGCAGGTACTGTTCCGTTGCACTCACTGGCTAAGACTCTGGGCACCGTTGCAGCGACATGAAGACTCGGTGGTCGTGGTGAACGCCTGTCGGACTCTGGAGATTCTGGTGATGCGGATCTTCGCCAATTATGGATGGAGATTTAGTAATAGGATCAGTTATTAGTTTTTCAAACATTTGTATGGCTATTTTGCTCTATCATTTGTCCTTGAGCTGTGGGGATCTAGCTCATAACACTTAGCGAACTGTGTAATAATAGCCGTAGCCTCCTTTGAGGTCAAGGCTGGGTGCTTTCCCATTATCTAAAAAAAAAGCTAGGTCTTAGGATTCATAATTTGATTTTGACCACAATTAAAGCCTCAATTTGCCTTGTTATCTCTACCTTTGGTTCAGGAAAAATGAGCAACTAACTCGGGCCCGTACTGGGCCGGATGCCCGGCACAAGAGAATGGTTGTTGGGTCTGTGTTGGGCGGTCACGAAAGGCCTAATAAGAATTTCGTTCAAGAAACTAATTAGGTTCAGCTTCCTGTCAATAATTGCTTTAGTTTGGAGAAATAAACATTGCTGAATTTTATCTGTTTCTTAACAGGAAATGCAGCACATTGCATGTATATAAACACAAACACCTTCGATGATGAAAACTTTCACAATCCAAGTCCAATTTACGCCGCAGTATCCCTAAGCAAGAAATATAGAATGAGACGTAATCTAAGACCTTCATTGCTCCTCCCCCGCGTCGCCTCCGCGTGGGTGACTCGGGCGGACCCCGACGGCCGCGCCGCCGGCCCCCGCGGAAGCTTCCTCCCGC
>CM014274.1:87393025-87440432 GCA_004135705.1 Alloteropsis semialata
GCGACCGCCTGAGGTTGCGCGGCGGCGGGCAGTGCCGCGATGTGCTGCAGACTCGCGCGCCGGCCGGTGCGGTACCGGGCGGCGCGGCAGGCAGTGGCCGTGAGGAGCGGCAAAGGAGTGGAGCTTCGGAGGTGCGGCGCGCGGGGAGGCGGCGAAGGCGTCACTCTGGTGGGGCTGTTGTGGTGGTGGTGCCGGTGTGCCATGCCGTGCGTGTGCGGTGGGGGTTTGGACGTTCCGAGCGAAAGCCTTCACCAGCTCCATGCTGGTGGCATGGCGGCGGCGTCTTCGGACGTCGCTTTCCCCGTTGGGGGCGTCATGATGGAGCTACAACCCTGCCGCACAGGGTCTTTGGGTGAAAACCCTGTCCAGCTCTTGGACGAGCGACGGCGGCGCCATTGGCGTCGTGCCCTCCTTGGAGGCGTCGTCTCTAGAGCCCCGCTCGGCTTCGGTGACTTGCCGGTACACTGCTTATGACGCCTTCATCCGGTGTTGGCTTCTCCGTCGTTTGGCAGGTGAAGGGTGTTGGCTACCTCACGACCGAGGTGGCTGCTTTCTTGTTGATGGACAGGGGTCGTCTTTCTGTTGCTGTTCGGCTGCTTGCAGCGGACCGCGGCGTCTGGTGTTGCTTCTGCAACGGCCAGTGCGGTGCGGGACTGCGTCGACAGACGGCGCTTGCGGCAACGGCTACGGGGGACGACTCGGCTTGCAGCGGATCGCGGCGGGTTGTTTTAGCATGGCTGGAACCACCTGGTGCGGTACAACGTCGGAAGACGGCGCAAGCGACAACCTTGGTCTGCTGGTTCGAAGGCGGCGGCTTCATGCGCGGGGGAAGCTGCGAGGGGAAGTCGATCTACAGCGGCGGTTTGGTTGTTTGATGAAGATCTTTGTGGGTGGGGCATCTCTACTCGCTGCTTTGACGGCAACTTATGAAACGAGGCCGGAGCTTGGAGCTTTGTGGCGGGCGTGGCGAGGCCCCCGCGCACGAGAGAGGAGGAGTCCAACGGCGGATGAGGCGAGGCCCCCGTGCGTTGTGGTTGCTCAGTCTCGGTGTTTTCATTCCGTCAGGTGGTTTGCTTTGATGCAGCAACACTGCGGCGATGGGTCCTGCATGGCGGTGGCCTTCTCGGTGTGGTGGTGTCCACTCCTTTCTCTTTTTCGACGCTGGACCCCGTCGGTGGTTCGACGACTGCAGGTGTGCGGTTTGTGGGTGGGTGCTGCGGATGTTCCGTCTTCTCTGTCACTGGGATTGTATAGTGGCTTGGTCGCGTTGAAGTCCCAATCCAACCGGCCGGCGAGTGGTAACCCGCGTTGATGTCCCAATCCAACCGGGTGAGTATAGTTGTTTTTACTTTCTTTTCTGTTTCCTGCCTATGGCCATCCGGGGTCGTAGTCTTGTATTTTTTTTTCTGCTATATCAATGAAACACGCACTATCTTGTGCGGTTCGTTCAAAAAAAAAGACCTTCATTGCTGAATCAGGTCTTTGTCTTAAATACAAGTAACACATCATACGATAGGATATTTCTTGCTTGACTTTGACCAAATTAGTTTCTCTCTCTAGGTGAGAGAGCGAAACCCCGCACTCCGCCGGCGGCCCTCCCGGCCCCGGCGTCCACCACCAACGCGATCCCCCCTCACCACCAACCCGTCGCCCATCCGCCGGTGGCCACTCCGGCCCCGGCGTCCACCTCACTAGCTCCGCCGGGGCCCCCTCTAGTCCCGGCGTCCATCTAAGCTCCCATCGCCGGAGTCCCGGCCCTGGCTCCCCTCAACTACCATGACGTCCCCTTCTTCGGACTCTCCTGCGGCTTCGACGCCTCCGCCGACCTCCCAGCCACCCGCTCCACCGACGGAGGATGCTTCTACGGGCGGATCTGGGGCCCTCAACCCTAATGCGGCCAGATCTGGGGCCTTCAACCCCGATGCGCCCCCTTTCTCGCCTTCGCTGGTCGCTGTCGCTGGTCCCTCGCGGCCGGATTGGGCGTCTCCGGCGGGTCTCTGCTTCTCGGATTCGGAGGATGACGATGAGGAAGAGGAGCAGCTATGGTCCACCCCCCGGGTCGAGGTGTGCCCGGACAATGGAAAGGGGAAAGCTGTGCTCCCGGCCCCTGTCCGCTCGCGGGCTGCGCATTCTTCTTGGCCGGCGCCGGGGGGATTCATGGCGGACGCTCGCCGCGCTCCCCCCAGGAGGGCTTCCCCGCCGCCGGCCCGAGAACGGTCGCCGGGTGCTGGTCGCCCGCCCCCACCCGCCAATCGGTCGCGCCACCAGCTCGACGAGGATGGTTTCGAGCTGGTGGTTAACCGCCATCGCTTGCGGCGGGAGACACGACCCCGCCCTCCTCCGCGCATCCGGCGGCCTGTTCCGGCGGACCTGTTCGGCCGTTGTTTCAACTGCTTCTCTCCCTATCACGTCGCGGCCAGATGCACCGCCCTCTCCCGCTGCCTGCGCTGTCTGGAGGTGGGACATGCGGCTCGCCACTGCAAATGCAGCCGCCCCCGGGCCGTCGCCTTGGATGCGCACCGGGCATCTCGCGGACGGCCGGTGCGTCGCCGTGGCGTCTTCTCGGACGCTCCGTCAGTGCGCGTTCCACATTCGGCGGCGTCGGCATCAACTACCTCGGCGAGGTCTGCATCCACGGGTCGGGATTTTTCGGGGCCATCGTCCCCCTGCGCGGCGTCCCCAGGTCACTCCCCCTCGCCTACGCCACCTCCACCACCGCCGCAGCCAGATTATCCACGCGGACACCCGGCACGCCGTCCTCGTCTGGAGTTACGCGTCATGCCACGGTCAGCAGAAATTCGGGCTCGCGATGAAACGTTGTCAGCACTGGCTTTGGTCGCATTGGTCGTGGGTACCAGGCCTTCAGTTTCCCTTCCACAGATTCGCCATTTTCTGATGGAAAACTACCAGCTGGACCGAACAGATTTCTCCCTGCATCGTTACCACCCAGAAGACTTTCTCATCGTCTTCTCCCAGAGGCAGATACTGGAACGGGTTCTCCATGCTCCACCTCTACCGGTCGCGGACCTAGTGCTTCGTTTCCGTCCCTGGCGACGGCAGTCCAGGGCAAGCTCTGGTGATATGGTTTTTCAGGCACGAGTGGAGCTCCGCGGCGTTCCGTCTCATGCACGATCCATCGAGGTCGCTCAGATCATCCTGGGTCAGTATGTGCCGAGCTTCACCCTCTTCCTGGGACGGTCGCGGCCGGTGACCATCGAGTGTACGAGGTCATCACCTGGTGCTCTGACCCGGACCTCATCCCTAATGAGGTCATCATCGCTATACCAGAGCCTGTAAATCGGGAAGGTGACCCCATCATGTGTTTGAGGCCGGAGGAGATCATGTTACACCGGCTGCCAACGATGCGCTATCGAGTGGAGATCACGATCATGGAAGTGATTGACTGGAATGACCCATCGGATTCCGATGATGATTTGGGGGCTGGGCCGGATGCGTGGTCGAGCGACTCCGATGATGACTATCCTGGATTCCGGCAGGGGTGCCGTTCCAAGCCATGGCCGCGTCGTACGGTTCTCAGACCCGGGCGCGCTGACAGTGATGGTGGTGGACAGCCCTCCGGCGAGTGAACGTACATGGTCGCTCTCCGGGACGCTGCGCTTTGGGCGACATACGGGAGGTCAAGCACGGGGGTCCCCCCACCTCCAGCCGTGCGCCGTTGTTGAAGCCCCAGTAGCACCTGAGTGCCTGAAATGGATTTGGGGACCTACTGATGTCGAGCTGTCGTGTCTGGCGGACACCGGCAGGTCTCACATATGGGAGCATCGTCCGGACCCCATGTGCTTCGAGGCTGCAATGCTTCCGACAGAGTCGCCTCACAGGGAGCAACTTTCTTCCCCATCGGAGTTGGAGGAGCTCCCATGGACCTCTTCTGGAGAAAGTGGGCCGAAATCAGGCCAGGATCCTATGATGGTGGAGGCGGCCCAGATACGGCCTCGGCCGAGTTGGGACGGGGCGGTGCAGGACGCTGGTCGTCTGAACGGGGTCGACCTGGAAGCGGTGAGGTTTGATGACACGGAGGTTCTGCTCCAGCATCGGTCGCCAACGATGGATAGTCATGTTCGATTCTCCAGAGGTTCTGAGGGGACGTCGCCATTCCCCATTCCCACTGATACGTCATCGCTGGTTCGCGACGTGGCTGCTACGTTCGCACGTGCAGTGACAATGAAGCGCTCTTCACCGGCACTCTCGGCCGCTCCGCGGCCACGACGCCCACGAGCTAGAACATCACGCTCTGCTACACCACTTCGACGGAGTGAACGTCTCGCGCGGAAGTCCCTGTTCCGCGCGACCAAGCCCGTCGTTCAGGCCCAGAATGTCATGATGAGAAAGCTCCAGTTGACCAGCTCATCCCCGGCGAACGACGCGCCACCAGACGCAGAGGCGTTCCAGTAGTACGTGGCGCTCTTCAATGGTCAGGTGTCGGACTCCCAGTGTGACGCTTTAGATGAACTGATCCCACGCGAGGGACCGGAGCTCTCACTGGAAGTTCAGTCGTCAGAGTCTTGAGCTCTGTATGCCTCTGCGGTCGCGACATGGTTGCTTCAAGGAAGCACAGAACTTACTAGTATGGAATGTTCACGGCCTTAATGGCCGTGCTCGTCGCAATGTTGTACGCATGTTGGTCGCACAGGAGCATGCCTCCCTAATTTCGCTACAAGAGACCAAACTTGATGTATGTAATGACTCTCTAGTAATGGATACGTTAAGCTATGGCTTTGACTATGTCTGTTTGCCTGCGGTTAATTCGGCTGGGGGAATTCTGCTTGCCTGGCGCGCGGATGTTTGGGTCGGCTCCTCTATGCTGGTAAAGGAAAGGTCGATTTCTGTTAGGATTTCGCTACGACATGATCCATCAGTGGCATGGTGGCTCACCTGCGTCTACGGGCCACACACGGAGGAGGCCAAGGCCGCGTTCCTGCAGGAACTCAGAGATGTCCGGGCAAGTTGTCTTGGACAGTGGATGATTTGTGGGGATTTCAACTTGATTTACCAAGCGGCTGACAAGAGCATTGGCGTGCTAGATAGACGTATGATGGGCCGTTTTCGACGATTCCTGGACGATGCAGAACTGCAGGAGCTTGCCCTTCAGGGGCGTCGCTTCACGTGGAGTAATGAACGTCATTCTCCAACTCTGGAACGCCTTGATCGTTTCTTTGTCTCTGATGATTGGTTGGAGGACTTTCCAAACCACAGTCTACATGCTCTATCCTCTGAATGCTCTGACCACGCACCGTTGTTACTGCAGACGAGCTCGCCTCTCTGCACCTTTCGCCGTTTCCAGTTTGAGACTATATGGCAAAAGTTTGCCGGCTATCAGGAGACGGTGCAGGCGGCGTGGGCAGCGCCGGCGCCTCCGGGTTGTGACCCGTTCCATATTTTGGATCACAAGCTGAGAGCAACAGCCTTAGCTCTGCGGAAATGGAGTGCCAAACATGTTGGCGGGGTTAGGCTGCAACTCGTCATCGCTAAGGAGATTGTCCTATGCTTTGACATGGCAATGGAGCTCCGGGAGCTGTCACCTAGAGAACAGCGTCTGAGGAGACGTATGAAATTGAAATGCTTAGGCTTGGCATCCCTGCTTCGCACGATTATCAGGCAGCGCTCGCGGGTAACATTCCTTGCAGAAGGAGACGCCAACACAAAGTTCTTTCACCTACAGGCTTGCCACCGTAAGCGGAAGAACAATATTGCAAGCATCCAATTGAATGACGCCATCTATGTCGACGAGGAGGAGAAGGTCGCTGTGTGGCAGACCGCCCCAATTAATCCGGCTTAAGAGCATGGGACCACTATCACAGCAGTGCGCCACGCCCCTAAACCGAGTTAATCGTGCAATCCGTCGGATACCTTCCCGATTACACCACATTTTTCTCTCGACCGAAACAAAATAGCAGCAGTCCCACTCGAAGGTGGGCTCAGGCAGTACAACTCATCGCATATTTTACATCACACGGTTCACGTAGGTAATTATACAAATACAGTGTATAAGTTTTAAGTTATTACAAGCCAGAGTATGCTACAGCGGAAAAGTTCTAACGACGACACAAAAGAAGTCATGTGGAGCCCTCACATGACCTCAGTCACCGCGGCCCGAGTCGGACTCGGACGGCACCCGCTCCACGGTCCAGCCGTCGGGCAGCACACACGGCCAGGTCAAAGCAGCAACCGGATCATAGCCAGCACCATCATCTGCGAGAAAATTAAGCCACAAGCAAGGCTGAGTACTAATTACTCAGCAAGACTTACCCGACCAAGGATCAAATTCTAGACCATGCAAGGCTTTTTGGCTCTGGGGTTTGTTTTGCCAAAAGCATCTACAACTTGAGCCTATTTTCAATATTTTAGCCAAGTTTTAGGTGTGAACAACCCTTACTAAGTTTGCCAAGCAATCCAATAGCAATAAAAGTTGACATACAATTGATTAACATGATATTAACCTTTCTCATTTACCAACAATTCTACCCCTTTGGCCCAAGAACATTGATGTGCAACGAGAGATCAAGCAGCTTCATGTAACCGCGAAGGACGGACAACTCGAGTTGATTTTAACCATGCATGGGACAACCTAATCGCACGACCCGTGAGAGACACCCAGGACCTCACGAGGGCAACCTTTCCCATCTCTCCCTGCCGTCTGCCATCAGAGCCCACTCCACCCGAGTGCACGCCCCAACGGACCCCAGGTGCCCCAGGCAAACCTGTGCCGCGGCCACTGCTACACTCGCCATCAACCCCTCGCCCAATGGAGTGGAAGTGTCCGTCAGACGTCAGTTTGCATCAAGTACTAGGTTTACCAGTTTACCACATTTCCCGGCATACGATTAGTACCTTCAAAAGCTTGACCAACAAGGCCACACAAGCAATGCCTTAGCCACAACTCCCAGTGCAAACGGGACATTCAACCAATCCTGAACATCGCACAAGCCCCGCTTGCCGATCATCATTAACTGATATAAAGTAAATCCTATATCTCGCGAGTGACAAGTAATCACCCGACTTCTACCGGTCCTAATTAAGCATAGCATTCTATACGACCTACACATACTAGTATTAGGACATAGGTACCTAGGGATCATGCAACTAAGGTTTCAATCAACTCCTTAAAACTTAGATGCACAAAAATAAGGCACAAGCAAGGAGTTAGTTTCACAGTGGGTGATGCTCTGGGGCTTGCCTTCTTGATCAACGTCGGCCTTGGGCCCTTCTGGATTTTGATCCGGGCCTTGCGTAGGGGCGTAGTTCACTTCGGCGGTGGCGGAATCACCCTCGTGCTCGACGTTGATCTCGTACACGCCGTCGGTAATGGTGTGCTGTACATGACAGGAAAATGGGTATATGAGATGCATGAATGCATAAGCTATCAAACATAAGAATAACCATACCAATTCCTAGCACAGGACAATTGTGGATGAAATTTAAATAACCAAGAGGTTCCTTTTTGCCAGGAACCGGTCTGACCGGTTTTGGAAACCGGTTGGACCGGTTTGGCCTACCCTGCCCACTATTAGCTAGAACTAAAAGTAATTCATACTACCAAACCATATACATTTAGGGTTTAATTCCTTTTTGTAAGAGTTCTCAAATTTTTGGATAGTTTTAACAAAAGTTCCTCATTCCCTGGAGTAGGTATTCATCTAGTAACCTTTCTACTACATGAGTTTAGCCAATTTCTAATCCTTAAAACCAAGGATAACTCTAGCTATTCAGATATCTAACCCTTCTCCCAGCCATGTCAAACCCAACCAAGGCGGCTTGCCCTATTTAGCTCATGCCTAGGATTTAGGAAACCAAGAACATCTCTTTAGCACACATTTGCATGAGGCAACACCTTCATCAAACAACCCATTGCATCCAAGCCTTAAAATCCTTTTGTACTAACCCCTAACCCTTTCCAATATCTTACCCCGGGGTTCTTTGCTTTGCCCTTGAGCTCGAGCAGCACCGAACTTGGCCCACTGGTGGCTGGCGGCAGCAGTGCAGCTTGGAAAGCAGCGAGGAAGGGAGAAGAAGGGGCCGGGGATGGCTTGGACGGGGAGAGGACGAGGGGAGCAAGCTCGGAGCGCCGTGAATCGAGGAATAACGAGGTGGAGAGAAGGGAAACCGAAGGGAGGAGCCGAGCTCGGTAAAAGAGAAGGACGGGAGTGGTTGAATCGGCCCTCCACGCTAGCGCTACCGAGGCTTAAGCCGCCCACGAGGCTAGATCATCCCCGGACACGTGTCCCCAAGGCCTGTGGATGACGTAGGAACCGCACGGACGCCCATACCGCCGCCGGGAAGGCCCATACCGGCGCGGTGGTTGGGCACCGACTGTTGCGGTGGTGGGGTAAAACTCCCACCGCAACAGTCCGTGGGGTCGAAAAACACTGTGCCGACGAAGTAAATTTCAATCCCCGCGGGCCACCGACTGTTGCGGTCATGGCCATGGCCTTGCACCGCAACATTCGGTGCTAAGAACATTGCCCGTAAGTAAATCAACCTGCTAAAGTTGCGATGGTGCAAAAAGGAGGGACCACCGCAACAGTTCGTCAATCCAGAGAGGATTTTCACTGTTGCCCGAGACCACCGACTATTGCGGTGGTGACAGGGAGACCACCGCAACTTGCGGTAATAAGGGCACTTACATTTTTCGACTGGATTTTGATTTTGATTTCTGCGTGACGTTTCTAATTCGAATTTTTACTAAGCTAGCCTTGTTCCTTATGCTAGTTAATGTGGCCACTCATAAACACATACGCGCATAAGCACAAACAAATGCTATGATTATGTGAGGATGCATGCCTTTATTGCTTTAATTACGTTCGTTATGGTTCTTAATTATGATAGTGACACCAGGAGTGTCACAGCCCTCCCTCCTTAAAAAGAATCTCGCCCCGAGATTCCGGTGCAGAAATTTAGTGCGGAAGGAAGTTACCTGGGATGGAGCTCATGAAATCCGGATATTTGGACCTGAGATATGACTCCTCTTCCCAAGTGGCGTCGTCCTCAGTGTGATTACTCCACTGGACCTTATAGAATTTGATAGCTTTTCTCCTTGTAACTCTATCCTTTTGGTCAAGAATCTTGATAGGATGATCCTCATACGTGAGATCGGGTTCAAGAGGAATTTCTTCATAAGGAATGGATTCTTCTGGAACTAGAAGACACTTTTTGAGTTGAGATACATGGAACACATTGTGTACGGCTGAAAGATTATCTGGAAGTTGAACTTTGTAGGCCACGGGTCCACACGTTTCTAGAATTGGGAAAGGTCCAATATAACGAGGAGCTAACTTTCCCTTCACACCAAATCTTTGGACGCCTTTGGTTGGTGAAACCCGAATATAAACATGATCTCCCACTTCAAAGGTCAAAGGATTTCTTCTCTTGTCGTAATTGCTCTTGTGGCGAGATTGTGCAGCCTTAAGATTCCTCTGGATGACCTGCACCTTATCCTCAGCCTCTTGAACTAAATCTGGCCCAAAGAAATTCCGTTCGCCGGATTCGGACCAATTCAAAGGAGTTCGACACCGTCGCCCATACAAGGCTTCAAATGGTGCCATTTTGATGCTTGCTTGATAGCTATTGTTATATGCAAACTCAGCCAAGGACAAGCATTGATCCCAAGTTTTGTCATAATGCATGACACAAGCTCTAAGCATGTCTTCCACTATTTGGTTCACCCTTTCAGTTTGGCCATCAGTTTGGGGATGATATGTGGAGCTACGGATCAACTTGGTGCCCAGGGAAGCATGCAGTTGTTCCCAAAAGCGAGCAACAAATTAAGTGCCTCGATCCGAGATAATGGTCCTTGGAATTCCATGGAGACAGACAATCCGATCGATGTAGATTTCGGCGTACTTCTTGGCAGAATATCTTGTGCTGACTGGAATAAAATGAGCGGTCTTTGTGAGTCTATCAACAATCACCCAAATAGAATCATGCCTCTGGGAGGTATTGGGCAAACCCACAATGAAATCCATGGATATATCATCCCATTTTCAAGATGGAATTGGTAGAGATTGCAAGGTTCTAGCTATCTTGAGGTGACTTGCTTTCACCCTCTGACATGTATCACACTCGGACACATATTTTGCAATCTCCCTTTTCATTCTAGTCCACCAAAAATTTTCCTTCAAGTCTTGGTACATCTTATTGCTACCTGGGTGGATAGAGAATTTGGATAGATGAGCTTCATCAAGAATTTGTTTCCTTAGCTCGTGGTCTTTTGGTACCACAAGCCGTTGCTCAAACCAAAGAATTCCCTTCCAATCTTGCCGAAAGCACTTGTATTTGGGCAACCCTTGAGCTAGCCCTTGCTTGATATGAGTAACTCCTTTGTCTTTGGATTGTGCCATGATAACCCTTTCCCTCAAAGTGGATTCCACCACCATGTGGCCTAGTGAGCCTTGAGGAACAATCTCCAATTTCAGCTTGGACATCTCATGGCAAAGTGTGTCATTAAAAGACGTGATGGTGAGACAATTGCACTGAGACTTGCGGCTTAAGGCATCGGCTACAACATTGGCTTTGCCCGGATGGTAATGCACCTCAAGATCATAATCTTTGATTAGCTCTAACCATCTTCTTTGATGCATATTTAAGTCGGCCTGAGTGAAGATATACTTGAGGCTCTTATGGTCGGTGTAGATGTTGCAATGAGTGCCCATAAGATAATGCCTCCAAATTTTCAAAGCATGGACCACAGCAGCTAACTCTAAATCATGAGTGGGATAATTCTCTTCATGAGGCCTAAGAGCTCGAGAAGCATAAGCAATGACTCGATCTTCTTGCATTAGCACACAACCAAGACCCGTGCCCGAAGCATCACAATAAACATCGAAGGGCTTGGATGTGTCCGGTTGAGCTAGAACCGGTGCTGAGGTTAAAAGTTTTCTCAGGGTGTGGAAAGTTTGCTCACATTTCTCGCTCCACACAAATTTCTCTCCTTTCTTGAGAAGTTCAGTCATAGGCTTGGCAATCTTGGAGAAATCCGGGATAAAGCGGCGATAATATCCAGCTAAACCCAGAAAACTCCGAATTTGGTGGACTGATTTGGGAGGCTTCCAATCCAGTACTTCTTGCACTTTTCCTGGATCTACAGCAATCCCTTCGGCTGAAATAGTGTGCCCCAAAAATTTTACACTAGACAGCCAGAATTCACATTTGCTGAATTTTGCATATAAATGATGATCACGGAGGCGTTGGAGAACAATGCGAAGGTGCTGAGCATGCTCCGCCTCATTTTTGGAATATCTGAGAATGTCGTCAATGAACACGACCACAAACTTGTCTAGCTTGGGCATGAAAACCGAATTCATGAGATACATGAAATACGCCGGAGCATTGTTGAGACCGAAAGACATCACTAAGTACTCGTAGAGTCCATAGCGAGTTGAGAAAGCCGTCTTCGGTATGTCACTTGGCCGAATCTTGATTTGATGATATCCAGAGCGTAGGTCAATCTTCGAGAACACTCTGGCTCTAGACAATTGATCAAAGAGAGCGTCAATGCGGGGAAGTGGATACTTATTCTTGATCGTCACCGCATTGAGAGGTCGGTAATCAACGCACAACCTCAAAGTTTTATCTTTCTTCTTCACAAATAGAGCGGGGCAGCCCCAAGGTGAAGAGCTAGGATGAATGTAGCCCTTGTCTAGCACCTCTTGGAGTTGGACTTTTAACTCAGCTAGTTTTTTGGGCGCCATTTTATAGGGCCTTTTGGAGATAGGAGCTGTACCAGGTTGCAACTCAATCACGAACTCAATCTCCCGGTCAGGTGGCATTCCTGGCAATTCATCAGGAAATACATCCGGGTATTCACATACAACCGGAACCTTCTCCAAAGGAGTCTCTATTGCAGAGAAAGCACAAGAATTCCTGATGTCTTGGCGTGGCAGGTATAAGGTTGAAGCACCATGGGTCGGAGAATTGATTTCCACACAACGGGAGGGAACATCTAAATTGACCCCATGATTTTCCATCCAATTCATACCCAGAATAATATCTATCCCTTGATTTTCCAGGAGAATAAAATTGGTCTCATAAACCTTACTACCCAACTGAAGAGGTATATTCTTCACAATTTGATGTGACCCGATTCTACCACCAGGTGTAGATATGACATATTGTTGAGTAGTATGCACAAAAGCAAAATTATGTTTGGTAGCAAGTCTATTGCTCATGAAACTATGAGAAGCTCTAGAATCAAATAGAACATATGCAGGCATATCGCGGATAGAGAAAATACCCGACATCACTGGAGCACCAGCAGGGAGTTCATCCATAGTGGTGAAGTTGAGTCTGCCCTACCGGACAACTGCCACTTGCTTCTTGCCTTTGTTATTATTGTTGGCTGGAGCTGGGGCATTGTACCCACCTTGCTTCGCAAGCTTGTAGTCCCTGGCAAAGTGACCTGGCCTACCACAATTATAGCAGGGAGCATTGGTAGGACGAGGCGGCTGCGATGCCTGAAAGGGAGCACGATACCCCTGATTCTGTGGTGGTGGAGGCCTGATGATCCATGACCCTGGCTGAGGGGCCCTCTGGAAGGTTTGAGGAGCATTCCTCTGCACCAAACGATACTTAGGCGGTGTGGAGCTAGATTGGCCAACTGGGGCCTTCCTCTTCTTTTCGGCCTTGTGGGCATTAATGCTGTCTTCTTGAGTAATGGCCATGTTTACCAAATCGGCATAGCTATCGGCCTTGACAAGAGAAAGCCTGTCCTTTAGCTTGGAGCTAAGACCACGGCGGAAGCGATCCTGCTTCTTGGCATCAGTATCAATATGATAGCCCGCATAGGGTGCCAGCTGATTAAAGCCCTGGGCATACTGTAGTATATTGCGGGTGCCCTGAGTGAGTGCAAGGAACTCATTAAGCTTGCGGTCCATTAGACCAGTAGGGATGTGGTGAGCATGAAAGGCGGTCTTGAATTCCTCCCAAGTCATCACATGATTATCCGGGAGCATTGCATAATGGTTGTCCCACCAGAGTCGAGCTGAACCTCGCAATTGCTGAGCAGCAAAGCGAGCCTTGTTAGCATCTGAGCATGGGGACACCAGCAGAGCAAACTTGGACTCAATGTTGCTGAGCCAAGCATTAGCATCAAGAGGATCCTCCGTCCTGGTGAACAGAGGTGGCTGTGTACTCGTGAAGTCCGAGTAAGTTGCCTCATGGGGATGGGGATTGTGATGTCCGCCATGTGGTTGCTGATTCACTTGCGCTTCGGTTAAGCGCCGAAGTAGCTCTGTCTGCATAGCCAATAGCTCCGAGACATTGGTAAGCAGAGGTGGCGGAGCAGGTAAATCACCATGGGGATTTTGTGACATCTGCATTGTTTCATAGCTCACATTAGTCACGCATTTCTTGGAAGGATAAAACAAAAGGACTATAAAAGGGGTACTAACAATCATGGAAACATTCATTGTAATGTTAGTACCAAACATCATTCTATTCATCGAAAGGCGTGATTCTAGCTTGCTAAGGCATTTAAGGAACTACCCAAAAATTCCCATGTTTTGCCAAAAGAGCACTTACATAATTATGTGACTCTTTTGGTATTGGGTTTCAAACTATTTCCAATTGAAAAGTTGTGAAACTTGAAATTTCTGGGGTAGTTATCGGCGAAACTGGTCACCACCGACTGTTGCGGTCCCTCATTTTTTAACACGACCGCAATAGTCGGTCATTCCAGTAGCCTTTTTCAAAGTATTAATCAGGCACCGACTGTTGCGGTGGTGCATGCCATATGCACCGCAACAGTCTGTCATGGTCAGCACCGCAACAGTCTTTCAATCCAGAGACGAATTTTACTGTTCCTCTGGACCACCGACTGTTGCGGTCGTTGTTTCTGATTAGAACCGCAACTTCCTAGGCTTCGATTTTAGATTTTCCTGCCCAAATGTTATGGTCACCGATTATTGCGGTGCTGAGCACCAATTGTTGCGGTGCTCACTGTGTTTCGGTAATTCGACCATAACTTTTGTTGCTTAGCCCCAAAAGAGTTGAATTCTGGATATGATCTAGATCATGAAGTTTTACACAAGTTTTCTATTCATGCCTCACCCGAAAAACATCAGTTACTAGAAGTAAATTGAGGACATGCTTGTGGCAACAAAGTGGAAATTAGTATATATGCACAGATGGTTCTTGCATACTAGTGGCATATATACAATATCCATGAAATATTCTACACCATCCTTGCAGTAGAGCAAAAGTCTACCTAGGCCCAAGGATTACATTTCATGGACACAAAAGAAAGTCATTTCCTAAGAACACTATCTAGTCGGAATCAACAGGGTAGAGCTCCTCTGGATCCTCCTCGTCATCAGACCCATCGTTCCCACCATTGGGAGGTGATGCCTGATTGACTGAGCCTTCTCCCTCTGATATGGCGGGATCATTCAGCGAAACCGGCAGGCCCGAAACGGTATCCAATCCTAACTCACCCTGTAGGGGTAGCTCTGGGGGTACAGGTGCTGGGGGAGGATTCTGCAACTGAGCAATCACTTCCTGAGCTTCATTCATGTCGTCCTCCAAATGAGCTACTATCTCGTGTTGCTCCACTAGCTCCTCATTGAGATTATGGACTTGCTGTTCCAAATCCCTCACTTGATCAGCTAGAGTTTGAGCGGCTACAGCCACCGAACGGTTCTGGTGGTTGAGCGTTTCTATGAGATCAGCAGACGCTCTCCCATAGCCAATCAAAGCAATAGTGGTAGGGTCATGAACTGTGGCCCTACTGTCCCACCACAAGATGGCGTTCCCGGGTAGTGGTGAAAACAAGGCTGCATGAGTGTGATGAAGTTGCATTTGGTGCTGCTGTCCAAACTGCAACAAAGCTTGTTGTGCCACCATTTCACAACCAGGCAAGAAAGAATGAGACCGTGTTGTCACCACCAAATCTTCTTGCCTCACTCCAGGTGGGCTTGGAATGGTGATTGTGACTTCAAATTGCATCACATTCCACTCATGATGGGGAACTCCAACGTAGCGGGGTGGCTCAGTGTACCCGCACCGTTGCGCGGTTTCCCATAGCAAGACGGGAAATCCCCCCAAATGGAGACAAGTGGAGTGATAGTGCCCTTGGTCATCGATGTGCATGGTACGATTGCTCGGACCAGCCATCTGAAATAAACAACAACCAGGACAAGTTTAAGCGTTAGTATACCAAACCCATCAAACACTTTAGTATAGATAGATTCGATACAAGGATAAAACCGACACACTCTAAAAGGAGTATATCAAAAGTTCTAAATTTTGGCAAAGGCTAAATAAGGAGATTTGGAACCACCTTTCAAAAGGGAAAATTCTTCCAACGGAAAATTCTCGTTGGGTGAAAAATTCACGCCAACAAGGAAGTCTAAAGAAGATCTAGAACATTCTTAAGTGAGTGTATGATTTTTGTTGGCAATTCCCACCTTAGATTTATTCCTTAACCCACAATTTATGTCTTTGTGTATGATCATGATGCATGAATGAGCGACCTAGTCGTCCTCACAAATGAAAATAATTGCCAAGTATTCTTGGACTTACGGGGTTAGCATTGGTGGCACATATATACGTCTCTCCTTATAATAATTAGTCGGATTTCCAGCGAGTACACAACATATGGTCTCGTAGTTAGTGTACCTACAGAAAATATTCATCACTGAACCGTTTGTGCCAGCACTCACAAACAGCTCCCATGTACCTCACGCCACATGGGTGACGCATATGTAGTTTCCCACATATGATGACCACACTCTGTTGCTCACTATAGAAGCAACAGTTCAACCAATAAATAAAAGCACTACAGTCATTATAACACTACGAAGGTATTATATTGACTGCACCCCAAGTAAGCCACTGCTTGGGGAACAGCGTCCAGTATTCACACCCTCTGGCAATGGGCGACCATTACTTACCCGGTGTCGGCGGTACAGAAAAGTACGTGCTGGAAGTTAGTCATATACATAATATGCCACCTATTCATACCCATAATTCTCCCTAGGGCTCACGTTCTTATTAATTTCAAATCCTAGCGCAACCAACGAAATCCTAAATCAAGATTACGCTTTGGCATACCAAGAAAATATTTTTAAGACTTGTCATACCACCCGCTGCCTATTTTTCGGCTCTGATACCAGCTGTGGCAGACCGCCCCAATTAATCCGGCTTAAGAGCATGGGATCACTATCACAGCAGTGCGCCACGCCTGTAAACCGAGTTAATCGTGCAATCCGTCGGATACCTTCCCGATTACACCACATTTTTCTCTCGACCGAAACAAAATAGCAGCAGTCCCACTTGAAGGTGGGCTCAGGCAGTACAACTCATCGCATATTTTACATCACACGGTTCACGTTGATAATTACACAAATACAGTGTATAAGTTTTAAGCTACTACAAGCCAGAGTATGCTACAGTGGAAAAGTTCTAATGACGACACAAAAGAAGTCATGTGGAGCCCTCACATGACCTCAGTCACCGTGGCCCGAGTCAGACTCGGACGGCACCCGCTCCACGGTCCAGCCGTCGGGCAGCACACACGGCCAGGTCAAAGCAGCAACCGGATCATAGCCAGCACAATCATCTGCGAGAAAATTAAGCCACAAACAAGGCTGAGTACTAATTACTCAGCAAGACTTACCCGACCAAGGATCAAATTCTAGACCATGCAAGGCTTTTTGACTCTGGGGTTTGTTTTGCCAAAAGCATCTACAACTTGAGCCTATTTTCAATATTTTAGCCAAGTTTTAGGTGTGAACAACCCTTACTAAGTTTGCCAAGCTATCCAATAGCAATAAAAGTTGACATACAATTGATTAACATGATATTAACCTTTCTCATTTACCAACAATTCTACCCCTTTGGCCCAAGAACATTGATGTGCAACGAGAGATCAAGCAGCTTCATGTAACCGCGAAGGACGGACAACTCGAGTTGATTTTAACCATGCATGGAACAACCTAATCGCACGACCCGTGAGAGACACCCAGGACCTCACGGGGCAACCTTTCCCATCTCTCCCTGCCGTCTGCCATCAGAGCCCACTCCACCCGAGTGCACGCCCCAACCGACCCCAGGTGCCCCAGGCAAACCTGTGCCGCGGCCACTGCTACACTCGCCATCAACCCCTCGCCCAATGGAGTGGAAGTGTCCGTCAGACGTCAGTTTGCATCAAGTACTAGGTTTACCAGTTTACCACATTTCCCGGCATACGATTAGTACCTTCAAAAGCTTGACCAACAAGGCCACACAAGCAATGCCTTAGCAACAACTCCCAGTGCAAACGGGACATTCAACCAATCCTGAACATCGCACAAGCCCCGCTTCCGATCATCATTAACTGATATAAAGTAAATCCTATATCTCGCGAGTGACAAGTAATCACCCAACTACTACCGGTCCTAATTAAGCATAGCATTCTATACAACCTACACATACTAGTATTAGGACATAGGTACCTAGGGATCATGCAACTAAGGTTTCAATCAACTCCTTAAAGCTTAGATGCACAAAAATAAGGCACAAGCAAGGAGTTAGTTTCACAGTGGGTGATGCTCCGGGGCTTGCCTTCTTGATCAACGTCGGCCTTGGGCCCTTCCGGATTTTGATCCGGGCCTTGCGTAGGGGCGTAGTTCACTTCGGCGGCGGCGGAATCACCCTCGGGCTCGACGTCGATCTCGTACACGCCGTCGGTAATGGTGTGCTCTACATGACAGGCAAATGGGTATATGAGATGCATGAATGCATAAGCTATCAAACATAAGAATAACCATACCAATTCCTAGCACAGGACAGTTGTGGATGAAATTTATATAACCAAGAGGTTCCTTTTGCCAGGAACCGGTCTGACCGGTTTTGGAAACCGGTTGGACCGGTTTGGCCTACCCTGCCCACTATTAGCTAGAACTAAAAGTAATTCATACTACCAGACCATATACATTTAGGGTTTAATTCCTTTTTGTAAGAGTTCTCAAATTTTTGGATAGTTTTAACAAAAGTTCCTCATTCCCTGGAGTAGGTATTCATCTAGTAACCTTTCTACTACATGAGTTTAGCCAATTTCTAATCCTTAAAACCAAGGATAACTCTAGCTATTCAGATATCTAACCCTTCTCCCAGCCATGTCAAACCCAACCAAGGCGGCTTGCCCTATTTAGCTCATGCCTAGGATTTAGGAAACCAAGAACATCTCTTTAGCACACATTTGCATGAGGCAACACCTTCATCAAACAACCCATTGCATCCAAGCCTTAAAATCCTTTGGTACTAACCCCTAACCCTTTCCAATATCTTACCCCGGGGTTCTTTGCTTCGACCTTGAGCTCGAGCAGCACCGAACTCGGCCCACTGGTGGCTGGCGGCAGCAGTGCAGCTTGGGAAGCGGTGAGGAAGGGAGAAGAAGGGGCCGGGGATGGCTTGGACGGGGAGAGGACGAGGGGAGCAAGCTCGGAGCGCCGTGAATCGAGGAATAACGAGGTGGAGAAAAGGGAAACCGAAGGGAGGAGCCGAGCTCGGTGAAAGAGAAGGATGGGAGTGGTTGAATCGGCCCTCCACGCTAGCGCCACCGAGGCTTAAGCCGCCCACGAGGCAAGATCATCCCCGGACATGTGTCCCCAAGGCCTATGGATGACGTAGGAACCGCACGGACGCCCATACCGCCGCCGGGAAGGCCCATACCAGTGCGGTGGTTGGGCACCGACTGTTGCGGTGGTGGGGTAAAACTCCCACCGCAACAGTCCATGGGGTCGAAAAACACTGTGCCGACGAAGTAAATTTCAATCGCCGCGGGCCGCCGACTATTGCGGTCATGGCCATGGCCTTGCACCGCAACATTCGGTGCTAAGAACATTGCCCGTAAGTAAATCAACCTGCTAAAGTTGCGGTGGTGCAAAAAGGAGGGACCACCGCAACCGTCCGTCAATCTAGAGAGGATTTTCACGGTTGCCCGAGACCACCGACTATTGCGGTGGTGACAGGGAGACCACCGCAACTTGCGGTGATAAGGGCACTTACATTTTTCGACTGGATTTTGATTTTGATTTCTGCCTGACGTTTCTAATTCGAATTTTTACTAAGTTAGCCTTGTTCCTTATGCTAGTTAATGTGGCCACTCATAAACACATACGCGCATAAGCACAAACAAATGCTATGATTATGTGAGGATGCATGCCTATATTGCTTTAATTACGTTCGTTATGGTTCTTAATTACGATAGTGACACCAGGAGTGTCACACGCTGCCATCACAGCACACTTTGAGCAGGTTCTGGGTGTGCGATCGCAGTCATCTGCAACCCTGGACTTTGAATCGCTCGGCCTTCCACGGCTGCAGCTGGAGGGTCTGGATTTCTGTTTCAGTGAGGATGAGATCAAGGCGACCATTGCTGATCTACCACCAGACCGTGCGCCTGGCCCAGATGGCTTCACAGGCCTTTTCTATAAGGTTACCTGGAACACAATCCACAGAGAAGTAATGGCAGCGTTTCATGCACTTTGGTCGCTTGATAGTCGCAGTTTATACTTACTTAATCAAGCGTACATGATCCTCCTGCGGAAGAGACCTGAGGCTACAAAGATCAATGACTTTCGGCCTATTAGCTTGATTCACAGTTTCTCCAAACTTTTTACCAAGGTCCTGGCGACACGGCTGGCTCCACATCTCCATGATCTCGTGAGACCCAATCAGAGCGCCTTCATTCGCGAAAGACTCCTGCATGACATTTTTCGTTCGGTGCAGCTAACAGCCAAACTCTTGCATCAGACCAAGTGGCCAACTGCGCTGATCAAGGTCGATATTGCCAAGGCTTTTGACACGGTGGATTGGTGTTTCTTGCTAGACATTCTCTCGCACATGGGTATCTCCCACCAGTGGATCAATTGAATCTCTATGCTACTGAACTCTACAAGCACCAGAGTCATTGTTAATGGGGGCCCAGGTGAACGCATTTGTCATGCACGAGGGTTATGCCAGGGGGACCCGCTTTCACCAATGCTCTTTGTGCTGGTCATGGAAGCCCTAAATGCCCTCATAAGGAAGGCGGACACGCTGCACTTATTAACACCGCTAGGGTCGGCTCGGATCAAGGAACGGGTTTTCCTTTATGCGGACGATGTGGTCCTGTTTTCAGCACCTCTTGAGCAGGACCTTACGATCGTCAGAATGGCTCTTGAGGTCTTTGGCGTTGCGTCCGGTCTTTGGATCAACCCGGACAAATGTCTGCTCTCACCGATCCAGTGCGATCTCGAAGATTCAGTGGCCTTGTTGCGCTTCTTTCTGGGACGATTTGAATCGTTTCTGTGCACCTATTTGGGCATTCCCTTATCCATCTTCAGGCTGCGCAAGCAAGAGCTACAGCCGCTTGTCGACAAGGTCTGTAAAGGATTACCGTCTTGGAAGGCGGGGCTCCTAAACCGTGCTGGGAGGGCGGTTCTCACAAAGGTCAAACTCTCTGCAATCCCGGTTCATACCGCCATCGCCGTCACGTTATCGCCCTGGGCTATTGGGCGCATTGATCAGCGTCACCGCGCATTCTTGTGGAAGGGGGCAGAGGTCGTGCTTGGGGGACATTGCTTGTTGGCCTGGCCCAAGGTATGCAGGCCGCTGCCCCTCGGAGGACTCGGCATTCCGGATCTTCGCCTTCAGGGTTTCGCCCTTCGCTTGCGCTGGCTTTGGCTCCAGCGAACTGACGCTGACAACCAGCCCTGGTCGTTGCTGCCTGATCGCCCGGAGGATGCAGTCCTAGCCTTTTTTGAGAGCTCAGTCTCAGTGGAGGTTGGAGATGGCAACAACTGTCTATTCTGGAGAGACAGGTGGTTGGCTGGCAAGTCCATGGAACAGCTTGCTCCCAGCTTGACCCGGGCGGTCGGACAACGTGTACGCAATCACAGAACTGTCTGGGAAGCCCTCCATGACCGTCGTTGGGCACGCGACATCACCGGTGCCTTAACTGTCCAGGTCGTCGTCCAATATCTTCAGATCTGGGCACGCCTGCGCACCGTTCAGCTCGCTCCGGGCACGCCTGATGCTTGGAGGTGGAAGTGGACGTCTGATGGCCGTTTCTCGTCGGCATCGGCGTACCAGGCTTTCTTTCTCGGTCAGAGCGCTGTTCGCGGTGCTAAGGAGCTATGGAAGACTAAAGCACCACCCAAATGCAAGTTCTTTATGTGGCTAGCACTGCATGGTCGTTGTTGGACGAATGATCGTCGGAAACGCCATGGTCTCCAAGACGACGACTCTTGCACTCTCTGTTCCCAGGAACGCGAGACGATCACCCATTTACTGACGTCGTGTATCTTCGCTCGTGAGGTGTGGTTCTTATGCTTATCCGAGGTCGGCTGGGACTCAGTGACCGCAACGGCCAATGTGCACTCCTTTGTGGATTGGTGGTTGCATGCTAGGAAGCGGTTGGACAAGATGGCCAGACCCGTGTTCGACTCCTTTGTCATCCTCATCTCATGGATGATGTGGAAGGAGCGCAACAATAGGGTGTTTAATGGTCGGACGCGGCTTCCCCATGAGGTGGTTCAATCGATCCGGGTCGAGGGGCGCTACTGGGTTCTGGCAGGTTGGCGACACCTGGGCGTGTTGGATGGCCTATCCCCTGCGGTCGATGTGGAGTTTGATAACCTTCAGGTCACAAATTTGTTAAACGTTTAGTCATTAATCTTTTTTTTAACCGCACCATCCTCTGCATGGCTAGCGGCTTGTAAAACTTTATGCTTTCCTCTTAATGAAATACGTGCTAAGGCACAGTCGCAAAAAAAAAAAAAACAAGTAACACATCAGACTTGGAAACTAGCTCAACAGCTGTCACAAGAAACATGTAATTGTTTTCACGATACAAAATTTTAGGTTCCAGCACTAATCATAGTTCCAGCATTTAAGCATTCAACCTAATCTACCGGCTTCATTTTTGCATCAGGCATTGTTCTCGGAGACTAAAGGCCTCAGGCTGCTCAGTAGAAGCTGCGACACAATCACCTGCCTCCCAAAACTCATGCTGAGATTTCTCCAGACTGAAAAGGGAACAGAAGATTGCAAGCTACTATGAGAAACTTCAACATGCCTCTCTACCTTCAAGAATGAATAGCCACCTGAACAAAATTTGAGTAATACCATTGAACATATTATAACAACAGCAAAAGTTACTACGAAAATGCTGGCATTCAACAAGTCAAATATAAATTTCTCTCAGTGCTAAGTAAATACAAGTAGCCTACACTCCTCTAAATCTCTTATGGAAGTAATATAGTGTTGAGATTGAGAACTTTGAACTTTGCTAGTTGCCTGTTATGTCCTACTCCCTTTGTTCCAAAAATGTAAGGTGTTTTAGTTTTGTTTGAAGTCAAACTTTTCTAACTAGTTTATGGAAAAATGCACCAACATCTACAGTATCAAATTAGTTCCATCAATCCACCATAAAATATGTTTTGATAGAGCATTTGGTTGGTATCATTTGTGTTAATATATTTTTTTATAGACTTGGGTCAAAGTTGGAGTATTACTCAATTTTTTCTCCCACGCTGGAAGTCAATATATGCTCTAGAAATTTTATGCACCTCGTTCCTATTGCAAATACACTGAGGAATCAAGAGAAAATATCGATTCATACGCCAAATAACCAAACATACCTAGTTTGTTATCAAATTCAAATCAATAAGATGGCAACACATTGTAGGAAGAGATACCAATCAGTTAAGTTCAATATCTACTTCTGGACTTTTCGTTTTCTCAAATTTGTATTAAGAACTCAAGAAGAAACAATAACAGTGTTCTATACAATGTGGAGCGTCTGGCGCTCATGCTAATCGAACCATCATCTATCTAAGCAGTTTATTTTGGGTTGCACTATACCCAAGTTAACACCGCCAAATATATGAAGACTTCTATCTGCATATTTTATTAACTACTTTGACTTTCACTGTATAATGTACCAATCATTAAAGAAAAATGTAAAATGGTTCAAACAAAGTATGAGCCACATCTCAGTATTTTAGAAAACATACCTCGCCAACATCTCCAGCCATTAGTGTCCTTTTGAAACATTCTGTTGGATCAAAAGGTTACTGAGCAATTCCAGTGCAATAATCATCTTGTGATCTCAAACGCTTCTTACCTGTCCATGACAACTCTTATGAGAACATAACACTGAAACATGACACCGAAGCATTGTTGAATAAGTACTAGTATTGGATGTGTAGTGCCACTTGAGCCTTAAACAGAATTCCTATTGTCCATTTTTTTTAAAAAAAAAGAATTTCTACTGCTATTTAACAATGGCAGCAGCACATGGATGCTTTCACTTGTTGAAAACAATAGCTTGACAACGAATACAAAATACATCACTTGTTGAAAACAGTAACACACCAAAGAATATGATGAGATTTACCTGTGTTGGCTGCTGATGAGGAGATAGCATAAGTCCTTTTATCTTCTGTTGTCTGCAAAAGTGTAGCACTGGAAACACCTGAAGAAGTTTTGACAACTAATAAGTAGGTTTGTAACCATGGATTCTAATTAACCCTTATCAGAAACAAGTGGGGTTTGGCTACTAAATATTAAGCCTAACAAAACAAGCAACAGGTTCCATTTGTGTAAATGACAGACTGAATGCAGACCTGAGTCACCAGAGTGTGTTGTCTCCTGACTGGAGGAAAGCCTGAACATAACACAAAGGAACACTAACAGTGAGGCATATTGTCAGGAAAAAAATGTAAATGCTGTCAATTCACAGAACACTGAAAGAACTATGTGCTACCTCTTCTGCTGAAGGAAAAGTGCGAGTTCACGTGCAGGTTTGCTGTTCAGTCTCTTCCTTTGATGACTCTGAGAGCCACACAAACTAGCACAAATGTGGACGATAATCAGGTAATGGACAATATGGCATGACTGGACAGGGAAACTATGAATCAGGCTGCATCCTAAAATTAATAGAGCAGGTCCCTCTCATACAAGCAGGAGCATGTGTTGAAAAATGGTAAGAGCTCAGAAGTTGAAAGAAGAGAGGTACCCAAGAGGGACTATCTCCGACGGCATGGACGTGCATTGTGGCGCTCTCATTCGCAAGCTGCACTCAAGGTCAGGACTTAGACGAAGCAACTCCTGCAGCTTCTCCAAGGTTGCGAGCTTTATTGCCTCCCAGTTGACGGCTGCCCTGCAAGCACAAAACCAGACCATGACATATAGTTCATACGAACCTGGCAAATCGTTTGCACTTGAACTAGTCCTTGTTGGGGGAAAACAAAATAAGCAAAACAACTAGAACGAAGCCCCCATGATGCAGCTCTAGGCAGTGACGCATGTTTGGTCATGGATTTGATTACGTACCTGGCTTGTTTAGAGGCCATGGAGCGGTACAGCTCGTGGCGCTGTGCCATCTCTGGGGGTTTTTTGCGGAAGGCATCGTCACAGAAAAGCGAGCTGGCAGCACGGCCACCTTCGTCGCCGCGGTAGGCGAGAAAATGGAGCATGGCGTGGTTCTCCAGGGTGTGCAGGAAGGCGGTGTAGTGCTGGCTTGTCCCCTCCACCTCCCAGAGGGGCGAGAAGCGGCACATGTAGTTCCCGGCGGCTTCCCACCGCCTGTCCGTTACCAACCTCTGCAGATACGCGGCGTCGAAGTACACCAGTGACTCCCTCTCCAGCCTGAAAACCCCATTGGCAAGTTTTTAGGAGTAATCAATTCCCCAATTCGAATCTAATTAAGGCTCGGCTCAACGTGATCTGACGGCCAATGCGGCAGCAGCAAATTAACCAGACGAAAATTGATGGAAGAAATCTAGGCAGAAGGGGGCACAGTGTTGGATATGTTCCAAATTCTATTTGGGCGGACAACTTCTGCCGTAGCGAAGCGGAGGCCCGTCGCCGGGAGGCTTGGGCCGGAGCGAAGCGGTACGGTACATGTTATATACCCTGTGTTAGGGTTTCCACCGAAGCATATTGATCCATATTCTTGTAAGCCGCCGCATTGGCGTTGTAACAGAACCCCGACATAGTGAAGTTCTTGCTGGCTGGCGCCCGTGGTTTTTCCCTCTCGCATTGGGAGGGTTTCCACGTTAAATCTCGTGTCTCCTTTGCGGTTTGATTCGTTCTTATTCATCGTTTATTCGCTATCACTCATAACACACAGGACGTACGTACGGGCGGCACTGTGGAGACCCTGGCATTTGAGGAAGCGATCCAGCCGGCGAAGGTGAAGCAGAAGCACAGGGGAAGACCGGAGCCCCATCAAAGGGTTTGCATGACGCGAAGTATCAACTAAAAGCAAATGGATTCATACAGTGACATGAACCAAGCAACAATCACAGTTAAGATTAAAGTCAAATAAAGAAAAAGGCAACACATTGTCACATTGCCTGCTGCTATTCAGCATGAGATGTCCTAATAAGCAATCAAGGTAATAGCTCAGCTATGCTATTCATTTTCAAGAAGTGAAAAAAGGTATACCAACCAATGTTTCAGAGATAGAGTGGAAGTGCGGGATGTAGTAGTATTTAGCCATGGATTTCAATAGTTAATGAAGCAAATTTATTTAACCCACAATGTAGCATATATAATTTTAGGAAACAAGATGCAAATGCCATATTTACAAGCCACAAAACTAGAATATATAATACTTAATTAACAAATTGTGTATAAGGAAAAATCCTTGGTCTGTATAATTCAGTGTTAACTCCTACAACTAAAGAATGCTTTGTAAAATAAAGGCATAAGAACATAATCTGTGTTGATTGTATTGCATAAACCAGTGCTGCATTCAACATCACACATGCACACACCTGAATGGTTCATGTCATGACTGACCAGATGAGGCCTGAACAAAGCAAGGGGCTTCAGTGCACTGAGTACTAGGAGCATGCATGAACATTCAAATATATTTTTTGTATGAGCTAAATACCTCTTCTGCATGAAGGAACCGGCGAGTACATGTGCTGGGATGCAGCCAGCTTTATTCTTCCGACGCATCTTGAATCCCCTCAGCCTGTAACAAAATACACATTGCTACTTTAGTGATATCAGAAAGGAAAAAATGAGATCGATGAAGGACACACTGAGTGAGAATTAAGACAAATACCCAGGACCCAGCGACAGTGCGTATGCAGGATCGAGGCGTGGTAACTGTGACTTGGCTTTGAGCTCAGGACACTTGGCAGCCATTTTCAAAATAACATCCACTGCAATGGGCTTGGCGCGATGGTAGAGCGTGCAGGCCCTGCAAGTATGAAAGCCGTGAATCAAGATCTGTTATATGCAGCTGCACACTGCATTGCTTGAAACTCAATTGACCTAGTCCCCTCGTCGAAAAGCAGAACAAGATAGTCCTTAGCACGGCTACATACTACTGGTTAGTACTTGAAAGTGGAGAAGTAAGTAAATCAAGGAGATTCCTCAGGTTAGAGGAGCACGGAAAGCACCTCTCTCGGTCGGAGCGCAGGGAGGGTAGGACCCTGCGGAGGAAGTGGCCGTCGGATTGGGAGTCGAGGGAGGCGTACAGACGTGGGAAGAGGGCGTCGGCAGCGCGGTCCCGGCCGGTGGCCAGGTCAGCCATAAAGCGGAGCACGAGGATGCGGACGATGAGCGTGTCGGCCTCGCGGCTGCAGTGCCCGACAGTAATGAAGCCGAGCGCGTAGGATGAGGCGTCGGCCCAGCGGAGCTGGCGCAGCAGGCGGCGGAAGTGCGCCGCGTCGAAGAAGGCGCCCGTGTGCCTCTCCAGGCTGCAAAAAATTTCGTGTCAGCGGAGTGGATTGGGACTGATCGATCGCAAACAAAACAATCACAACCAAAAGGGGGAGAAAGCGAGAGCGTACTCGTGGGCGGTGTCGTAGAGGCGATGACGCCTGAGGAAGGAGACGATGCGGCGGAGGCGAAGCGCCGTCAATGCGGCGCGATCGCCGCGGAAACACCTCGCCGGCATCACCAACTCGATTTCAGGTAGACAATCCGCTACTCCCTCAGCAACCAACAGGAGGAGAAGGAACGGGAAGAAGAGAAGAGGATGCGGACGGACAGGGAGCGGGGAGAAGGAAGAAGAGTTGAGGGCTTGAGGCCGGCCCGTGCTTAAGATTCGTCGGTTCTTTGGGCCGGACCCGACTCGCAATACTACTACAATCCTATGGGCCGGGCCAAGACACGAGGCCACTGGGCCGTTCGCCGCCGGCAATGGGGCGGGGCCATTGGAACGGGAACGGGAACGGGCTCAAGACGCGCGGCCATTGGGCCGTTCGCAGCCGGCTATGCGGTAAAATCCAAACAGTATAGAAATGAGAATAAAACGATAAAGGATATTTAAAACCAGCCTTCTGCATCAAATAAATCTGAAGTCAAAACATATATACGAATTTTCATTTTTTATTTCGTGAAAAGATCATTTATTTTCATGTTATGGTCAGTGATGTGCATGCGACCTGCAAACCATATGTTTTCTTCTTGGCAACAATCTGCAATCCATAATCTTTTTTAGACGGATACAGGCCATAAGTTGACTAGTAAAGCTTGTTAAAGGAATTAGATTAATCGTAAAGCTTCACTCACTCACATGACCCCATGGGTGTCCCAAGCAATGTCCCTGCCCTCGTGCCCTTGTAAAAAAAAGCAATGTCGCTCTCCATCTGAAACAGACAGCAGAACTGCATCCGCTTCCATTTAAATAAAACATTAAGAATCGCTTTCCAGTCCTTTTTTTTATCAAATGCAGACAAAAGTAAACATATGGAAAAAAGAGAAAAGAAAGGGGAAGAACCGAAAAAAAGGGAAAGCCAAAAGCGCAGAGGACCTGCAGCTGAGTCCCGCAGTTGAGGTGTTGAGCTCGGAAGCGCCTCCCGGAAGACAGAGGAGTAGAGGACGCCACGACCCGCCGCATCCACCTGCCCCCCTCGCCGCCGTGGTGGTGATCCCATCACGGGATGTCGTCGTGGCTGCGGAGCGCGGTGAGCAAGGCCGTCGAGGCGGGCGGCCGCAGCGGCGTGGCCCGCACGGTCCTGGGCTACGCCGACGCCGTCGCCCACCACGCCGGCCAGGCCGTCGCCGAGGGCGCGAAGATCATCAACGAGCGCATGGTGAGCGGCTCCCTCCCCGTTCCCCCGCTCCCTTATCCAAAACCGTTCCAATTGGCCTGGAAACGTGCTTTGTTTTTGGCGTTGAGGTGCGAATTCGGAATGGAGTTGCCAGGTTGCGTGTAATTGGAGCGAATGTTCCACTCCCTTAATCTGTATGAATATAGGAGCTTATAATTCAAATTAGTAGTGGAGTGACTGTGCTCTCTGCCACATTGCTATGTTCTGGACTTCTGGGACGGGGATGGCTGCCAAAAGGGGGATAAAATGTTAGGGGCTTTTGGGCATTTAGGGTTCATGTCTGCTCCAATATGTTTGGACTGTCCTACAGTTACCAAATTCTCAGTTTACTATTGATCTATTGATGTTCTGATCTTGGTAGCATGTTTCTCTGTTTTTGTGTGATGTGCAGAGCACTCAGAACTACAAAAGTGTGAAGCAAACAGTGAAGCGATTGGAAGAGGTAGCGGTTTCATCTCGTGGGGACGATAGAGTTCAGGTGCTAAGGCGCTGGCTCAGGGCCCTACAGGAGGTTGAGGCTGAAGTTGGAGGTTCAGGTGGTACTCCCCGACAGAATTCAACTGAGCCAAACTCCTCGAAAACGCCATTGGCGAGGGTATCAGATTTCATTTTCTTGGTTTTTCCCGTTTCTGATGGGGAACTCATTGGCTTTCTATCTCCATTTATAGGCTTGATGATGTTTGTATGCTATTCTTGTTTTCATCTGTGATAACATCGTAGACACTTCTGTGCAGGTTTTGTTTTATGATGCTGATATTGGCGGGCCTCCTATGGACTTCCGAGATGTATTTCTTTATAGCCAAGCGCTTGAGGGTATTACTCTGTCCATGGTGAGTTAGTTTAACATATGATATCCTAGCTGTCAAGAACTCAAGATACCATCTACTTGTGTAATTTATTTTTACCCAACTAAAAAAAATGCTTGCTGTAAAATAATGTTGTTATTTCTTATACAATTGTTACAAGTTAAGCACGCCTTATCTTTTCCTTGCCAGATCCTTGAAGCTCCTAAGGAAGAAGAAGTTTCCCTTCTTCTAGATATTTTCGGGTGAGCCTATTGCCCAAAAGATGTCCCAATGATGCTACTATGTTTTCCAAATCCAAGCAATTTTTATCTCAATCGTCAGTTCGAGCGGCTGTCTAAGTGCACGAAGAAATTACACTAAGAAGTTAAATGTGCCTATTTTCTCCTGCAGTTTTCATAATAGAAATATATAATTAAATTTGGTCTGGATAGAACAGGGAAAAGAGCATGCACACTCTATTGTTGACTGGCATGGAAGAAATAGCTTTTGCACTTGACTTTAGGATGTAGTAGACTCTACAAACTCACTAATTTGATGTGAAAAATTGTACCTCACCATTATTGTTAAAAATTGATTTTATGAGCTTATATTGCAAGTAGAACACCGTATGCGGTTTCCATACGTGGTTATAACACTGTTATACGATTTTTCCCCTTTTGATAGTTCGTACCTTTACTGAATATGCAATTAAAGATTTTACCTTGGGCTCTTATGAAGTCTCATATGATTATATGCATATATCTGGAAGAACCAAACCATTAATCAGCTTTGGCATGATTCTGTCTACTGTCTCCTTCTAACTGACAGTCATTTGTTACAGAATATGCCTCACAGGGGGAAAGGAAGTTAATAATGCTATAGTGAGCAGCATACAGGACTTAGCAAAGTCATTTTCAAATTACCATGATGAAGTCCTGGTACGTCTGCGAGTTGTCTGGTGTTCTTATGCCAAGCAAATCACACACACAGAAAATAAGGCTAAAACTCTCATGTAATACGTGGTGCAAATCATTCGGATTACTCACTAGTTATGCACTTGGTCTATAACTCTGCAATTGCAGTTCATATATTTCTAGTCTTCTTTCCTGGTGAAATTGAGTTTATTTCCTATTTTGTGCCAACGTTTTTTTGCTTACTGCTAAATAAGCACAATTATTTATCCTTTTTGCTTACTGCTAAATAAGCACAATTATTTATCCTACTTTGCTTCTTTTCCTTCACAATGAAGCACTTGTCAAATAATATTCTGTATTTGTATACATGTAGGTGAAACGTGAAGAGCTACTTCAGTTTACACAGAGCGCCATTTCAGGTCTAAAGAAGAACGCTGACATTTTGAGGTGATCACTAATCTACTAATTTTCTCTTGAACTCTGATTTTTCATGCTGGTTGTAAATGCCATCTATATCTCACAGGTAATTTGAGGTTGCATTTTATTTATTCAATTCTTAAGTGCCAACAAGGATATTTGGCCATCAGGGTGTTACCCCATGCAATTTCTAACCTAACTTTCCTTGACCATCTTTGCTTTGCGACTTTTAGTTAATTTCTGTTTTTTGTTTCTGAACCTGCAACATATGGAAAGCCGGAAAGAGTAACCTGGGCTTTTGCCTCTGTTTTTGGGCTATCATTTGCCCTTCTTTTGTTGTTACTCTAATATGTGTATTTCACTTCAGGATAGATGCTGAAGCTATAGAATTGTGGAAGAAACTAGATGAAAAGGAGGCATCACTAGTTCATTCAATTGACGATGCTGATAAAGTTGCAGAAAAGAGTGCAACTGTTGAGGTGTTTACTCTGTGATATATACAATTTAATTAAGTAATTACTTTGTTTTACTCGTTTCTGCAGTGTACTTTGTCAATTCTTGGTTAGATGTCCATAAAGGCACTTGAGATCTAGCTATAAGTGAAAAAAGTGTAAGTAGATCACTAGGTCTTAATTGTTTCATTTAAATTTCTTATGTCCCAGCCTCATTAAGCAAACATTAGTCTAGCAATTGCATTAATAGATGGCTTCTTCCTGGAACTAAATGTTGTCGATGATACAACACCAACCAGTTTGTTTGACCTGTTGCATATTTTTATAAGTAACTTTCTTTTGTTCTATAATGCTTTTAGTTTGAAACAAGCTAACTCTCCTTTCCACCCTATCCAGGCTTTCAAAGAAGCACTCACTGAAGTCCGATTCTGCTCTAGAATGGAGGAACTTCTATTGAAGAGAAAGTCAATTAATGCTGGGGACTCCCATGAAATTCGTTCCCAAAAGGCATGTTTATTTGTGATCTTATGAATTTCATTTTTGGGTTAGATACAGCTTTATACTATTCTTATATTCAGTTTCACAAATTGACTAAACACCAGAGTTGCATGGACACTTGAACAAAGACAGGTTTATGCCTCTATCCAATGATAGTTTAGTCATCTGTTTAGTGATAACTATTGCATTCGATATTCGTGCATACTTTACTATTCATTGTTTTGTTCTTGGAGCTGAACTTTATCCTTTGAAAAAAATATGTGTTATGGAACTCTGAGCTCTCTGATATTTGTTCTTTGCTATATTTACTTTCCATTGAATAGTCTATACCATCTGCTGTGTGGCCCATGTTTGTTGCAGCACATACATGTTGATTTCCCTCTACATTATTGCATGGTCCTGGTGACGAATCAACATAATTTTGTCAAACTTTCATGTTACCCTTTGCCCCATTAGTTTGGACTTGCGAATTATAACTTGATTGTCATTCTGGATGAACTCTGCTTATATATATGGACATTTGGTGAAAAAACATGGTTTGCTATACTAACATTATGGAAATGTTGCAGGTTGAGAAATTAAAGGTGTTGGCTACTTCCCTTGCTAATTCATCCTCTAAGGCGGAGAAGCGTATTTTGGATCACAGGTTTAGCTTCCTTAACCTTTATAGGAATCTTTTAAAATCATTTGTTGATTCTTGTATCTTGTTAGAATTTTGAATCTTCTACAAATTTATAAGGACTCTGCTAGTTTATGTTTCTGGTGGATGAATCTTATTTGGCTGACATATATAATTCTTTTGCATATATGGATTAATTTTTAGGAGATTATCATTTGAAAAATGAACACCCATATTAGCTCTACCCAAAAGAACATATGCCTATGCACACATAAGATTTCACCTGACAGTACAATCTGCATTTTCTCTGTACTTAATGCGTACCAAATACCAATTCAATTTATACTCTGGTTCACAGTATTATGTCAGAATTGCTGTGTTTTTGTTTTAGAAAATTAGCTTTCTTTGTGTATGTGAAATCAATTCACTAGTGACTACACCATGAATACATGTCATGTTCATCGCTTGCCACTATGTGGCTAGGGTTTTTGCTGGATTATGTTTGGTGCATTTTGGAACAAATAAATTCATACAGAACCCTTTGCAGTGACCTTTCATATTCTACTATTTCAGACGCCAGAAAGAAGAGGCACTTAACTTTCGTGCTAAAAAGGATAATGAAGTGATGGCAGTTGAAAAGGTAACAATTCAATCTCATATGTGAAATCTGCTTGTAGCTCTATTATAAAAGGTCATGTGTCACATAACGTAGTATAACTCTGATTGCAATTCCATCTAGCATATAATTATAGCTATGCAGCTTTGTGAGCTTTTGTCAGCTTATTTTCATTGCATCTGATAGCTGCTAGGAATGCCATTCTGCATGCACATGTATAACTATACCTTTTGGCGCATAAGTGTTTGCTCATTACATTATAAAATGAATGCATGTACAAGTTCTGCTTTGTTGTGATCTATTGGTGCCACCAAGTCCTTTTTTTTAATGTGTTTCATATAGGATCTGACTGCAGAGATTTCTGAATTGGAGAAGCAAAGGGATGAACTTGAGGCTCAGTTGAAGAAGGTACATTATCCTGAGACCTTTGTGAAAAAAATTGTTTTCTTGTTGGTTTCTCCTGCTCTTACTATTTTGTGAAAAGACATGCTATTTTTTATCTTGATATTGTTTCCAATGTTTCGTGACGAACAGGTCAACATTTCATTGAATGCTGCTAATGGCCGGCTCAAGCAAACAAGGGAAGAGAGGGACCAATTTCATGAGGCAAACAACGAGATGGTCTTTAGTTTACAAGCAAAGGTGCATATACTTTTCTGATTATCCAGTTTCAGTTTTGATCCTATTGTATTTGATGAGACTGATGCTTACAGTTTGTTTCCACCATATTGCTAGCTTGATGTTTTGTTTTCTGCATGAATTCAGGAGAATGAACTTTCAAAATCTATTGACTCATGTAATGTGGAGGCTGGTGTAGTCAAGACTTGGGTAAATTTCCTTGAGGATACATGGCAACTTCAGTCGTCATACAATGAACAGAAGGAAATTAAAAGCAAGTATGTGGTGATTATGCTGTACATTCCTTTTACAAATTTCCTCCCTTTTGTCCTATTACTCTATTAACCCTGTTGTAAAGATAAAATTAGGAATTGCATAATCCATTTCTGTTGTGCTGCATATTGTGACAAAAAAAATGTTTACTTGATTCTTCTTTACTTTTTGTTTAGCGATGAGCTGGAGAGATGCACAAACAATTTTCTGAAGTTGACTAAACGCCACCTTTCTAATTTCAAGGTCAGTGATTGGTTATATGCTGTTCAAAATGCTTGTTGAGTTTCTAGTTAAAATATTGTACTCTTGGAGTATATCTTTGATTCAGTTTCTCATATGCATCTTTTGTCTTGGGCAGGATGTTCTTACTCCATCAATTGAGCGGATCCGCACATACGTGGATAATTTGGCAGTCTTAAATTCAAGGTTGTTCAAATTTTCTTTGTAATGTCTTCCATGAACTCTTCCTTTTCCTACAAGAAACTAATGGTCTTGCAATCTTGTGTTTTGGACCAAATCTTGTAGGGACGAGTCAATTGAACATGGTGGGGACGATGAAATTTCCGAAAAGACAAGTCCACAGAAATCCCTTGAGGAGGAATATTTGGAAACTGAAAAGAAGGTTCTCTTTTAGTACCTTGCATCGACATTGCTCTTTTATTTGTTGCTTCGGTCATATCCTGCTCAAACAAACATCCTAGTTGTCCTTATGTCTGAGCAAAGTCAAGTTGGATGTTCCAGTAGAAGTATGAACACATGTTTTTTAGCCTGTTCAACATTTTATAGAGATGGATACCTGGTTGACAATGTTCCCACATTTTCAGATTGTGGTTGCCTTTAGCATTGTGGACCGCATGAAGAAGATGTTTTACTCTGAGCAAGCAGCTAATTCTAGGTACTGCTGGCTCTTCCCATCTGTTCTTACTGGATTTCCTTCTTGTGCTACTATTTCTTGTAGTTGGACAAGTCATCTTTCCTCTTTTTTTCAGGCAAGATGATGAAGAGGTTAGGAACTTGTTTTCGGAGATAGAGAAACTGAGAGAAGCATTTGAGTCTGTAGAAAGGCCGACGCTGGACATTGAAGTCCGCAGGGCGAAGGACCCAACCAAGGACAAATCTGAATCGAGTTCCAAGGACAAATCTGAATCGAGTCATTCGACCAAGGACAAATCTGGATCGAATCATTCACCTGTTCAGGCACCTTCGTCACCTAAAGATGTGCCCATGGAGTCTTCAAAATCTCCGGTGAAACCTGAGCAGATGCTGGACCCAGATTCTGAACTTGCAAAATTAGAATTAGAATTCGGAAAAGTTAACAAAGACCATGATGAGATAAGTGGCTGGGATTTCGACGAGCTTGAAGAGGAGCTGCGGGCCGACATATCTAAATCGGGCAATCCATAACAAGGACGTTCATCCTACATTGGTGAGACACATGCCTCCAGCTTCCGCGTTGCTTTGCTCCAAATTTGTACATACGTTGAATGGCTGAATGTACATAATGTTGTTTCATTGGTCCATGAATGTTCTATACTCCACCGAGGTGCAGATAACACTGTACAGTGACAAGCATTAGTTGTTTGTTTGTTTTTTTCATGCACATGACATGTACACAGAACGGTGAACTTACATGACATTTTCACATTTGGACTTCAAAACTTATATAACATTTCCATTGTTGATTCAGAAAGTTTTCCTATCAATTCCGTATGTTGGAAGAACATGCGCGCCCAGTCAGTTTGGACACACTAGGCACCATGTATAGATTATTCTTGGTTTAATTCTGGATAGATTTGCCATTGCATCATTTCTACTTAACTATATCTATACATCTCTCTCACGATGGTACATCTCTAAAAGCCATGTAATTTTAGATCATTCTCATCTTAAATTTGCAACATTTGAAATACTGTACTATGCATGCTTTGCTGTTTCCTAAGTAACACTTGACACATGAGACTTTCGGCTCTCGTATCATATTGATTTACTTGCATTTGGTCTATAAAGTGAACATTTTTTTTTTGCAAAAATAGCGAGGGCATTCAATTTTGAAGGGCGCGTATTTGAAAATATTCATACCTCAGTAACACTAAATTAGCTTGAACACTTGAACATAATCACACAAACCACAACTTCAGAAGCAGTACATGTTAGTTTAGCATGCAATTCGTTGCAGCATCGAACAACCTCGGTTGTACCGTTGTACGTACGCACTTGCCGTGTACCACCACTACCAGCAGCCGTTACACGAGGAACACGGTGAACTGCAGCACGGTCTCGACGCCGTCGGTCTCGAGCAGCGCGCCGGACGCCACCACCCCTCCGGGCCTGACCACGGCCACCTTGGCGAAGCCCTTGGCGCCGACGTACTTCCCCGTGCCGCCGATGACGGCGAGGTGCGACTCCGAGTCGGCGGTGCGGTGCACGCCGAAGAAGCTGATGGTGTCGTCGAACCCACCCTCCTTGAACATGGCCGTGACCGCCACCGTCTGGCTCACGCCCTCCTCGGAGCTGGCGATGTAGAAGCCCTGCGCCCGGCCCACCGCCGCGGACCCCAGCTCCGGCGCCTCCGTGAGCTCGTCGTCCACCACCGTCATGGTCCCGAACAGGAGCTTCTGTAGCGTGGTGCCCTGCGGGAGGCTGCCGCCGGCGAAGACAGGCACGCCGTTGCCGTTGCCGTTGCCGTTGTTGTTGTTGTTGAAGGACTTGACGGCGTTGGTGGCGCCGCCGAGGCCCGTGAGGAAGGGGATGTTGTTGTTGTCGATGGCGCCCGCCGCGCCGGAGTTCACGTTGACCCCGCTGTTGAGCGGCAGCACGGCGCCGTTGGGCCGCGCGAAGGGGAGCTGCCCCGTGACCGCCGCGTTGTCGACGATCCCCGCCACGATGCGCGCCGACGGGTTCGTGCCGCCCAGGATGTCGTGCATGAAGAAGACCATCCCGTGGTCGCCAGCGCCGGCCGCGGGGTTCGCTCCCACAGGGATCGTGCTGGCGGCGATCGGAGCCGCTGCGGCGGCCGGGATGGCAGTGGCGGCGATTGGCGCGTCAGCAGGCACGGGCGCCACGGCCGGTGCGGCAGCTGGCGCAGCAGCTGCACCAGTGCCGCCGTCGTCGTCATCGCCGGAAGTCAGCTGGCGCGTCGGCCTCGCGGCGGCGGCGCCGGACACGAAGAGGAGCAGGAGAAGGAGCGGAGAGAGTGTGGCAATGGCTGGCTTCTTGAACGCCATCTGAGCTGGCTCTCTGCTCTGCCTGTCACTGCTGCTCTCTGAGCTGCGACTGTGACGATGGGTTGAGGGAATCACTGGCTGAGATTTACATATATATAGTGACACGCGTATGAACATTTTGATGGCTCTGAACCCTTGATCGTTGAGTGGTTGGTGATGAGTGAGGTCTCGTGGAGTCGCTCACTTGCTCATCGCAGGAACCAATGGTTTAGTTGCTGCTGGTCTCATGTGCGCGTCTCGTGCTGCCTCTTCCACGGTTCCTCGTTTGCGCGCGAGCTGCTCCATCATGCCCTGCTTTCCAGACGTGGCCCAGCTTCCGAGAATCTTTCCCGTACGGAACTGGAAAGCGGAGGCCCGTTAAAGGCCCAGGAAGTTCGATTCCGCGCGAGCGGCGGCCCAGTGGCTGCAGCTCGACCCGGCCCGGCCCGGCCGATGCAGCCGTCCGCGGATAGAGAGCGCACCCAGCGGCGGCGGGCACGCGTGCTGATGCGGACAGAGACAGAGGCGGACGTCATTTTCTGATCAGGTTCAGCTCGATCCGAACGGCATTGCCCCTGACCGATGCAGACTCTAGAAGATGCATCTGACGACTGACGTACAGTGTCACTGAACCTTCGTCGCAGGGACCGCAGCACCTTTCTCCTGCCGTCTTGCTCCGGCCAGGTGACGAGCCTGGGACACCGGCGTCGCGTGAAATGGGCTCGAATTCAACGGCCAAATTAACCACGGTGGCGACGCGCCGACGTCGACGGACAGACCACGGTAAAAAGACACACCACATGTAGGCCGCCCATTGACCACGCCGGACCGGACGCCGTCGGCAGCTTGGCGTGGGCTCCCCGCCGCCGCTGGACTGGAGGGACGCGGGCGCTTCCGCGGAACCAGAGCCGTCGCCATCACCATCTCGGTTAGTCCGCTTGTTTTCCCGTGGCCGTCAGGCCACCGTCCCTCGTCTGCCGTCCCGGCCGCGCGGCGTCGGCACGTGGCTGCCCGGATCCACACACATGTTGAGCTCCGATCCAGCGGCGCTAGCTACCTGGCGGCGCCTTTCCTCGCGGAGCTAACTCGTCACCCGTCCCCGTTACCCCCCAACCATGCCTGCTGCTACTCTGCTCGCCCTCGCCGTCGGCTTCCTCGCCCTCCTCGGCGCGTGCCGCTCCGCCGCCGCCACGGACACCATCTCGCCGGGCCAGGTCCTCGCAGGCGGAGGTGACGGCAAGCTCCACTCCAACAACAGCAAGTTCACGCTCGGCTTCTTCAGAGCTCCCGACGGCAACGCCGATTCGTCTTCGCAGGGCGCCGCCGCGCCGCCCGACAGGTGGTACCTCGGCATATGGTTCACCGCGGTTCCCACGCTGACCACGGTGTGGGTGGCCAACGGCGCCAACCCAATTGTGGACGCCGACGACGACACCGCCTCGCCGGAGCTCACCGTGTCCAGCGACGGCGACCTCGTCGTCGTGAACCAAGCCACCAAGTCTGTGACTTGGTCTGCCAGACCCACCCACGACACCGCCAAGAACACCACCACGAACACCACCATCGCCGTGCTCCTCAACAGCGGGAACCTCGTCCTCCTCGACGCCTCCAACTCCTCGTCGCCCCGCACGCTGTGGCAGAGCTTCGACCACCCGACCGACACGCTGCTCCCCGGCGCGAAGCTCGGCCGCGACAAGGCCACGGGCCTGACCAGCCGCCTCGTCTCCAGGAAGAGCTCCGCCATCCCGTCCCCGGGGCCCTACTGCTTCGAGGTCGACCCCGACGCTCCCCAGCTCGTGCTCAAGCTCTGCGGCTCCTCCTCCGCCCCCTACTGGACCACCGGCCCCTGGAACGGCAGGTACTTCACCAACATCCCGGAGATGGCCGGCGACGTGCCCAACTTCCACCTCGGCTTCTTTGACGACGCGCGGGAGGAGTACCTACAGTTCAACGTCACCGACGAGGCGACGGTGACGCGCAACATAGTCGACGTCACCGGCCAGAACAAGCACCAGGTCTGGATCGACGCGTCGCAGGACTGGCTCACGCTCTACGCCGCCCCCAAGGCGCCGTGCGACGTGTACGCCGCCTGCGGGGCTTTCGCGCTCTGCAGCTACACCGCGCTGCAGCTCTGCAGCTGCATGAAGGGCTTCTCGGTGAGGTCGGAGAGGGACTGGGAGCAGGGTGATCGGACTGGAGGATGTGTCAGGGATGCTCCGCTGGATTGTGCAGCATCTTCAACAGATGGGTTCTTCTCCATGCCTGGCATTGGGTTGCCTGACAGAGGGCACAGCGTGCAAAATGTCAGGAATTTGACTGAATGCTCAAGGGCTTGCCTGAACAATTGCTCTTGCACTGCGTATTCCTATGGCAACCAGGGATGCCTTGTTTGGGAGGATGGAATGATCAACGCAAAGCAACCTCAGAGCAATGGAGAAGTTCTTCATCTTCGTCTCGCTGCAAGAGAATTTCAGACACCATCAGGAAGCAAGAAACGAGGAGTGACCATCGGCGTCGTCACCGGTGCATGTACTGCTGCTTTGGTTCTGCTTGTGCTGTTCGTGATTTTGATGCTCAGGAGAAAGAAAGCCATGAAGAACAGAATTATTCAAGGGGGTGATGGCCAGCTCGTGGCCTTTTCATACAGGGAGCTGCGTTCTGCAACCAAGAATTTCTCTGAAAAGCTCGGGCAAGGTGGCTTCGGCTCTGTGTTCAAGGGGCAGCTGCGCGATTCGACCTCCGTCGCGGTGAAGAGATTGGACGGCAGCTTCCAGGGCGAGAAGCAGTTCAGAGCTGAGGTGAGCTCGATCGGCGTCATCCAGCACATCAACCTGGTGAAGCTGGTCGGCTTCTGCTGCGAGGGCGAGAACCGGTTCCTCGTCTACGAGCACGTGCCGCACCGGTCCCTCGACATCCACCTGTTCCAGAGCCGCGCCGGCGGCGGCGGCGGCGTGTTCCTGGACTGGGGCGCCCGGTACCAGATCGCCGTCGGCGTCGCCAGGGGCCTCGCCTACCTCCACGACGGCTGCCGCGACCGGATCATCCACTGCGACGTCAAGCCGCAGAACATCCTCCTGGACGCGGCGCTGCTCCCGAAGCTCGCCGACTTCGGGATGGCCAAGTTCGTGGGGCGGGACTTCAGCCGCGTGCTGACCACCATGCGGGGCACCAAGGGGTACCTCGCGCCGGAGTGGATCAGCGGCACGGCCGTCACGCCCAAGGTCGACGTGTACAGCTACGGCATGGTGCTGCTGGAGCTCGTGTCCGGGAGGAGGAACTTCGGCGAGGAGTGCTTCCACACGGCCTCGGCCTCGGACGGCGGCGGCGGCGGCGCGGACCGTGTAGCGTACTTCCCCATGAAGGCAGCGAGGGAGCTGATCGGTGGGGACGTGAGGACGCTGCTGGACGAGAGGCTGAGCGGCGACGCGAACCTCAAGGAGGTCGAGAGGGCCTGCAAGGTGGCGTGCTGGTGCATCCAGGACGACGAGGATGACCGGCCGGCGATGGGGGAGGTGGTGCAGATGCTCGAGGGCGTCCTGGACCGCGACATGCCACCGCTGCCGAGGTTGCTGGAGACCATCTTTGGAAGACCACACTCAACGTCAACGCAACAGATGACCACTGTTTCGAACACGTCAGCAACCTTCACTAGTGGTAGTGGATCATCACAGAGTTAGCTTCTGTTTTCCCCCTCGCAGCATAGGATAATTGTTGTATAGTTTGCTGTGCCACTGGGGTGTGAGAAATAACAACTCCGTTCGTATCGAAATATTTTATCGTTATTGACTTTTTAGCAAGACTTTGAATATTTGTTTTATTCAAAATATTATGTGTATATCATTTATTTTGTTTGTGATTCACTTTATTATTGTATAACTTATCTTTTTCATATTTGTATATATTTTTTTTGAATAAGATGAAGATCAGAAAAAAAATCAACGACGACCAATATTTTGATACTTCTGACGACCAATATTTTGATACAGAAGTAGTATTTTATTAATTCCATCCTTTAGTTTTATTTCTCCAGCGTCGAGAAACATTTTCTTTACGGGAAAAGCTATTTAGGATTCTGAGTGTTCCTCTCCTTCTCTCGTACTCGATTTTCTTCGTCTACCTCCTCGGTCCAGCCCAAGACCGGATGGACGTCTTCTTTCGCTAGGTGAGATCTCCGACGAGATTAGAGCTCGGGTTTGGAGGGTTAGAGTTGGGGGTTGAGGTTCGGGATGTGATTTCTCTCTATTCCCCGTGTAAAAATGGCAGGAACGTGGTTGCCTATCTCGGCAGAGCCACGGGTTCGTGTTTATATAGGAGAGAACTCTCTCAAGAGATTACACCGGCAGGTTGTTGTGATCTAGGTTGGTTGTGATATGATCCTATACATTGAATCTATCTTATCTCTACACAACCACCCACGCCATCAACACCTGAACAAACTCTATCCGAGTACCTACATCTCAGGAACTCGGTTACATAGATAACCTTAACTTCTAACAGCCCCTCTCAATCGAAACTTCCTAAACGCTGAAGATTCAGATTGTCTTTGAAGAACTCAAGCTTCTGCACCAGTAGAGCTTTCGTAAATCCATCGGCTACTTGATCACCTGAAGGGATGAGTCGGATCTGCAGCTGCTTGTTTGTGACCCTTTCTCTCACGAAATGAAAATCAATTTCTATGTGTTTGGCCCGAGCATGAAACACAGGATTTGCTAACAAGTAAGTTGCTCTCAAGTTATCACACCACAAACATGGAACTTGCTGCAGATTAATTCCAAGCTCAGCTAACAAAGACTCAAGCCAAATAACTTCTGCTGTTGCATTAGCCATGGATTTATACTCAGCTTCAGTACTGGACCTTGACACAGTGGCTTGCTTCCTAGCACTCCATGAAACAAGATTATCACCGAAGAACACTGCAAACCCACCGGTTGACCGCCTGTCATCAACACTACCGGCCCAATCAGCATCAGAAAAGGCACTGATTAAGAACGAGCTCGACTTCCTGATCTTGAGAGCTAACTCAGTAGTAAACTTGACATATCTTAAAATTCTCTTAACAGCTGTCCAGTGGATTGTAGTAGGAGAATGCAAAAACTGACACACCTTGTTTACCGAGTAGGCCAAGTCGGGTCTGGTAAGAGTGAGATATTGTAGAGCTCCTACTACACTCCTATACCTTGTGCTGTCTTCAGAATTCAGCAACTCTCCTTCAAGACACGACAATTTCTCTGTGGCCGACAAAGGGGTGCTTGAGGGTTTACAGTTTGTCATCCCAACTCTTGCAAGGATATCTTCTGCATATTTCTTCTGAGACAACAGCAATCCATCGGCAGCTTTCTGTACTTCTATACTGTGACACCTCTGGTGCCACTATTGTAATTAAGAACCCTAAATAGACTTAATTAAGGTGATAATGGCATGCATCATCTCATGATCATATTGGTGGTGCATATGTGGGTATGTAGGGCCAAAGTCAACTAGTATGAAGTGATGTACTAAAAATAGTGAATAAGGACTCATGAGAGAGATTTCGTTGTCGTTACCCAAGAGAGTGCTTACTGGCTCCTTATTGAACCCTTGGCATAAAGTAAGCCTTACCCCTTCAAAAATTCAAGGCAAAACCGACCTGATTAGTGCCTATGCCGTCAACACAGCAAGTTGCGGTGCTGCCTGGGGTGGTCACCGCAATAGTCTGTGCGCCATGACAAATTATCAAATTTTTGACGGTAAGGCAGGAAGTTGCGGTGGGGAGACATTGCACTGACCGCAACAGTTGGTCACCGAGCCAAGATTCAAAAAGCTTTCTGGATTTACGGACTGTTGCGGTGGTCGGTCAATTTAGCACCACCGCAACAATCCGTGGTTGATTGGTCTGATTGTGAGAGTTCGGGCACCTAAAGTTGCTCCTACCCAAGACCACGACCGCAACAGTCGGTGGCCGCGAGTATTTGAGTTAATCCTCGTCGGCACAGTATTCTTCGTGACCACGGACTGTTGCGGTGGGTGTTTTACCCCACCACCGCAACAGTCGGTGCCCACCAACCGCCACCGAACCACCGTCCTTCTCAACTGCTCCGGCCACGCGTTCGCCTCTCCGAGCTCCATTTGCGCCTGGTCAGCCTCCCCTGGCCCCGCTGGCGCGCCACGAGCCGCCCAGGTGGCCGTCCCGTCCCCTCACCTCCATGGCCGAGCGAGAAAACACCGGGGCCGAGCTCACTCCTCCTCACTCGGCCACTCCTCGATTCCCAGCACCCCGAGCTCACTCACCTCGCCCTCTTCGCGCCCAAACCTTTCCCTCCCTCAGCCATGGCCCCACTTGCTCGGAATTGTTGAGTTGCCGGCCGCCATTGCCACTGCCGGCCGCTCTTCTCCCCTCTCGTGGGCAGCCACCCACACGCCACCTCCATGCGGACCAATGCCTCTTCTAGCCTTCCCATGAGCTTGTGATTCCTCCGGCCCATTTCCCCTCCTCCCCGTCCCCTGCAAGACCGCCGCCGGCTTTAGCCCAAGCATAGCTCGAGCTCTGGCTCGAGGTGGAAGAAACAAGGACCTAGGCGTAAGGGGTTGGAAAGGGTAAAGGATTTTCTATCAAATTCTAGGACTTATGTGCGTATGTAGAGTATGTAAAGCGATTTGTGTTGCTTTGTGTTTGAAAAAGTGCTTGAGGGAGCTTATATATAGTTATTGCTTTAGAAATCCTCTGTCTAAGTCAAGGAAATGCAAAACCACATCAAATGGTTATGTGAGAATTAGTAGAGTTGAGTTGAGTTTCTAATGGCCAGAGGGTAGTCATGATTGTAGTGGATTTTGAATTAGCTAAGTTAAGGGGAATAGGAAGAAGTAGCAGATGGCCAGACCAGTCAAACCGGTCTCGAAACCGGTCACACCGGTTCCTGTGCAAGATTGTTTTCTTAGTAGTTCAATTTCATAGACGATTATCCAGTTTTATTGGTCGTTGCGTCATTCATGTAATTACTTGTTTGTGCATGCATGCATCTTATACATTTGCGTATCGTATAGATCACCCCATCGTTGAAGGCGTGTATGAGCTTGAAGTGGAGCCCGAGGGCGACGCCGCTGTTGCTGAGTTGAGTTTAGCTACTGCTCAAGACCCGGACCAAGGTCCGGAAGGGCCCAAGGCCGTAGCGGATCAAGAAGGCAAGCCCCGGAACATAACCCACCGTTACAACTAACTCCTTTGCTTTATGCCTTAATTTGTGCATTTAAGTTTTGAGGAGTTGAATGAAAACTTAGTTGCATGATCCTTAGGCACCTATGTCCTAATACTAGTATGTGTAAGTCGTATAGAATGCTATGCTTAATCAGGACCGGTAGAAGTCGGGTGATTGCTTAATCACCCGCGAGATATAGGATTTTACTTTATACCAGTTATGATGTTCGGCAAGCGGGGCTTGTGCGAAATTCCTGTTAGAGGACGGTTCTATTTGCACAGAGGATGTGGCTAAGACATTGCTTGGGTGGCGTTGTTGATCAAGCTTTTGAAGGTACTAATCGTATGCCGGGAAATATGGTAAACTGGTAAACCTAGTACTTGATTCAAACTGACGTCTGACGGACACTTCCACTCCATTGGGCGAGGGGTTGATGGCGAGTGTAGCAGTGGCCGCGGCACAGGTTGCCTGGGGCACCTGGGGTCCGTTGGGGCGTGCACTCGGGTGGAGTGGGCTCTGATGGCAGATGGCAGGGAGAGATGGGAAAGGTTGCCCCATGAGGTCCTGGGTGTCTCTCACGGGTCGTGCGATTAGGTTGTCCCATGCATGGTTAAAAATCAACTCGAGTTGTCCGTCCTTCGCGGTTACATGAAGCTGCTTGATCGCTTGTCGCACATCAGTGGCTTGGCCAATGGGTTTAGAGATGTGGTTAGTAGAGGATGGTTGACGGGTGTTAAATCAATAGTTGTCATGTGATTGGATAGTCTAGTGAATGTTTTTGGATAGCCTGGCAAATCTAGCATTGGTTAATCCCAAATTAACTGGGCTAAAATCTTGAAAATAGGATCAACTCGTAGATGCTTTTGGCAAAACAAACCCCAGAGCCAAAAAGCCTTGCATGTCTAAAGTCCAACCTGGTCGGGTAAGTCTTGCTGAGTAATTAGTACTCAGCCTTGCTTGTGGCTTAATTTTATTGCAGATAATTGTGATGGCTATGATCCCTTGGCTGCTTTAACTTGGCCGTGCGTGTTGCCTGACGGCTGGACTGTGGAGCGGGTGCCGTCCGAGTCCGACTCGGGCCGCGGTGATTGAGATCATGTGAGGGCTCCACATGGTTCTTTTGTATCGTCGTTAGAACTCTTCCGCTGTAGCATACTCTGGTTTGTAATAAGATAAAACATATACACCGTATTTGTATAATTATCTATGTGAACCGTGTGTTGTAAAATATGTGGTGAGTTGTACTGCCTGAGCCCACCTTCGAGTGGGACTGCTGCTATTTCGTTTCGGTCGAGAGAAAAAGGTGGTTTAATCGGGAAGGTATCCGACGGATTGCACGATTAACTCGGTTTAAGGGCGTGGCGTATTGTTATGTTAGTAGTCCCATGCTTTTAAACCGGATTAATTGGGGCGGTCTGCTACAGCTGGTATCAGAGCCGAAAAATAGGCAGCGGGTGGTACAACGAGTCTTAAAAATGATTTCTTGATGTGCAAAACTTAAACTGGACTTAGGATCTCGTTGGTTGCGCTAGGGTTTGAAAAGAATAGAACGTGAGCCCTAGGGAGAACTATGGGTATGTTTAGGTGGCTTATATGGTGTATATATATATATATTGCTAACTTCCAGCACATTACTTTTCTGTACCGACGACTCCAGGTAATGTATTGGTCGCCCATTGCCAGAGGGTGTGATTACTGGACGCTGTTCCCCAAGCAGTGGCTTACTTGGGGTGCAGTCAGTATGACATCTTCACGGTGTTATAATGACTGTAATGCTTTAATTCATTGGTTGAACTGTTGCTTCTATAGTGAGCAACAGGGTGTGGTCATCATATGTGAGTAACCACATATGCGTCACCCATGTGGCCTTCTCCATCCGCTGGTCTAAAGAAGCGTGAGGTACATGGGAGCTGTTTGTGAGTGCTGGCACAAACGGTTCAGTGATGAATATTTTCTGCAGGTACGCTAACCGCGAGACCCTAGGATGTTTGATCGTTAGAATTCCGGCTAAATATTATAAGGAGAGACGTATATATGTGTCACCGGTGCTAACCCCATAAGTCCAAGGATACTTGGCAGTTGTTTCTTTTGTGAGGACGACTAGGTCGATCATTCATGCATCATGTTCATGCATAAATACATAAATTGTGGGTTGAAGGATAAAAATAAATTGTGCACTCACTTAAGGGTATTCTAGATGGTCCTTAGCTTGAATCTTTCGCTCAATGGGATCACCTCAACTGTAAGAATCCCACTGGGAAACATTGTTTCAAACCCCTTAATTAGCCCATGTCAAAGTTCTAAAATTTTCCAACGCTCCTAATTGGGAGTTATGTCGGTTTTGCCTTTGCATTGAAATCTGTCTATACTTAAGGTATTTGATGGGTTTGGTACATTTGTACTTAAACTTGTCCTGGTTGTTATTTCTTTCAGATGGCTGGTCCGAGCAACCGAACCATGCACATCGACGACCAAGGGCACTATCACTCCACTTGCCTCCATTTGGGGGATTTCCCGTACTTCTATGGGAAACCGCGCAACGGTGCGGATACACCGAGCCACCCCGTTACGTGGGAGTACCTCACCACGAGTGGAACGTGATGCAATTTGAAGTCACAATCACCATTCCAAGCCCACCTGGAGTAATGCAGGAAGACTTGGTGGTGACAACCCGGTCCCATTCCTTTTTGCCCGGTTGTGAAATGGTGGCACAACAGGCTTTATTGCAGTTTGGACAACAGCACCAAATGCAACTCCACCACACGCCTGCAGCTTTGTTTCCACCACTACCCGGGAATGCTATTTTGTGGTGGGATAGCAGGGCCACAGTTCATGATCCTACCACCATTGCTTTGATTGACTATGGGAGAGCATCTGCTGATCTCATAGAAATGCTCAATTACTAGAACCGTTCAGTGGCTGTAGCAGCTCAAGCTTTAGCTGATCAAGTGAGGGATTTGGAGCACCAAGTCCATAATCTCAATGAGGAGCTAGTTGAGCAGCACGAGATAGTCGCTCATTTGGAGGACGACATGAATGAAGCTCAGGAGGTGATCGCTCAGTTACAGCATCCTCCCCCAGCACCTGTGCCTCCAGAGCTGCCCGTGCAGGGTGAGTCCGGCTTGGATACCGTTTCGGGCCTACCAGTTCAGCTGAATGATCCTGCCATGTCAGATGGAGAAGGCTCAGTGAACCAGGCACCACCTCCTAATGGTGGAGATGATGGGTCCGACGACGAGGAAGATCCGGAGGAGCTTTACCCTGTGGACTCTGACTAGATAGTGTTGTAGGAGAAGTTTTTCTTTTGTGTCCATGAATGAAATCCTTGGGCTTATGGTAGACTTTTGTTCTGCTGCAAGGATGGTGTAAATTATTTCATGGATATTGTATATATACCCCTAGTATGGAAGAACCATCTATGTATATATACTAAGTTTAACTTTGTGGCCACAAGCATGTCCTCAGTTTTACATAAAGTAACCGATGTTTTTTGAGTGAGGCATGAATACCAAACTTGTGCAAAACTTTATAATCTAGCTTTTGTCAAAATTCCAACTCCGTTGGAACAAGGCAATAAAAGTTATAGTCGAATTACCAAAACCCAGCGACCACCGCAACAATTGGCCAGAAGCACCGCAATAATCGGTGACCGTAAGAGTTAGGCGGGAAAAATTCAAAACTGAGGCACAGAAAGTTGCGGTCCTAGTCTGTTGCCACGACCGCAACAGTCGGTGGTCCAGAGGAACAGTAAAGTTCGTCTCTGGATTGACGGACTGTTGCGGTGC
>CM014274.1:87442413-87470095 GCA_004135705.1 Alloteropsis semialata
GTGTGGCGATTGTTGATCAAGTTTTGAAGGTACTAATCGTATGCCGGGAAATATGGTAAACTGGTAAACCTAGTACTTGATTCAAACTGATGTCTGACGGACACTTCCACTCCATTGGGCGAGGGGTTGATGGCGAGCGTAGCAGTGGCCGCGGCACAGGTTGCCTGGGGCACCTGGGGTCCGTTGGGGCGTGCACTCGGGTGGAGTGGGCTCTGATGGCAGATGGCAGGGAGAGATGGGAAGGTTGCCCCGTGAGGTCCTGGGTGTCTCTCACGGGTCGTGCGATTAGGTTGTTCCATGCATGGTTAAAAATCAACTTGAGTTGTCCGTCCTTCGCGGTTACATGAAGCTGCTTGATCGCTTGTCGCACATCAGTGGCTTGGCCAATGGGTTTAGAGATGTGGTTAGTAGAGGATGGTTGACGGGTGTTAAATCAATAGTTGTCATGTGATTGGATAGTCTAGTGAATGTTTTTGGATAGCCTGGCAAATCTAGCATTGGTTAATCCAAAATTAACTGGGCTAAAATCTTGAAAATAGGATCAACTCGTAGATGCTTTTGGCAAAACAAACCCCAGAGCCAAAAAGCCTTGCATGTCTAGAGTTCAACCTGGTCGGGTAAGTCTTGCTGAGTAATTAGTACTCAGCCTTGCTTGTGGCTTAATTTTATTGCAGATAATTGTGATGGCTATGATCCCGTGGCTGCTTTGACTTGGCCGTGCGTGTTGCGTGACGGCTGGACTGTGGAGCGGGTGCCGTCCGAGTCCGACTCGGGCCGCAGTGATTGAGATCATGTGAGGGCTCCACATGGTTCTTTTGTATCGTCGTTAGAACTCTTCCGCTGTAGCATACTCTGGTTTGTAATTAGATAAAACACATACACCGTATTTGTATAATTATCTATGTGAACCGTGTGTTGTAAAATATGTGGTGAGTTGTACTGCCTGAGCCCACCTTTGAGTGGGACTGCTGCTATTTCGTTTCGATCGAGAGAAAAAGGTGGTTTAATCGGGAAGGTATCCGACGGATTGCACGATTAACTCGGTTTAATGGTGTGGCGCATTGTTATGTTAGTAGTCCCATGCTTTTAAACTGGATTAATTGGGGCAGTCTGCCACATATACCCAAGAAATAATTTAGCTCACCAAGATCCTTAAGTGCGAAATCCTGCTTGAGATCACACAACAACGATGTAACAGCTTCTGCAGTGGAGCTAGTTACAATTATATCATCCACATAAATCAACATAAAAATAGTGACTTCCTCTTTCATATATATAAAAAGAGAAGTATCTGATTTTGATGTCTTAAACCCAAGATCCAATAATTTTGAACTTAACCTAGAGTACCAGGCCCTTGGTGCTTGTTTCAATCCATAGATTGCTTTATCCAGCTTGCACACAAGGTGTGGTGCATCTGCACTCTCAAAGCCTGGAGGTTGTTTCATGTACACCTCTTCTTCCAGAACACCATGCAAGAACGCATTCTGAACATCTAACTGTCTCAGACACCATCCTCTAGATACTGCAATTGATAGAACAAGACGAACAGTAGCAATTTTTACTACAGGGCTAAAGGTATCCTCATAATCAATTCCATACCTTTGCTTAAATCCCTTCGCTACCAACCGAGCTTTGTACCTATCAATTGTTCCATCTGCCTTCTTTTTAATCTTGAACACCCATTTACAATCAATCAAATTTTTACCTTCCTTTGGAGAAACCAAGTGCCAGGTTTGATTCCGAAGAAGTGCAGTATATTCATCTTCCATTGCTTGTCTCCACTTTGGGTCACCTAAAGCTTCTTGAACACTATCTGGTTCTCCTGTGGAACAGAAATTTCCATACCTTACAACTCCCTCATAAAACTTCTTAGGTTTGACAATGCCACTTTGCAATCTTGTTCTGGCCCTCTGAACTGGTTCATCTGGCACGAAATTCTGTGGTGAAGCAGTTTCTGTAGAGGTTGGTGAAGCATCAGATGCAGCAGGTAAAGGAACCTGCGTAGCCGCACCCGATCCAGAAGCTGGCGTAGAAGATCCAGTCGGGAGCAGCACAGCACCACCAGGAGCACTTTGATTGGCCGCCGCGGGCGACGTCGCGGGTGTCAGGACTGCCCCCCCACGCGGCGGCGTCTGAGCGGTGCCCATGCGATGGGGATCAGCTCCGGTCTCCGCACCTCGTACTGACGGATACGGCGCAGGAGGAGCATCCTGGGATCGCCTGCCGAGATCTGATGCGGCCAGATTGTGGCCATGTGTTCCAGCCGCCACAGCCGTGTGGTTTGACGCCTGATCTGAGGAATTCTGCTCCAAATTTTCACCTGCCTGATCCTGCACAGGTATAGCCTCACAAACAGGATTAGTAACAAATGGGTTAGCCCTGTCTACATCCCCAGAATATAGAAGATGAGGGGGAAGAAGCAGGATCTCTTTGCGAAGCTGTGCACCGGCGTTGGGATGAAGGGTGGAAAAAGGAAAGACCGACTCATCAAACACAACATCACGAGAGATGTATACCCTGCCGGAGGCTGGTTCAAGACACTTAAACCCTTTATGCATGGAGCTATATCCTAAGAAAATGCAGGGAGTGGAGCGGAAGGAAAGTTTTCGCGCATTAAAGGGGCGAAGGTTAGGCCATACCGCACAGCCAAAAGTTCATAGAAAGGAATAATCAGGAGTCTCATTCAAAAGGCGATGAACAGGAGTTTGAAAATCAAGAACTTTGGTGGGAAGAAGGTTTATAAGATAGGTGGCAGTAAGAAAAGCTTCGTCCCAGAACTTCAGTGGCATGGAGGCATTTGCAAGGAGAGCTAATCCCACCTCAACAATGTGACGATGCTTGCGCTCGGCAGCACCGTTTTGTTGATGTGCATGAGGGCAAGACACTCGGTGAGATATGCCAACCTTTTGGAAGAAGGAATTCAATTTTTCGTATTCCCCTCCCCAGTCTGTCTGCATAGCTAAAATCTTTTTGTTAAATTTCCTTTCAACAAAACTCTAGAAATTATGAAAGGCTTGAAACACATCAGATTTCTTTTTCAGAAGGTAAATCCAAGTATATTTGCTAAAGTCATCAATGAAGCTCACATAATAAGAATTGCGACCAACTGAAAGCGAAGCAGGACCCCAAACATCCGAAAAAATCAGATCAAGAGGAGAACTTGACATGGCATGCGATGAATTATAAGGAAGTTGATGGCTCTTGGCCATTTGACATGAATCACAGACAGACTCAATGTTTTTATTACTCTCAAACGGTAAATTATTGTCTCTGATCACACGCTCAACTATAGCAAAAGCTGGGTGACCTAAGCGACTATGCCATCTGGACGATGATGGTTTATTGACTCCATAGGCGTGCTTCCTTGCATCCTCCGACGCCGAGAACTTGAGAGGATACAGACCACCTTGGCATCTACCTCGATGGAGCACTGCCTTCGTTTCCTGATCCTTGATGAGAAACAAGTTTGGATGAAATTCAAGGAAGGTGTTGTTGTCAGAGGTTAAGCGATGGACAGATAGAAGATTTTTGTGTGCGCTTGGAACATGAAGAATATTATCAAGATGAAGGTGTCTAACAGGGGTATGTAAAACAGTGCGCCCAATGTTACTAATCTTCATACCTGTGCCATTTGCAGCTTGCACTTGCTCACGGCCGTTGTAGCGATCACGAACCGTCATCTTGTCGAGTTCGCTGGTAATATGATCAGTGGCACCACTGTCAACATACCAATTTGTGTCGACACCGTAGCCCGTAGTTGCTGCTCCTGCAGGTTTGTTCTGTTGCTGATCTTCCTCTTCATCATACCTGTACCAACAGGCCGGAGCTTCATGGCCATATTTCTTGCAGATCTGACATCTTGGCTTGGAGCTTTGTCCAGCCTGCTTGGAGGATCCAGAGCCGGCGTTGGGATTGCTGTTGCGCGGTGGACCATTGCGGCCACCACCACGGTTGCCACCGCGATTGCCACCACGGGTGCGAGGATCACCACGGCCGCGCTCTGTCCAATTTGCAGAAGACTGATACTGTCCTCCACCTTGCTGCTCCTGATACATCTCATAGCGTGTATCATATGTGACTAGTTGAGCATAGAGATCGCTCAAACCAATCGAGTCAGAACGGCCAAGGATGGAGGAAACAATTGGATTGTAATCAAAATCAAGGCCATTCAGGATGAAGGTTACCATCTCATCATCATCTATTATCTTACCCACGGCTGCTAGCTCATCTCTCATGGCTGTCATCTTGGTGAAGTACGTTGACATGGCCATGCTTCCTTTCTTGAGGTTGGTGAGCTGCATGCGTAGGTTTGTGATCCTCGCTCTGGAATGCGCAGAAAACATCTTGCCGAGTTCCTTCCAGACTTCAGCGGAGGACTCGAGGACGACAACCTGAACCAGGACGTCCTTGCTGAGCGAGTTGAGCAGATAGCCCAACAATTGCTGATCTTTTGCCAGCCAGCTGTCGTACTCTGGGTTGGGGACAGCTTCAGTAGTCTTGTCCGCCTTCTCCACCATCAGCTTCTTGGACGGCGCCGGAGTCGATCCATCTAGGATGCCCATGAGCTGGGCACCACGGATTGCAGGGAGGATCTGCGCCCTCCATAGCAGGAAATTGTCTCGGGTAAGTTTCTCCGAGATGGTATGACCAATGGTCGTCGAGATGTTGGAAGACGACGCCATGGACAGAGGCTTGGTGTAGATTAGATGTATGTGGAAGAAGATGCTCTGATTACCATGTAAAAATGGCAGGAACGTGGTTGCCTATCTCGGCAGAGCCACGGGTTCGTGTTTATATAGGAGAGAACTCTCTCAAGAGATTACACCGGCAGGTTGTTGTGATCTAGGTTGGTTGTGATATGATCCTCTACATTGAATCTATCTTATCTCTACACAACCACCCACGCCATCAACACCTGAACAAACTCTATCCGAGTACCTACATCTCAGGAACTCGGTTACATAGATAACCTTAACTTCTAACACCGTGGCCTTAGGGCATGTTTAGATCCCTTTGAAACTTTTGAAACTTTGAAATTTCACTATTCATCAAAAGGAATCTTACATGCATGGAGTATTAAACGCGTGTTAATGACAAAACCCATTCCATAACCCTCCGGTAACTTTGCGAGACGAATCTAATGAGCCTAATTTGGTCATGATTAGACAACGTCGTGCTACAGTAAACAATCTCTAATGATAGATTAATTAGGCTTAATAGATTCATCTCGCGATTTTTCATCCATCCGTGTATTTAGTTTTATAATTAGATCATGTTTAGTCCTCCTAATCTTCAATTTAGAATTGGAAACTTTCTTTCGCAAACTTATTTTCTAAACTAAACAGGCCCTTAGAGAAAGAAGATCGGGACGACAGGACGGCTCGACGGTGAGGGCGGTGGCGGAGGCTGCTGGTCTGGGCGATGGGAGAGGCCGGTCGAGCAGGTTGGGACGGGGCGATGATGACAACGGCGGCTGACAGCGGTGGGGTAGGAAGGCAGCTGTCCTAGGCAGGATACGGTCTTGTTGGAGCTTCGTGCAAGCAGAGGAGGAAGAAACTCCATGTGCTAGAGGTTGAAGATGATGGTGTTGTTGTTGGACCTTCATCCAACAGTGCCAAAGTTCCGAGGGTATGACCCTCTCGAAACACTCGAGTGCAGCGTAGACATTCCCAGTCTTTAAAGCATTTCTAGCAAAAATTATAAACCCCATATGCAAATTATTTCTTTTGTTACGGTCTCACACATATAAATTTGTTTTTTCTTGCAAGTATTTTCCCGACGCGCACAAACTTCACCATGCCCCTAAATCTAGGACCGCACAATAGCGACTACAATATTTCCATCTGTTGCAATTGTTTTCTCTACAAATTTTAAGCTAGGGTTGTGGATGGTGAATTTAAAAAAAAAAACCGAATTACTTCTCTCAAATCGGCCCAAAGTTCGATAACACCTAAAGTATGTCTTAATTTATTTGGCCCCGTAAACTTTTTTGTTTGGTCCGATTTACTCATTGATAAAAAAATGTCCTTTTGTTTCTCCATACACAAGTGGACTATTAAGTTTAGAGCATCTCCAGCATATTACTTATCCCTCTCCCCAATACCAAAAAATAGTCCTTTTGGTAATAGAGGTGCTCCAGCAGATTACCAATTCAATCTTCAATATCAAAACATTTTTTGTGGTTACCAAAACACACCTCCCTCATACTCAAATATAGGGGATTCATCTCAATACCCTATCCACTAAAGTGGTTTTGGTAATCTGCTACAACACTGGTTACCAAAAACACAAAAAGAGGTATTGGTAAGGAAGAGAGAGACTATATGTGATATGATGTTTTGGTAATCTGCTGGAGATGCTCTTATGAGTTCTTCATCATTATTTTTGATATGGTAGAGCATTTACTAATCCCTGGAATACAAATTGTACAAAAATAACGATGTAGAAATCAATATATTTTTATAACATGTGTTGTATTGTCCACTGCAATCATGCACATATTTAAATTAGTATCTTTTTTTTGGGAACTTATTTAAATTAGGATCTAACTTATGTGTGGAGAAAAAAAGAAAAAAATTGTCAAGAAGTGAATTTGACTAAATGACATAGTTTAGGGAGTTAAAAAACCAAAAAAAATATTTTAGAGGGTTATTCGCATTTTGGTCATATTAGACTTTTCCGTTTTACAATCAACACGAGTGAGCACAAACAAGAAGGTCTTCACCCAAGGCGGCAACATACCAAAGCGAGGATTTTCCGGCAAGGTGGTGACAAACTGACAATGATCTTCCATTTTGCAAAGGTCAAAGCGGAAGTGGATGCTTGGGTTAAGGCAGGGGCAGAATAGTCCTGTTTTTCCTTTTCGCCGGTTCGATGGCCTGTGCTCCTTTTTTCCCTCTATGCGACTGTTAGTTTTTCAGACTGTGAACTGTACCTACAGATTGTAATGTTGCCGTCTTTTTTTTAACCAACTGGCACAAGAGGATTAGGCTTTGTTTATTCGTCACCTCTTCCTAAATGCGAAGGAATGCATCTCCACGCACGTCCAATATGTCTCATGTCTGACATTAATTAGCATAAGGAGACTTCTCATGCCAACAAGTCAACACTGTCGTTCCTATTCCTCTCTTCGAGCAACTCCTTCAGGTCACATTTTATGTGATGTTTAGACATCCAAACAATTCTTGTGATGTATAGATTCAAAGTGATGTATGGATTGAAACATTTTTTGTGATTTTAGACATTGAAACAATTCCTTTTCCCCTCTCTTTATAAGTTTGATTAGCAGTTTTCTTATAACTATTCGTAATATACTTTTATAAAAACAACATTTCAAGGCTCAATACACTCCACCTATTTGGTACTAGAGTCCAGAGGGAATAATTCCCTCTAGCTACCAACATTTCACCAGAGTGTTAGTTTTCTAGTGACACCCGGTCATCTGGAGTAATTGGTGTCCCTGATTACTATCTAACCTTGTAAAAAGCCCGCTTCGGTGCTGACTAAACTAGTGGAGTCAAGAAATTTCGCTCCAACTTATCCCGAGCCGACCAAATGTCTCTACCTGCCCTGACCGTCGACTACCACATGCTACCGTTGCCGAGATTGATTGAAACCATCTTTGGGAGACCACAATAATCTTGTGCTAGTCTTCTAGTGCCAGTGGAAAGTGGAAACCGTTGCAAATTTTTACCAGGACTCTTGGTAGTTAATAAAGGAGTAGTTTGCTATTAGAACTTTACCACCAAATTTGCGTGTGCTAATTTTGAAACCATGGTGACTTTTCGGAATCAAAATTCTCTAGAACAGTTAACCCTTTCTGCGTGCGATTGCATTCAGCAGTCGTGCAGAAGATAAGCCACAGCACGCACTGTACACACTAGCAGTGTTGCTGAACTTCGATCCTCCTCTGTTCTGATTCTAGCCTCTGGGACAACAGAATTACAGAATGCTTGGCCTAGATGGCTCGGCACCTCTGCTACAGGCTACAGCATCTCAGTATCTCACTCCCTGATTCCCTCCAGGTTGTATTAACCATCAGATGCTTATTAGTAGTATGAACAGATTAAACAAGCGATCACCCCAGACAGCAATTCTTGCCAGAACAAGGCCATTCAGAAACTGCTCATCGTATTCCATTGCAGAGAGGCAAACGCGTCCAGAACACTAGGACAGCATCTAGTTCTTGCGATTCAGAAACCGTCCATCATAATTTCACAGTTAACCCTTTGCCCATGCAGTTGCATTCAGCAGCCGTGCAAAGATAAGCGAGAACACGCATGGGTGAACTGCCCAGAAGGTTGACCCTGCTCCTCTGTTCTGTAGTTCTGTTTCTGGCCCATAGAGAAATACATCACTCTCAACTCTGAATCAAAAGCATAGCATTCCATTTGTTTTTTCGATCATACACTGTAAATAATATCAGCGAGTTATTTCGTTCGAGATCGTTATGCATTGGCAGTCAGAACTCAAACGCTTAATACTAACTACAAATTTAACAGCAATTCTGACGACAACAAAGCCATTCAGAAATAAATCATCATATCTCATTGCAGTGAGGCGAGGCCAACACATCCAGATTCCAGAACATTACAACCACAATACACCACGGCAAGGAACAACAGCCCCTCATCTAATTCTCGCACTGAAGAAATACGAACACGACGACCACGGACGAGCAGCAGAGGCGCGCTCTAAGCCCTCTCGCCCCTGATGCGGCGGGCGAGTTGGATGTCCTTGGGCATGATGGTGACGCGCTTGGCGTGGATGGCACAGAGGTTGGTGTCCTCGAAGAGCCCCACGAGGTAGGCCTCCGCGGCCTCCTGCAGCGCGGCGACGGCCGAGGACTGGAACCGGAGGTCCGTCTTGAAGTCCTGCGCGATCTCCCGCACCAGCCGCTGGAAGGGGAGCTTCCGGATGAGCAGCTCCGTGCTCTTTTGGTACTTGCGGATCTCGCGGAGCGCCACGGTGCCGGGGCGGAAGCGGTGGGGCTTCTTCACACCGCCCGTCGCCGGCGCCGACTTGCGCGCAGCCTTGGTCGCCAGCTGCTTCCGCGGCGCCTTGCCGCCCGTCGACTTGCGCGCCGTCTGCTTCGTGCGGGCCATCGGAGCTGAGGGGAGGGAGCGAGCGGCGCGCCGGCGAGCGAGGAGGCTGGAGGATTTGGGGATTGGAAATTTGAATGTGATTTGTGGTGGGGAGATTGTGGGGTTTGCTTGTGGTATTTGTAGCGGCAGAGGGTGGAGAAGGCGGGATCACGAAAAGTTTCGGAGGCGCGGGCGGGGGAGGCGTTTTGGCCGTTGGATGGAGATGGACGGTGGGTGTGGCGCTGTGGGTGGCGGCGATCCGCGTGGTGGGAGATGGTGCGAGGCCATTGGCTGAGCCGGCTTCGGCGTGGATCGCTGGCCCCACCTCAGCGCAAAGCGTGGAGCCTGCTGGGCCGGTTGGACGGGATCCCGGCCCAAATGTTAGGCTGCTTGCTGCTTTGTGGGCCTGTTTGCTGCTTGCTCGCCCGTTTCCTTCTCTCTTCATCTTTGAAGCCCAGCACGTGCGTAGTGACGCATTCACGTAGCCCAAGCGTCACGGGCCAAACGCACCTGGTCCATCCGAACCCAAGAGCCGAAACCACACGTCGCCGCCGCCGACTCGCCGGTGGCCCCCTACATCCTGCCGGCAGGGATGCTGAACCGGTGAACCCCTGCCTGAACGACCAGTCCACGGCGGATCGCTTGTCCCGGCGGAGGCCGATCCGATGTGGGCGTCGAGTTCGGCCGCCGGCGGAGGCAGCGGGGACAGAAACTTCCTCGCCAAGAGGCCCAACCGCCCGAGCTCCCACAGTGCTCGGGTTCCTAACAGTAACAGACGCCGTTCATGTTGATTGATGTCTCGCGCGCTTAATTTGCTCTTTATATGACTCTGATCTGCGATTGCCGATGCTATGCCACGAGGGATGGATCGCGAGCGCTTGAGGCAGGCTGCAGCAGATTCCGGCCATGACCAGGTACTAAATTTCCAGGTTATTCGAAAAATATACAAGTTATTCCTTTTGATGCTAGGAATTGTTTAGCTGTAGCAGTGCTGCTTAATGGAACCTGGACGAAGTTCATTTTTATCTTGTTCTATAATATATAAATCTGCATTGAAGCCGATTGTTCACCTCACAATATCAGACATTTACTGCAAGTCAAAATCCATATTGTATAGAGCATGGCTAGGAGTTTTGCGTCGTGGATCCCTGACGTAGTCTTCCAGCAGGCATAGTTGCTTGATGTATATGAGATAGTAGAGAAGTGACACGCTGAGACTGAGAGACTGAACCATGATGAAACGCACAGAATCATCCATTGGCTTGGACAAGGAATACAAGAACTAAATAAAAGCATGAAAGCATGTGCCATTATGGGAAAATAGTTAGGACTCAAGTTTCTTTCCAGTAGTACCTTTTGCATATGGGCACATTGTTGATTAAATATGGCTGCAACGGTCGTAATCTCAGCCAAATCTCATAACCGCAACTTACTGCAGTGCTTGGATCATGAGACATGACACAGATTTACAGGCTTACAGCCGTTTTACAAGATGAAAGAGAAAAACCTCCCTACAAACGCGATAGCAGAATCAATCATATGTTCCTTGTGTGAACTAACCTAACAAATATACAGAGAAATGAAGAGGAGAAGTGGAGAGCAGCAACCACTGTCATGACTTTGGCTTTCGGATGGCACCAATGATTGACCGGAAGGCTTCAGCTGTACAGGGGATATGAAGTATCCCCCGCTGCTCATACCCGAATTCCTGCACCGCCAGATCAAGAAGCTCAAGGAAGCATGGTTGCTTCAGGTGCTCCATGTGCACGAGGATCTTCTCCCTCTCCTCCCCCTGCCCGATCAGAATTGGTATATACCCTCGTGGCACCTTATCCTTCCTTGCCATGCCCTCCTTTCTCCTCTCCTTTGTGGCATAGAGTTGATCTGCCTATCCCTGCATTATATACAACTCTGTTCCATAACCGCATCGCATAAAGACATACATAATTTTGAATAAATATATTAGGCTGGCCGTCTCCATCTGATAGAATTCCTGGCCCGCAAATTTAAATCCTTGGACTGTTGGAGTATTTGTTTAAGCACATGCACCATTACAGAAAAATCCTCAAGTGCAATTTTATTCTACATGACTCCTGTGTTTTTTGCCAAAAACCTACAGATTCTTAGGTTGGCTTGAGATGTTGACTTCATCTAGTTGTGCCACCTGTTTTGGTCGATGATGTCAATCACTTGTTTTATGCTGCATTATGAAGTTTAAGTTGCTGAAATGAAAAGGTCAACCAGAGTTTAAGGGCTGCTTGATGAATGTCAAGTACACGAGGTCCTGGATGTGATTTTCCTTATGAGTGAATATAAAATAGATGTGATTGGGATGTACTATTACCTATTACTCCTTTTATAATTTGAAGATTCATTTGTTTTCCCTCATCATTGAGCTGATTTCATGGCAAGTAAGCTGTTGCTAGTTTTTGTTTTGTTTTTATGTACCAAGTCAATATAGTGATATTGGTATTTTGCGTGTATTATTGCAGCAACTTTATGTAGTTTATGTCGTTATGGCTCTCCTATTAGTTGTGGGGATATACTAAGCATGTTAGTCAACTCCGTAGTAAACTTTAAGCTTTGGCTGTGGTGCCGTAATCTCTAGTGCAATCTGGCCCTTTTGAGTGTTATCCCCAATGAAATTATGTGTCAGAGCAGAACATCTGCCGTGTATAATTATCTGTCAGTGGTCTGCAGTCATCTAGTTCCAGTCACCACAATTTAGCAGTTCTTTGACATATCCATTTGATTGTACTCCCTCCGTTCCACAATATAAGCATTTGTTGACTTCGGTTGATCACGTCTGACCATTCGTCTTATTCAAAAAATTTATGAAAATATAAAAACAATTACGATATACTTGAAATATATACGATGATAAAACATGTCATAACAAAATAAATAATATTTTCATAATCTTTTTGAATAAAACGAATGGTCAAACGTAAACAGCAGAAGTCAACAAATGCTTACATATTAGGACGGAGAGAGTAGATAAACTCTTCATGCAGATAGCATGCTCCAATGCTCGTATATGAAAATCTTGTTCAAGCTCAGTTTCAATGTTGCACACTTGAACCCTCATGTTTTTTTTCCTCCGATATCGTCCACATCAATTTGCAGTGTGAGCATCTTCCAGAACTCAAACGCGTTGGAGTACGTTAAAATCAGCGCATGTCAACGAGTTGATTGCTCCTCCATGTGCAGTGAAGTAAAACGTCTTGATAAATGATGAGATTGCACACAAGTTCAGATCCACTCCATTTCATAAACCAGCACTTGCTGCACGCCTCTGCAATGCTGCAACGAGTCTGCAACCCATCACTGGCACTGCTCAGAAAGTCTCAACCATCCCTTAGCTAATCTACAGCGACCACCATGTACGGCGACACGGCGCCGCACGTCGTGGAGGACTGCCTCGGCGTCCTCCAGCTCCTCAGTGACGGCACGGTCACCCGCTCCGACGCCGAAGTCCTCACGCCGACGACCTTCCCGGTCGTCCCGGGCGTCCAGTGGAAGGATGTCGTGTACGACGCCACGCACGGGCTCAAGCTCCGCGTGTACCGGCCGGCCGTCGAGGCCGAGAAGCTGCCTGTGCTCGTCTACTTCCACGGCGGCGGGTTCTGCCTCGGCACATTCGAGCAGCCCAACATCCACGCCTGCTGCCTGCGCCTCGCCGCCGAGCTCCCGGCGCTCGTGCTCTCCGCTGACTACCGGCTTGCCCCAGAGCACCGCCTCCCGGCGGCCATCGACGACGGCGCGGCCGTCCTGTCCTGGCTGCGTGGCCAGGCGTCGCTGCCGGCTTCCGGCGCTGAGCCGTGGCTCGCGGAATCGGCAGACATCACCCGGGTTTTCGTGTCCGGCGAGTCGGCCGGTGCCAACATAGCGCACCATGTCGCAGTCCGGTTTGGCTTGGAACACCAGCCAGGCCACGCGCCCCTGCACGTTGCCGGGTGCATCCTGCTCACGGCGTTCTTCGGCGGAGCTGAGCGCACGGCGACCGAGTCCGAGCCCCCGGCCAGCGTGTTCCTGACGATCGAGATGTCCGACCAGTTCTGGCGCCTGTCTCTGCCGGCAGGCGCCACGAGAGACAACCCGGCAGCTAACCCGTTCGGCCCGGACAGCCCCAGATTGGAGTCGGCCACGCTGCCGCCGGTGCTCGTCGTGGCGGCCGGGCGTGACCTGCTACGCGACCGCGTTCTGGGCCACATCGAGAGCCTGAAGGCGATGGGGAAGGCGGTTGAGCTTGCGGACTTCGGCGAGGAGGAGCACGGGTTCTTCGTCCTGCAGCCGTGGGGCGAGGCGGCCACAGAGCTGATCCGAGTCATGAAGCAGTTTGTGCAGAGTAGTGGTGCCCGGTCCAAATGAGTAAATGTAGTTTCTGCCAATCAGAAATTCAGAATGCGTTCTGTATCCTCCTATAAGAAAAAATGCGTTCAGTATTTGTTTCTATAAAAAATCGTTTTGCCAATTTATACCATTGCTACAATTTGAATTTAAAATTTAAGGTTCTTCTAAGGGAGACTATTTCCATTTTAGAGAGCTACTATATATGCATTGTGATCTGATGGGACAGAACATCAAAGTTTCAGTTCCAAAATTCCGAACCATGATTATGTTTCAGAGGCCCAAGTTTGGCAACCCACTCCGTTACCGCTATAAGAGAGATGAATATGCTAGTTTATCAAAAAAAAATGAGGGAGCGCACAACAATACATGACAAAAATCAATCATCAAGAAAAGAAAATATTTGGAAGATGAAATTTGCTCCTAGAAACAAAAAAAAACATTTTTCCAGCAAATATGCAACGCTTTTTTGCGAAAAGTATGCAAATTTTTTTATTAATATTTACAACAAACATTATGAAAAATTTTACAATTTAAATAAACATGTTTCAATCTTATCAGAACGATATTCCAACTTAAATTAGAGGATGTTTTTGCTTCATTAGAAACTGTTCCAGCTTAAATAAAAAAATTCAACTGAAATAAAAACTAGTTCAATATTCCAATAAGTTATAACATGTTCCACTTGTTCAACTGCGTGTGCTAGTTTGTCGCTCGGTTTTGGTTCCAACTTATTATCAGTATTGTTCTACTAACCTAATCGAAGAGTTGTATTAGTTTATAGCATTATTCACTTGTATTAAAAACAAGATAAAAATGAAGTTTTGGTTAATAATTAATCACTGCTTTTAGTTGGAGCAACAAATATACATTTCCGTCATTCAGAAATCAGAACTGTAAAAGGGAAAAAGGAGAAACAAACAAAGCATAGGTACATTTACTGGGCTAAAAGAGTTTCCTCGTGGCGTGGGCCAACTACTAGCATTAGTAGCATATGGACAGAGTGGACTGTCATGGGCCAATGAAAAAGAAGAAAAGGAATAGGGGCCTAGGGGGTATGTTGATAACAAGGCTCAAAAGCTAACATTTATTTGATCTAAAAAAAACTAACATTTATGAAAATGAGATTATTCTTGGGCTTGTCGGATTAGATGAACTATTGATCTGCCACTTGAGTCCAAAACTCCAAATTCGACACTCTACTAAGGGGGTGTTTGGTTCCTCGAGGACTAAAGTTTAGTCCTATCACATCGGATGTCTTTGTTACTAATTAAGAGTATTAAACGTAGACTAATTACAAAACTAATTGCATAGATGGAGGCTAAATGGCGAGACGGATCTATTAAGTCTAATTAGTCCATGATTTGACAATGTGGTGCTACAGTAACCATTTGCTAATGATAGATTAATTAGGCTTAATAGATTCATCTCGTGAAAAAGACAAGGATTCTGTGATTAGTTTTATAATTAGGTCATATTTAGTCCTCCTAATTACCATCATACTATTCGATGTGACATGGACTAAACTTTAGCACAAGGATCCAAACACCCCCTAAGGATACTGCATTTTAGGGGTGTTTGGTTTGGAGAGATTTATTATTATAATTCTCTCAAATAAGTCTCAAATAAGTTTCTTTTCATGCAAACACCAGACTTATTTAGGGACTCATTTGGATGGTCTCCACCCCAAAGCACTCCCTTTGCCAGCTGCTACCTCTCCCTATTCTAATTTCTCCCACTCTCTCTCTCCTTTGGGCAGGGGTATAAAAGTCATATAAGACCATAAAGATTTATTATAAGTCCTTCAACTAAACACCCCTTTGGGTTTATTATAAGTCTGGACTTCCAAACATGAATTGGCACATGTACTCTATCGCAAATCACTGAATCAGAAAGACCAATCCAACATGCTGTTGGTATCGCACAGCTTTGGTACGAAATAGAATCAACACTTCAACAGGCACAGCACCAGAAAAAATACCATAGCTAATGCCGCACGCCCACACGTCACTCATCGCAAGTCAAAATGACCACAAGCTCGGCCAGACGGCGGCTAAGGCTCAGGATTTACCGGCCAGCAATCATCATCAGCCTTTGATCATCAACAATGATCAATCATCTTCCCTCAAAAAAAAGAATGATCAAATCATCGGAAAGACTGCAACCACCACGCCACGCTGAAATCTTCAATATATCCTGCTTGGCTTGAGCTTAAGCTACAACAAACCAGTTGAAGTTGGCCACCATGGCTGGCCCTGGCAGCAACGCGGCGCCGCACGTCGTCGAGGACTGCCTCGGCATCCTCCAGCTCCTCAGCGACGGCACGGTCGTGCGTTCCGACGCCGAGATCCTCCCGCCGACGCCCCTCCCGGACGTGCCCGGCGTCCACTGGAAGGACGTCGTGTACGACGCGGCGCGTGGCCTCAAGCTCCGCGTGTACAGGCCGTCCGCCGCCGTCGAGGCCGGGAAGCTGCCAGTCCTCGTCTACTTCCACGGCGGCGGGTTCTGCCTCGGCACCTTCGAGTACCCCACCATCCACGCCTGCTGCCTGCGCCTTGCCGACGAGCTCCCCGCCGTGGTGCTCTCCGCCGACTACCGCCTCGCACCCGAGCACCGCCTCCCGGCGGCCATCGACGACGGCGCGGCCGTCCTGTTCTGGTTGCGCGCCCAGGCGTCGCTGCCGGCTGCCGGCGCTGAGCCGTGGCTCGCGGAATCGGCAGACTTCAACCGGGTCTTCGTGTCGGGCGAGTCCGCCGGCGCCAACATCGCGCATCACGTCGCGGTCCGGTTCGGCTCGCAGGACCAACCAGCAGGCGGCGGCCTGGCGCCGGTGCGGATCACTGGATACATCCTGCTCACGGCGTTCTTCGGCGGAGCCGAGCGCACGCCGACCGAGTCCAAGCCTCCGGCCAGCGTGTTCCTGACGCTCGAGCTGTCGGACCAGTACTGGCGCCTCTCGCTGCCGGCAGGCGCCACGAGGGACCACCCGGCGGCGAACCCGTTCGGCCCGGACAGCCCCGGCTTGGAGCCGATCGCGCTGCCGCCGGTGCTCGTCGTGGCGGCCGGGCGTGACCTGCTCCGCGACCGGGTCCTGGGCTACGCCGAGAGCCTCAAGGGGATGGGGAAGTCGGTAGAGCTCGCTGACTTCGACGCGGAGGAGCACGGGTTCTTCTTCCTGCAACCATGGGGCGAGGCGGCCACAGAGTTGATCCGTGTCATGAAGCGGTTTGTGCTTGGTGTTAGTATGTGAAGCCTTTTTTTTTAGCTCTATTTGGTATGTGAAGCTCTATGTGCTTGTGTTTACGGGGAGTAAATCTCTTTCTTTTTTATCTTTTCTGCAATTAAGTCGAGTCCGTGCTCCCGGCTCCTCTGTCTTGTTATTTGCATCAGAATTGATTATCTAGTGAGTTCTCGAGTTAATGAGTTACTCCTTTGTGTACTGTTGAGAGATGGAAATATGTACTCCTTGAATTTGCGATTTCATTTCTGTTAATTGAGAAAGAGAAACCCTGACAAAGATGATAAACTCTTCTTCAAATTCCTTTTGTAGTCCTATACAAACATTACGCTCAATTCTTTTATTTGATTCCTTCAGCAAAATGGAGCTTGGGGGTTATTACCGCGTAACATTTGAAATAATATAACACCGTGACACCTTATATTAAAAACATAGCCTATCAATTTAGGATAAGTCATATGTACATTGATATTGTCTAATATCTGGTCTCATACATTGCCACAAAATTTTGAGACGATTTAGCAAACAATCTCTACAGTGGTTTGTCTTTTAAGATTTTTCTAGTAGTTAAATAATTTCTTAATTTGTGCATAGAAAAAATAGTTATAAGTTGCATGGCAATGGTGATTGAGCGATCTTATATCCTAATTTTTATTTTTGACTTTTGAGATGATTGTCTCGCGAAATAACTGTCTGGTTCTCTCACATCTCTATTTTAACGGGGGGTGGAAGATTGCTTTTTCGTGGAGGCCTTTGGCACAACGTTTCAATTCCTCTCTTCCAAAGTTTCTACAAGCACCAAATTAAAAATAGTACATGAGATCGTCAGAGTCGCCAACATTGACGGCACAAACCTATCACAGTCACAGCTGCTCTCCGACTTGGTGTACACGAAATTGTTTGAGCTTTTTATAAGGCGATTAGGACGACTGCAAGTATGATCATTCACTATTTCGTTCCGTATATAAATGACAAAGCATGCACAATAGTTCACTGAAACAGAAAAGCCAGTAAATCAGTAAGCAGACACTCCGTGCAATCGAGCACCATGTCCGGTGACACGGCAGCTCCACGGGTCGTCGAGGACTACCGTGGCGTCATCCAGATCCTCAGCGACGGCACCATCGTCCGCTCGGACCCCGCCGTCCTCCGGCCGCCGGAGCTCTTCCCCGACGTCCCCGGCGTGCAGTGGGAGGACGTCGTGTACGACGCCGCGCTCGGCCTCAGGCTACGCGTGTACACGCCGGCCACGGCCGGGGACGGCAAGAAGAAGCTGCCGGTGCTCATGTACTTCCACAGCGGCGGCTTCTGCCTCGGCAAGTTCGAGCAGCCCAACTTCCACTCCGGCTGCCTCCGCCTCGCGTCGGAGCTTCCCGCCGTCGTCCTCTCCGCCGACTACCGCCTCGGCCCCGAGCACCGCCTCCCCGCCGCCATCGACGACGCCGCGGCCGCCCTGTCCTGGCTGAGCGGACAGGCCGCTCTCGGCGCCGGCGCGGACGCCCATCCCTGGCTCGCCGAGTCGGCCGACTTCGCCAGGGTGTTCGTCGCCGGCGAGTCGTCCGGCGCGAACATGTCCCACCACGTCGCGGTGCGGCACGGGTCGGGCCAGCTCGCCCTCGCCCCGCTGCGCGTCGCGGGGCACGTCCTGGTGACGCCGTTCTTCGGCGGCGCCGAGCGCACCGCGGCGGAGGCCGAGCCCCCGGCCGGCGCGCCGTTCACGCCCGAGATGTCCGACAAGCTCTGGCGCCTGTCGCTCCCGGACGGCGCCACCAGGGACCACCCGGCGGCGAACCCGTTCGGCCCCGGCAGCCCGGCCCTGGAGCCGGTGGCGTTCCCGCCGGTCCTCGTCGTGTCGGCCGGGCGCGACATCCTCCACGAGCGCGCGCTGCGCTACGCGGCGAGGCTGGAGGAGATGGGGAAGCCGGTGGAGCTCGCCGTCCTCGAGGGGCAGGAGCACGCGTTCTTCTCCCGGCAGCCATGGGGTGAGGCGGCCGACGAGCTCATCCGACTTGTGCGTCGCTTCGTGCAGGAGAAGCACGACGACGGGTCCGAGTGAAATTGGCATTGGCACGACTTGACTGAAATAAAATGCGATCACACGAGGGTTTGATTTGACGCCATGTGTAATTAAAAAATAACAATCAAATTAAAATCGTTCCGCCTGCCAAGTCGTTCGTGAACTTTTTGATTACAGGTGTTTAATTTCAGTGAATTGGTGAAAAGTGGTGAAAAATTTTGTATTGGAAAGCGTGTTCTGTGAGAAAAGATACGGTTGTCAGTGTGAAAATTTTTTGGTGACTTTTGTCACTTCGGAGAATTAAACAGGGCCTACGTGGCGCTTGGCACGACGACTCCTCTGTCCTCCTCCAAAAGCATCTGCGCCGTAGATCCAACTCGCTCTCTCCAGAAAGCAAGTTGCCAACAGTTGCCAGAGGCGAGCGAGGGTGATCCGTTCTCCGCCGGCGGGGCCGGCGGTCTTCCTCGCCTCCGATGGCCCTCCGGGCTTCGCGAGGTGGTGGAGACCGCGGGTTTCCCGCCGGTCGGAGGTAGTCCTAGTAGATCTAGGGTTGGTGTCCCGGCGGCGCGGTCGAGGCGACAGCGGCGGCGGCGCTCAAGTGGAATAAGGTCCTCCCTGGTTCGTCCTCGCCCCGTTGGTGCTCCGCTCCGGCGCCGACGGCGAGCCTGTGGAGGTTGGTCTCCCGGTGTGGGAGCCATGTACAGGGGTCCGTCGAGGTCGGCGCGTTGTCCTTGGTGGCGGCGGTCGGCGTCGATTTTTAGTTTCCAGGGTGCGGAGGAAGCTGCGGGTGCTGTGGCTGGCAGGTGGATGGATCGAGCTCGACAGCCCTGTGGCGGCGGCTGTCGTCATCAGCGAGCTTGGATCCAAGGCCGAGGAGGCTCGGGGTGCGTCCCCGACCGATGGACGACCGGCGTTGCCTTCAGCTCGTCTCCAGCGGCGAGCGTCTTCTGCGGTTCTTCAAAGCCTCTGTGCGATGGAGCTTCCCTCGGCTTCGGAGTTGGCGGCGATGGACGGCGCCGGTGTGTTCCGGCGGCGGCGGCAGGGATTTTTTCCTCCGTCGGAGAAGGGTCTAGGGACTTCGATGTAAATTCTGTTTTTCTAGTGGCCCTTTCTGTTAGTTTGGTGGGGCAGGTGTACTCCGTATTCCTGTACGGTATGCTTGTACGTGTACGCTGTTTTAATGGTTAAATACAAGTATGCTTGATCAAAAAAAAACACCCGCCGAGGCGCCGCCCGCCTCAGCATCGCCGGTCTCCTCTCCTTCCGTCCCCAATTCCCGCAAATTCAGCGGTGCAGACCCCTCCTCGTCGTCGGGGACTCGCGGTCCTCGCCGCATAAAGCTCTCCGTTGAGGGAGCAGAGCAGCGCGCCATGGGGCCGTCTCAGCAACGCAGGGGAGTTCTCGACATCGAGGCAATGGCGCCGGCCATCGCCGTCGACCACTGCATCAGGCTCCCCAACTACTTCCGCATCGCCGACAGCCTCCTCACCCAGGTCCGCGCCTCTCCGTTAAAACCTAACCACCACCCGCCCCAAAACCCCGCGCCCAAAATCTCTCACGTTAACTATAAAATTCTCTGATATGTGACTATCTTCATTCTTCAATCATTCCCTGCACACGCAAAAAAAAAAAAAAAAAAAACGCTTACACTTTGTGACGCGGTACACGTTTGGGCGGTTTGGTGATCGTTTTATCTGGCAGATTTAGCGTGATTACTACATTACATTGATCTGGTTACAAGTTGTGTGTTAAACAATTTCCTATGCTTCGCAGGCCAACATATATAGGGAGGAGAAGAACCTCATCCAGCTGTATGTTCTTCTCCTGAGATACTCGAGGTGTGTTGCTGAGCGACATTGTGCATTGCTATGCCTAGCTTCTTATTTCCAAATCAGTATAAATGCTAATCTACATATGACTGCAGCCTGCTGTGTGACACTATTCCAAGCAATCGTGACTACCCCACATTCAAGTCAGCAGAAAAGGCTAGCCGGAATCAGTGGAAAATTTCAGGTGGGGACGCTCCTCCCCCCGTTGACTGTCAAAAAAAGGAATATATAGATATATATATATATATATATATATATATATATATATATATATATATATTCTACACCTAGGGTGTAGAATGGATTCTACACCCAACCAACCCAACACCCAAGCCAGGTTCCCACCCAACCATCTGTTCCCAAGCGAACCCGTTTTTCTTTTTCGGGATCCTTTAACCCGTCCTCCTTCCCCTTCTCGGCTGCTTATTCCCCATCTGTTTCCGCGAGCGGGAGGGGCGAGCGCGCGGGAGCGGCGCGAGTCCCGACCGCGAGGAACAGGGGCGGATCGCGAGCGACGAGGGCGCGAGTCGCGCGAGGAAGCTTCTGGAGGAAGAGTCGCGAACGGGCGGACCCCGAGCGACATCAGCGCCGCAGGCCCAGCGGAGGCGAGCGCCCCTCCCTGCGGGCGGGCGCGAGCGAGCGGCAGTGCAACCCAGCGAGCCGCGAGCGCGAGGCAGCACGCAGCCCCTCCCCGCGAGAGCCGCGAAGGGCGGGAGCAACCGCCCGCGAGCGGCTAGCGCGAGAAGGGCGGGACCAGGGATGCGAGCAGCGTTGTCTGCGGGTGCGGGGAGCACCGAGCCAGAGCGCGAGCGGAAGCACGCGAGGAAAATCGAGGAATCGATGCAAAATCCACTTGGTAATCAGCCTCTCCTTGATTCGTCTCTCTTAGTAATTGTGAGCAGGGCCAGCGTGCAGGCGCGCTGTGGGGCGCGGGTGCTGCACTGCTGCGGCGGCGGTTGTGAGTGCGGCGGCGGCGGCCCCACAGTCGTGTTGAGCCGCGAGCATGAGCAAGCAGGCGCAAGGGCGACGACGCGTGGCCCCAGGGGCCGTAGCGGAGCAAGAGCAACTCACAAAACAGCGCGGCGGGCCACTGGGAGCTGTGCACGGCGGCCACGAGGCGAGCCGTAGTGGAGCGTCGCGGGTTTCAGCTACAAGCAAGGCGGGAGGAGCAGCAAGCAGCGAGATCTGTGGTGCGGGGCTGGAGCTAGAGCTAGGCCGGTGAGGGCCTACTTTACTGAAATACTCTAAGTGCGTGTCTATTGCACTACTGAAGTACTGAGTACATGTCTCACTTGTATTTTACCAATTCACAAAATTACTGAGTACACTTGATTTCAAGTGAAATGCTGAATTACTAAACATGGTTAAGGCCCTAACCAATACAGTGTCTTAATAGTAGTGATATATTAGTAAGCATTTACGATGTCAACCAATAGTAGTAACGCAAGTTTATTACTGAATGGTTGCTACTGAATCCTAAGGATTGTTTGCTGAATCTAATTGGGACGTGTTACTGAATGGTTGTAGAATGACATCCTGTGTTCATCATTATATGAGTATAAACATAACATTACTGAAATACCAACATATATAGTAGTAGAGAGTTTGTGAGCAAATAAAACTGTTACTGAAATACTGAATTACTTACACAAAAGAGATTTAGAACTCATGTTATTGAGCTAAAGAATGATGATACTGAATTACTGAACTACATACACAAAAGGTATTTGGGACTTGGTGAACATATGTTATTGGGCAGAATGACTGAATTACTAGGCAGAATTACTGAATTATTGGGCAGAATTACTGAACTACTGGGCAGCAGGGTCTTCTATGGCAGGGGACACTTGGTCGGCCCTAACCAGTAGGGTCGTCTATGGCAGGGGACACTTGGTCGGCCCTAACCAGTAGAGTCGTCTATGATAGGGGACACTTGGTCGGCCCTAACCAGTTGGGTCGTCTATGGCAGGGGTACCAAATGTCTGGAAATTTAATTACTAAATTACTGACATACTGAATCAGTGCACCGAAGCCTATCAGGGTAGGACGAGTGGCGCACTAATCAGTGCACCGAAGCCTATCAGGGTGGGACGAGTGCCCCACTAATCAGTGCACCGGAGTCTATCAGGTTGGGATGAGTGGCCCACTAATCAGTGCACCGGAGTCTACCAGGGGGAATTTCATAGTTACTGAACCCGATGGGACGGAGTCGCCCCCCAAAACCCAAAACCCTAATCAGTGCACCGGAGCCTATCAGTTTGGGACGAGTGCCCCACTAATCAGTGCACCGGAGCCTATCTGTTTGGGACGAATGCCCCACTAATCAGTGCACCGGAGCCTATCAGGTTGGGACGAGTGCCCACTAATCAGTGCACCGGAGCCTATCAGGTTGGGACGAGTGCCCCACTAATCAGTGCACCGGAGCCTATCAGGGTGGGACGAGTGCCCCACTAATCAGTGCACCGGAGCCTATCAGGTTGGGACGAGTGCCCCACTAATCAGTGCACCGGAGTCTATAAGGGAGAATTTCATAGTTACTGAACCCGATGGGACGGAGTCGCCCCCAAAACCCAAAACCCTAATCAGTGCACCGGAGCCTATCAGTTTGGGACGAAGTGCCCCACTAATCAGTGCACCGGAGCCTATCAGGTTGGGACGAGTGCCCCACTAATCAGTGCACCGGAGCCTATCAGGTTGGGAAGTGCCCCACTAATCAGTGCACCGGAGTCTATCAGGAGAATTTCATAGTTACTGAACCCGATGGGACGGAGTCGCCCCCCAAAACCCAAAACCCTAATCAGTGCACCGGAGCCTATCAGTTTGGGACGAGTGCCCCACTAATCAGTGCACCGGAGCCTATCTGTTTGGGACGAATGCCCCACTAATCAGTGCACCGGAGCCTATCAGGTTGGGACGAGTGCCCCACTAATCAGTGCACCGGAGTCTATCAGGTTGGGACGAGTGCCCCACTAATCAGTGCACCGGAGCCTATCAGGGTGGGATGAGTGCCCCACTAATCAGTGCACCGGAGCCTATCAGGTTGGGACGAGTGCCCCACTAATCAGTGCACCGGAGTCTATAAGGGAGAATTTCATAGTTACTGAACCCGATGGGACGGAGTCGCCCCCCAAAACCCAAAACCCTAATCAGTGCACCGGAGCCTATCAGTTTGGGACGAGTGCCCCACTAATCAGTGCACCGGAGCCTATCAGGTTGGGACGAGTGCCCCACTAATCAGTGCACCGGAGCCTATCAGGTTGGGACGAGTGCCCCACTAATCAGTGCACCGGAGTCTATCAGGGAGAATTTCATAGTTACTGAACCCGATGGGACGGAGTCGCCCCCCAAAACCCAAAACCCTAATCAGTGCACCGGAGCCTATCAGTTTGGGACGAGTGCCCCACTAATCAGTGCACCGGAGCCTATCAGTTTGGGACGAGTGCCCCACTAATCAGTGCACCGGAGCCTATCAGTTTGGGACGAGTGCCCCACTAATCAGTGCACCGGAGCCTATCAGGTTGGGATGAGTGCCCCACTAATCAGTGCACCGGAGTCTATCAGGTTGGGACGAGTGCCCCACTAATCAGTGCACTGGAGCATATCAGGTGGGGGCGAGTGCCCCACTAATCAGTGCACTGGAGCCTATCATGTGGGGGCGAGTGCCCCACTAATCAGTGCACCGGAGCCTATCAAGTGGGTTACTGAACAGGAATTAAGTAACGATTAGTTGCTAAAACAGATGGAAAAAACAAATACACCCAAGCATAGGAGTAGTGACACTAGATAATTACTGAACACATACACCTAATGAAATTGCCGACTACACTTAAAAATGAACTCATATAGAAAAGGAATGTGGTGAGAACCTAGAGTCACTGAACATTGATTTACAGGACAAGGCATGAGAAAAGAACGATAGATTACAAAAACAGTGAAATTACTAAGCATCATCCATATCTCGGGTCAATGTTTTCATCCTGCAAATGGTCCATGTCAGTATTTTGGTAATTTCCCATTTCATCATACTAATTCAGCATTGCAAGGAATAATGAGCGCGTGCAAAAATGAACGCCAGCCGCGACAGTAACTCAATGTAGCATACTACAGTATTTTTTTAGTTCAGTTATTTTTTGTGCTGTTCTCACTGAATCGATGGATACAACGAGGCCGGTTGTTGTTTGTTTGAAGATTGAAAGCAAATTAAATTCATAGCACTAGCAGGTGCTGCATTATCCATCTTACACGGGCATAGGAGTAGTGACACCGGATAATTACTGAACACATACACCTGATGATTACTAAAACAGTGAAATTACTGAGAAACTAGTGTATGCATCACTGATTCAATGGCATATATACATCACACATGGGGCAGCGAGCAGGGGCGGGATCTGCAAGCGGCGGAGAGCAGGAGCAGGAGCAGGACGCGAAGGGCAAGCACGAAGAGGACCAGGGAGCCACGCGGCGAGGGGCCCGTTCGCGGTCAAGGCTATGGAGGAGCTAACAGAGGAGATCCGTTTGCATCATCTGGAGGCTGGAGCACAATCCCCTCGAGTGTTTTTCCTCGAATTGATGAATTGTTGTTCCCTGCATTATTACATTACCGAGCATGTGAATTACCGAAATTAAATCACTGTTGCTAATACATGTAAAAATTACTGAGTTAAATCAACCTGCACAGTCGAGGAATCAGCAAGCACCACCACCACATGCAAAGGTTGCAGCTGTTCCTTCACTTCTTGGGGCCATCTCCATTGTAAGCCTTGTTCCTTCACTTGTTGGGGCTGTCTCCACCTGCACAGTCAAGGAATCAGCAAGCACCACCATATGCAAAGGTTGCAGCTGGGCTGCTAGCTCTTCAGTCTGTAGAGGCAATGAAGCGCCCCTGCCTAAGCAGAGACTAAATGTGATACAATTATCAGTCCCAGGAGGCTGATACACATTTATTCAACAGATAGTTCAGAACCTTACACTCCCCAATGGGGAGGAAACTTGATACAAGCTAAGACAACCAAAAGGTAAACTACGGCTATGAGCCAAATGGTGAACCAGACCGGTTCAACAAAAGGATCAGAGTTATGCGACAGCGACAGCATCTCGGGCGGGACCAAACTCCACAGGCAAGTCGGGTGCGGGCACGACCACCTACTCGGCGTCCTCAACGACAAAGTCCGGGTCTTCTTCTAGATTGATAACAACAAGGGTGAGTACAAAAGTACTCAACAAGTCCAACCACACCCACGGAGGGGTTAACACAGAATTATGCATATGATTCATCAAGGAATAAGGCTAAGGTTTAATTTGCAATAAAGCTAATTTTTCTCATGCAATGGTTTATCAAGGAACAACTTTAGTAAAGCAAGCTTAAGTAACACAACTAAGTAAGTGGGGGTTGATCCACAAAGGATCCAAAATTTTAAATGCTACCGGATTTCCCATCCGCCGTAGCTCTTGGCACAAAGCCGAACACAATTCCAAAACACACACTCCAACCCAACCCAAACCTTTGGTGTTGTGACCAAGCCATAACTCGCCCATGACCGTGGGCACGGCTATTCGAATAGTTTGGGAACTCTGCAGAGGTGTACACTTTCACCACAAGTAGGGTACCGCAACACGGTCACCTTAGTGCCAGCGCGGATCCTATCGAAGCCATTACCCACCATAGCCAAAGCTGCCTAGCCATCACGAGAAACAACCAAGAGGGTTTATGACACCAAGTCGGCAACCAGTCACTAAGACAACACTTGGTTTCTCGCTGCACACCTGCCACCAGACAACTAACAGCACGGCTAGTGGGATTTAGACTAAGCCCTTGCACCATACAAGAGTCGAGTGGTTGTACGAGATAACTGGGTTAGGCAAGATGAACACATCACCTCGGTTTAAAACCGGACAAAATGGATATCTCCCAACTTGCTTAACCACAAAGGTACAAGCCACCGAAAAGTATTTCACAAAGAAATACCCATCCATTTTATCCAACACTTTCTCAATTTTCAAAACCCAAAACCCAAACCTTTACTCAACACACTCACGCTTTTCTTCTTTGTAAAACCAGTAATTGTCATGATTGATTAAGTAACTAGGACAAGTTCTAAGCATTCTAAGCAAAGGTTATCAACCAAACAGAGCAAATCATATTTAGTGATAACTAGGTTATCAAGGAATGGTTATAACAATCAAGGAATGGCTATCCAACCGGTTTGTAATAAGACAATGCAATATCAAAGGCTTAATAGGTTGTGTTTATAAAACTGGGATAAACATGCATCAAAGGATGGGATTGGACTTGCCGTCAAAAGCTTCCGGGAGATCCTGCTCGCGGTACGGGTCGTCGGATTCGGGCTCGCGGTACTCTCCTGCGTATTCCGGCGGCTCCTCCTCGATTATACCGTCGTCTACGGCACGCACAACAAAACACATAAAAGAAAACAATTAAACCTTTACCGATGAGCTCGAAACAGGAAACGATAAAATAAAATAGGAAGGGAGATTATTTTGGGATGTTTGGTGTATAGCTCGGCCGGAATAGATGAAAGAAAGATGTGTTTGAGTTTGGTGGAATTCCGGCGGAGTTTGGCGCATAAAATGACAAGTTAAGTGAGGGTTAGGGCTTAAACGGGGAGATTTAGGACCTAATTGGAAGGTTTAAAAGAACCAAGGGCCTTTCTGGAATTACTCTTGGAGGGGTGGAAGGACATATGTGTAAATATGGAAAGTATATGGAGGGCTTGATAAGAGCCAGGGACATATTTGGAAATAAACCTAAAGACCAGGGGGTGTTCTTGGAATTTGGCTAAAGGGGAGGGTTTCTTTTGAGATTTGGGACAAGGACAGGGGGTTATCGGTAAAACCGGCGGTCTTCCTCTCTCCTTCGGCTTAAAACAGAGAGGGGAGGGGATTGGGGCGCCGGCGGCGGCTCGGGCGGTCGGCTCGCCGGCCGTCCGGCGGCTCCTGGCCACGCCGGCGGCCAGGGAGGGGCCGGGGAGCGAGAGGGGAGTGAGGGGAAGCCAACCCCGCCCTCACCTCGGGCTTGAGCGGCGCGGGATGGCAGCTCCACGGGCGGCAGGCGGACGAGGACGCGGCGGCGGTGGTCCTGGTGGCGGCAGCGCGCGGTGTGGGAGTGAGGGGGCGGCGTTGGGCGCGGTGGATGTGGAGGTGG
>CM014274.1:87471964-87484626 GCA_004135705.1 Alloteropsis semialata
GGAACATATGATTGATTCTGCTATCGCGTTTGTAGGGTGGTTTTTCTCTTTCATCTTGTAAAACGGCTGTAAGCCTGTAAATCTGTGTCATGTCTCATGATCCAAGCACTGCAGTAAGTTGCGGTTATGAGATTTGGCTGAGATTATGGGCCTGATTGGTTGGGCACCAAAATATACCAAACCAAAATCAGGGCATATCCAAAAATTTTGGTCAATGTGACTTGGCATCAAATCAATTGGAGGCCAAAATTTTGGTTGCCACATTTTTGCACTCAACCAAGTGTTATTCTAAAACTTTGATCCAGATTTTGGCAACTTTTGTCCAGATTTTGGCATGTATTTTTGGCATGACTATGATTTGGCATGCCCCAATTTTGGCAGGGCACATTTTGACGCCCAACCAATCAGGCTCTATGACCGTTGCAGCCATATTTAATCAACAATGTGCCCATATGCAAAAGGTACTACTGGAAAGAAACTTGAGTCCTAACTATTTTCCCATAATGGCCCATGCTTTCATGCTTTTATTTAGTTCTTGTATTCCTTGTCCAAGCCAATGGATGATTGTGTGCGTTTCATCATGGTTCAGTCTCTCATTCTCAGCTTGTCACTTCTCTACTATCTCATATACATCAAGGCCCCGTTTGGTTTTCCAGTGCTAGAAACTGTTCACAACTTTGACCACTAATTAAAGGTATTAAATAAAGGTATTTTACAAAACTAACTCCAGAACCCCTGCACTAGGAACCCTGAAGAATCTAATGAGGCCTTTGACCGCCTGATTAGAGAATGTTTAGAGAATGGTTACTGTAGCATCACTGTAGCCAATCATCGATTAATTAGGCTTATTAGATTCGTCTCGAAAAGTTACGCTCAACCATGAAGAGGTTTTACAAATAGACTTCATTTAGTACTCAATGCAAGAAAGATTCCCTCCGTGCTAGATACTAGACTAGAAAACCAAACATGGCCCAAGTAAGCAACTATGCCTGCTGGAAGACTACGTCAGAGATCCACGACGCAAAACTCCTAGCCATACTCTATACAATATGGATTTTGACTTGCTGTAAATGTCTGATATTGTGAGGTGAACAATCGGCTTCAATGCAGATTTATATATTATAGAACAAGATAAAAATGAACTTCGTCCAGGTTCCATTAAGCAGCACTGCTACAGCTAAACAATTCCTAGCATCAAAAGGAATAACTTGTATATTTTCGAATAACCTGGAAATTTAGTACCTGGTCATGGCCGGAATCTGCTGCAGCCTGCCTCACGCGCTCGCGATCCATCCCTCGTGGCATAGCATCGGCAATCGCAGATCAGAGTCATATAAAGAGCAAATTAAACGCGCGAGACATCAATCAACATGAACGGCGTCTGTTACTGTTAGGAACCCGAGCACTGTGGGAGCTCGGGCGGTTGGGCCTCTTGGCGAGGAAGTTTCTGTCCCCGCTGCCTCCGCCGGCGGCCGAACTCGACGCCCACATCGGATCGGCCTCCGCCGGGACAAGCGATCCGCCGTGGACTGGTCGTTCAGGCAGGGGTTCACCGGTTCAGCATCCCTGCCGGCAGGATGTAGGGGGCCACCGGCGAGTCGGCGGCGGCGACGTGTGGTTTCGGCTCTTGGGTTCGGATGGACCAGGTGCGTTTGGCCCGTGACGCTTGGGCTACGTGAATGCGTCACTACGCACGTGCTGGGCTTCAAAGATGAAGAGAGAAGGAAACGGGCGAGCAAGCAGCAAACAGGCCCACAAAGCAGCAAGCAGCCTACATTTGGGCCGGGATCCCGTCCAACCGGCCCAGCAGGCTCCACGCTTTGCGCTGAGTGGGGCCAGCGATCCACGCCGAAGCCGGCTCAGCCAATGGCCTCGCACCATCTCCCACCACGCGGATCGCCGCCACCCACAGCGCCACACCCACCGTCCATCTCCATCCAACGGCCAAAACGCCTCCCCCGCCCGCGCCTCCGAAACTTTCCGTGATCCCGCCTTCTCCACCCTCTGCCGCTACAAATACCACCCAATCTCCCAACCGCAAATCACATTCCAAATTCCAATCCCCAAATTCTCCAGCCTCCTCGCTCGCCGGCGCGCCGCTCGCTCCCTCCCCTCCGCTCCGATGGCCCGCACGAAGCAGACGGCGCGCAAGTCGACGGGCGGCAAGGCCGCGGAAGCAGCTGGCGACCAAGGCGGCGCGCAAGTCGGCGCCGGCGACGGGCGGCGTGAAGAAGCCCCACCGCTTCCGCCCCGGCACCGTCGCGCTCCGCGAGATCCGCAAGTACCAGAAGAGCACGGAGCTGCTCATCCGGAAGCTCCCCTTCCAGCGGCTGGTGCGGGAGATCGCGCAGGACTTCAAGACGGACCTCCGGTTCCAGTCCTCGGCCGTGGCGGCGCTGCAGGAGGCCGCCGAGGCCTACCTCGTGGGGCTCTTCGAGGACACCAACCTCTGCGCCATCCACGCCAAGCGCGTCACCATCATGCCCAAGGACATCCAGCTCGCCCGCCGCATCAGGGGCGAGAGGGCTTAGAGCGCGCCTCTGCAGCTCGTCCGTCGTCGTCGTCGTGTTCGTGTTTCTGCAGTGCGAGAACTAGATGGGGGCTCTTGTTCCTTGCCGTCATGTACTGTGGTTGTAGTGTTCTGGAATCTGGATGTGTTGGCCTCGCCTCACTGCAATGGAATATGATGATTTATTTCTGAATGGCTTTGTTCTCGTCAGAATCGCTGCTTGATGTGATCAATGCTGTTAAATTTGAGTTCTGACTGCCAATGCATAACGATCTTGAACGAATCTACTTGCTGATACTATTATTTATAGTGTATGATCGAAAAATCAAATGGAACGCTATGCTTTGGATTCAGAGGTGTGAGTGATGCTATTTTGGGTGACTGTCGCACAGCCATCATGGCCAAGAAATCCAATGTTCCATGAGCCAGAGAAAAAACTACAGAACAGAGGAGCAGGATCACCCTTCTTAGCAGTTCACCCATGCGTGTTCTGGATTATCTTTGCACGGCTGCTGAATGCAATTGCACGGGAAAAGGGTTAACTGTGAAATTATGATGCACAGTTTCTGAATTGCAAGAACTAAATGCTGCCTTGTGTTCTGGGTGTGTTTGCCTCACTGGAATCGAATATGATATGCAGTTTCTGAATGGCCTTGTTCTGGCAATAATTGCTGACTTGCTGTTTGCGTGATCGCTTGTTTAATCTGTTCATACTACTAATAAGCATCTGATGGTTAATGCATAACAACCTGGAGGGAATCAGGGAGTGGATGCTGTAGCCTGTAGCAGAGCCATCTTGGCCGAGCATTCTGTTGTCCCAGAGGCCACGAATCAGAAGTTCAGAACAGAAGAGGATCGAAGTTCAGCCACAATGCTAGAGTGTATTCAGTGCGTGCTGTGGCTTATCTTCTGCACCACTGCTGAATGCTATCGCGCTCAGAAAGGGTTAACTGTTCTAGAGAATATCGGTCCCACAAAAGTCACCATGATTCTCTAGAACTTTTGTGGTAAATCATGGTGGAAAAACAGAACTTTTGATGGTAAAGTTCTAATAGCAAGCTACACCTTTATTGACTACCAAGAGTCCTGGTAAAAATTTGCAACGGTTTCCACTGACACTAGAAGACTAGTAGCACAGATTATTGTGGTCTACCAAAGATGGTTTCAATCAACCTGCGAGGAATTTCTCGACGGTCAGGGCAGGTAGAGACATTTGCTCGGCTCGGGGTAAGTTAGAGCGTTTCTTGACTCCACTATGTTTAGCCCTCCTAAATGACGTCAGCACCGAAGCGGGCTTTTTACAAGGTTAGATAGCAATCAGGGACATCAACTAAAAACTCAAAATGGCCGGGTGGCACTAGAAACTAACACTTTGGTGAAAATGTTGGTAGCTAGAGGGAATTATTCCCTCTAGTCACAGATAGGTGGAGTGTATTGGCATCCACAATCAGACATTTCAAACTTTGCAAAATAATCGTTACGTGTTCATTTTTATATTATTTTTTAAAATAGTACAAATATATTTGTCATGAAATGTTGTTTTTATAAAAGTATATTACGAATAGTTACAAGAAAAATCCTAATCAAACTTATAAAGAGAGGGGAAAAGGAATTGTTTCAATGTCTAAACATCACAAAATTGTTATACATCACAAAAATTGTTTCAATATCTAAACATCACATAAAATGTGACCGGAAGGAGTTGCTTTCGAAGAGAGAGGAAAAGGAACAACAGTGTTGACTTGTTGGCATGAGAAGTCTCCTTATGCTATTTAATGTCAGAAATGACACATGAGACATATTGGACGTGCGTGGAGATGCTTTCCTTCGCATTTAGGAAGCGGTGACGATGTGCCAGTTGGTTAAAAAAAGACGGCAACATTCCAATCTGTAGATACTGTTCACAGTCTGAAAAACTAACAGTCGCATACTCGCATAGAGGGAAAAAAAGAGCACAGGCCAGCGAACCGGCGAAAAGGTGGCCAAGAGACAGCATGTTGAAAATAGCACTTGCCTTTTCTGTACTGAAAAGGAGACTTGCATGCATTTGTTTTTTTGACTGTGCAGTTGCTAAGTATATGTGGCAGTATATTTCTGAAGCTGTAGGAGTAGAAATAGGAAAAGATTTCATCTCTATAGGAACCTTTTGGATTAGTAATAGTAAGTACACTACTGTTAATGTTGTGAGTACTGCTGCTCTCTGGGGCCTATGGAAACTAAGAAATGCCTTTTGTTTTCGAAATCTAATTTGGCAGGATATCAAGCTATTGTTACAATGATTATCAGGCTGGCACAGAATTGGCTGATCCTGTGCCCAGCCAAATCCAAGGACCAGTTGTCTCTGATGGTGGAGAAGCTTTCATACTTGGAGAGGAGGCCAGAGAGAATTCAAAGCTGAAGCTGAAAGCTCTCGATGGCGGGTGGTCGTCAGAAGTGGAAGGTAGGAAGATTCCAGCCAATACCCATATTTGGAGTCAGCAAATCCTTGCGCTGGACGCCTTGATGACAGAGGGAAGCTGGCCGAGTCAGGAGCTCCCGACTCATCTCCCTAGTTCTTTGATTCCTGTGGAGTTTTAGTTTCGTTGTTCTGTTGAATGCTACGTTGGTTCTTCAGGGGTGATGGCACCTCGAACAATATGCTGTAACAGACTTGCTGTCTTTTAAGGCGGGGGCAATGCCCTATAATTCTAAAAAAAAACGGCGAAAAGGAAAAACAGGCCTATTCTGCCCCTGCCTTAACCCAAGCATCCACTTCCGCTTTGACCTTTGCAGAATGGAAGATCATTGTCAGTTTGCCACCACCTTGCCGGAAAATCCTCGCTTTGGTATGTTGCAGCCTTGGGTGAAAAGCTTCTTGTTTGTGCTCACTCGTGTTGATTGTAAAACGGAAAAGTCTAGTATGACCAAAATGCAAATAAACCTCTAAAATATTTTTTGGTTTTTTTAACTCCCTAAACTATGTCATTTAGTCAAATTCACTTCTTGACAAAATTTGTTCTTTTGTTTCTCCACACATAAGTTAGATCCTAATTTAAAATTGTGCATGATTGCAGTGGACAATACAACGCATGTTAAAAAATATATTGATGTTTACATCGTTATTTTTTGTATAATTTGTATTCCAAGGATTAGTAAATGCTCTACCATATCAAAAACAATGATGAATGACTCATGATATATTTTTCTAACATATATTATGATGTCCGCTATCTTTCTGCCAAGAAAAAAAACTTAATAGTCCACTTGTGTATGGAGAAACAAAAATCAATTTTTATCAATGAGTAAATCGGACCAAACAATAAAGTTTATGGGGCCAAATAAATTAAGACATACTTTAGGTGTTTATTTGAACTTTGGGCAGACTCGAGGGGAGTAATTCATACTTTTTTCTTGTAAAACTTACCATCCACGACCCTAGCTTAAATTTTGTAGCGAAAATAATTGCAACGGATGGAAATATTGTAGTCGCTATTGTGCGTCCTAGATTTAGGGGCATGGTGAAGTTTGTGCGCGTCAGGAAAATACTTTGCAAGAAAAAACAAATTTATATGTGTGAGACCGTAACAAAAGAAATAATTTGCATGTGGGGTTTGTAATTTTCGCTAGAAATGCTTTAAAGAATGAAAATGTCTACGTTGCACTCGAGTGTTTCAGGAGGGTCATACACCCGAACTTTGGCACTGTTGGATGAAGATCCAACACACCACCATCTTCAACCTCTAACACATGGAGTTTCTTCCTCCCCTGCTTGCACAGAGCTCCGGCAAGACCCTATCCCGCCTAGGACAACTGCCTTTCTACCCCACCGCCGCCAGCCGCCGTTGTCATCATGACATCATCGCCCTGTCCCAACCTAGCCTGACCTGCCTCTCCCACCGCCTAGGCCGGCAGCCTCCATCGTCGCCCTCACTGTCAGGCCGCCCTGCCGCCCCTAGCCTTCTTTCTCTAAGGCTGGGGAATTGAGAGAAACCCCACCCCGAACCTCAATCCTGAACTCTAACCCTCCAAACCCGAGCTCTAATCTCGTCGAAGACCTCGCCTAGCGAAAGAAGATGTCCATCCAGTCTTGGGCTAGAGTGCTAGACCGAGGAGGTAGAAGAAGAAAATCGATTATGAGAGAGGGAGAGGAACACTCAGAATACTAAATAGCTTTCCCTGTAAAGAAAATGTTTCTCAATGCCAGAGAAATAAAACAAAATGATGGAACTAATAAAATACTACTTTGGTATCGAAATATTTGTTGTCATTGACATTTTTTCTGATCTTCGTCCTATCAAAAAAATTATGCAAATATGCAAAAACATAAGTTATAATTAAAGTACATACAATGATAAAGTGAATCACAAACAAAATAAATGATATAAACATAATATTTTGAATAAGACAAATGTTCATAGTCTTGTTAAAAAGTCAATAACGACAAAATAATTCGATACAGAGGAAGTACTAAATTTGTTATTTGGGTGAATAATTATTTGTCACACCCAAGTGACACAACAATTATACAACAGTTATCCTATGCTGCGAGGGGGGAAAACAGAAGCTAACTCTGTGATGATCCACTACCATTAGTGAAGGTTGCTGACGTGTTCGAAACAGTGGTCATCTGTTGCGTTGACGTTGAGTGTGGTCTTCCAAAGATGGTCTCCAGCAACCTCGGCAGGGGTGGCATGTCGCGCTCCAGCACGCCCTCGAGCATCTGCACCACCTCCCCCATCGCCGGCCGGTCATCCTCGTCGTCCTGGATGCACCAGCACGCCACCTTGCAGGCCCTCTCGACCTCCTTGAGGTTCGCGTCGCCGCTCAGCCTCTCGTCCAGCAGCGTCCTCACGTCCCCACCGATCAGCTCCCTCGCTGCCTTCATGGGGAAGTACGCTACACGGTCCGCGCCGCCGCCGCCGCCGTCCGAGGCCGAGGCCGTGTGGAAGCACTCCTCGCCGAAGTTCCTCCTCCCGGACACGAGCTCCAGCAGCACCATGCCGTAGCTGTACACGTCGACCTTGGGCGTGACGGCCGTGCCGCTGATCCACTCCGGCGCGAGGTACCCCTTGGTGCCCCGCATGGTGGTCAGCACGCGGCTGAAGTCCCGCCCCACGAACTTGGCCATCCCGAAGTCGGCGAGCTTCGGGAGCAGCGCCGCGTCCAGGAGGATGTTCTGCGGCTTGACGTCGCAGTGGATGATCCGGTCGCGGCAGCCGTCGTGGAGGTAGGCGAGGCCCCTGGCGACGCCGACGGCGATCTGGTACCGGGCGCCCCAGTCCAGGAACACGCCGCCGCCGCCGCCGGCGCGGCTCTGGAACAGGTGGATGTCGAGGGACCGGTGCGGCACGTGCTCGTAGACGAGGAACCGGTTCTCGCCCTCGCAGCAGAAGCCGACCAGCTTCACCAGGTTGATGTGCTGGATGACGCCGATCGAGCTCACCTCAGCTCTGAACTGCTTCTCGCCCTGGAAGCTGCCGTCCAATCTCTTCACCGCGACGGCGGTCGAATTGCGCAGCTGCCCCTTGAACACAGAGCCGAAGCCACCTTGCCCGAGCTTTTCAGAGAAATTCTTGGTTGCAGAACGCAGCTCCCTGTATGAAAAGGCCACGAGCTGGCCATCACCCCCTTGAATAATTCTGTTCTTCATGGCTTTCTTTCTCCTGAGCATCAAAATCACGAACAGCACAAGCAGAACCAAAGCAGCAGTACATGCACCGGTGACGACGCCGATGGTCACTCCTCGTTTCTTGCTTCCTGATGGTGTCTGAAATTCTCTTGCAGCGAGACGAAGATGAAGAACTTCTCCATTGCTCTGAGGTTGCTTTGCGTTGATCAATCCATCCTCCCAAACAAGGCATCCCTGGTTGCCATAGGAATACGCAGTGCAAGAGCAATTGTTCAGGCAAGCCCTTGAGCATTCAGTCAAATTCCTGACATTTTGCACGCTGTGCCCTCTGTCAGGCAACCCAATGCCAGGCATGGAGAAGAACCCATCTGTTGAAGATGCTGCACAATCCAGCGGAGCATCCCTGACACATCCTCCAGTCCGATCACCCTGCTCCCAGTCCCTCTCCGACCTCACCGAGAAGCCCTTCATGCAGCTGCAGAGCTGCAGCGCGGTGTAGCTGCAGAGCGCGAAAGCCCCGCAGGCGGCGTACACGTCGCACGGCGCCTTGGGGGCGGCGTAGAGCGTGAGCCAGTCCTGCGACGCGTCGATCCAGACCTGGTGCTTGTTCTGGCCGGTGACGTCGACTATGTTGCGCGTCACCGTCGCCTCGTCGGTGACGTTGAACTGTAGGTACTCCTCCCGCGCGTCGTCAAAGAAGCCGAGGTGGAAGTTGGGCACGTCGCCGGCCATCTCCGGGATGTTGGTGAAGTACCTGCCGTTCCAGGGGCCGGTGGTCCAGTAGGGGGCGGAGGAGGAGCCGCAGAGCTTGAGCACGAGCTGGGGAGCGTCGGGGTCGACCTCGAAGCAGTAGGGCCCCGGGGACGGGATGGCGGAGCTCTTCCTGGAGACGAGGCGGCTGGTCAGGCCCGTGGCCTTGTCGCGGCCGAGCTTCGCGCCGGGGAGCAGCGTGTCGGTCGGGTGGTCGAAGCTCTGCCACAGCGTGCGGGGCGACGAGGAGTTGGAGGCGTCGAGGAGGACGAGGTTCCCGCTGTTGAGGAGCACGGCGATGGTGGTGTTCGTGGTGGTGTTCTTGGCGGTGTCGTGGGTGGGTCTGGCAGACCAAGTCACAGACTTGGTGGCTTGGTTCACGACGACGAGGTCGCCGTCGCTGGACACGGTGAGCTCCGGCGAGGCGGTGTCGTCGTCGGCGTCCACAATTGGGTTGGCGCCGTTGGCCACCCACACCGTGGTCAGCGTGGGAACCGCGGTGAACCATATGCCGAGGTACCACCTGTCGGGCGGCGCGGCGGCGCCCTGCGAAGACGAATCGGCGTTGCCGTCGGGAGCTCTGAAGAAGCCGAGCGTGAACTTGCTGTTGTTGGAGTGGAGCTTGCCGTCACCTCCGCCTGCGAGGACCTGGCCCGGCGAGATGGTGTCCGTGGCGGCGGCGGAGCGGCACGCGCCGAGGAGGGCGAGGAAGCCGACGGCGAGGGCGAGCAGAGTAGCAGCAGGCATGGTTGGGGGGTAACGGGGACGGGTGACGAGTTAGCTCCGCGAGGAAAGGCGCCGCCAGGTAGCTAGCGCCGCTGGATCGGAGCTCAACATGTGTGTGGATCCGGGCAGCCACGTGCCGACGCCGCGCGGCCGGGACGGCAGACGAGGGACGGTGGCCCGTGACGGCCACGGGAAAACAAGCGGACTAACCGAGATGGTGATGGCGACGGCTCTGGTTCCGCGGAAGCGCCCGCGTCCCTCCAGTCCAGCGGCGGCGGGGAGCCCACGCCAAGCTGCCGACGGCGTCCGGTCCGGCGTGGTCAATGGGCGGCCTACATGTGGTGTGTCTTTTTACCGTGGTCTGTCCGTCGACGTCGGCGCGTCGCCACCGTGGTTAATTTGGCCGTTGAATTCGAGCCCATTTCACGCGACGCCGGTGTCCCAGGCTCGTCACCTGGCCGGAGCAAGACGGCAGGAGAAAGGTGCTGCGGTCCCTGCGACGAAGGTTCAGTGACACTGTACGTCAGTCGTCAGATGCATCTTCTAGAGTCTGCATCGGTCAGGGGCAATGCCGTTCGGATCGAGCTGAACCTGATCAGAAAATGACGTCCGCCTCTGTCTCTGTCCGCATCAGCACGCGTGCCCGCCGCCGCTGGGTGCGCTCTCTATCCGCGGACGGCTGCATCGGCCGGGCCGGGCCGGGTCGAGCTGCAGCCACTGGGCCGCCGCTCGCGCGGAATCGAACTTCCTGGGCCTTTAACGGGCCTCCGCTTTCCAGTTCCGTACGGGAAAGATTCTCGGAAGCTGGGCCACGTCTGGAAAGCAGGGCATGATGGAGCAGCTCGCGCGCAAACGAGGAACCGTGGAAGAGGCAGCACGAGACGCGCACATGAGACCAGCAGCAACTAAACCATTGGTTCCTGCGATGAGCAAGTGAGCGACTCCACGAGACCTCACTCATCACCAACCACTCAACGATCAAGGGTTCAGAGCCATCAAAATGTTCATACGCGTGTCACTATATATATGTAAATCTCAGCCAGTGATTCCCTCAACCCATCGTCACAGTCGCAGCTCAGAGAGCAGCAGTGACAGGCAGAGCAGAGAGCCAGCTCAGATGGCGTTCAAGAAGCCAGCCATTGCCACACTCTCTCCGCTCCTTCTCCTGCTCCTCATCGTGTCCGGCGCCGCCGCCGCGAGGCCGACGCGCCAGCTGACTTCCGGCGATGACGACGACGGCGGCACTGGTGCAGCTGCTGCGCCAGCTGCCGCACCGGCCGTGGCGCCCGTGCCTGCTGACGCGCCAATCGCCGCCACTGCCATCCCGGCCGCCGCAGCGGCTCCGATCGCCGCCAGCACGATCCCTGTGGGAGCGAACCCCGCGGCCGGCGCTGGCGACCACGGGATGGTCTTCTTCATGCACGACATCCTGGGCGGCACGAACCCGTCGGCGCGCATCGTGGCGGGGATCGTCGACAACGCGGCGGTCACGGGGCAGCTCCCCTTCGCGCGGCCCAACGGCGCCGTGCTGCCGCTCAACAGCGGGGTCAACGTGAACTCCGGCGCGGCGGGCGCCATCGACAACAACAACATCCCCTTCCTCACGGGCCTCGGCGGCGCCACCAACGCCGTCAAGTCCTTCAACAACAACAACAACGGCAACGGCAACGGCAACGGCGTGCCCGTCTTCGCCGGCGGCAGCCTCCCGCAGGGCACCACGCTACAGAAGCTCCTGTTCGGGACCATGACGGTGGTGGACGACGAGCTCACGGAGGCGCCGGAGCTGGGGTCCGCGGCGGTGGGCCGGGCGCAGGGCTTCTACATCGCCAGCTCCGAGGAGGGCGTGAGCCAGACGGTGGCGGTCACGGCCATGTTCAAGGAGGGTGGGTTCGACGACACCATCAGCTTCTTCGGCGTGCACCGCACCGCCGACTCGGAGTCGCACCTCGCCGTCGTCGGCGGCACGGGGAAGTACGTCGGCGCCAAGGGCTTCGCCAAGGTGGCCGTGGTCAGGCCCGGAGGGGTGGTGGCGTCCGGCGCGCTGCTCGAGACCGACGGCGTCGAGACCGTGCTGCAGTTCACCGTGTTCCTCGTGTAACGGCTGCTGGTAGTGGTGGTACACGGCAAGTGCGTACGTACAACGGTACAACCGAGGTTGTTCGATGCTGCAACGAATTGCATGCTAAACTAATATGTACTGCTTCTGAAGTTGTGGTTTGTGTGATTATGTTCAAGTGTTCAAGCTAAATTAGTGTTACTGAGGTATGAATATTTTCAAATACGCGCCCTTCAAAATTGAATGCCCTCGCTATTTTTGCAAAAAAAAAATGTTCACTTTATAGACCAAATGCAAGTAAATCAATATGATACGAGAGCCGAAAGTCTCATGTGTCAAGTGTTACTTAGGAAACAGCAAAGCATGCATAGTACAGTATTTCAAATGTTGCAAATTTAAGATGAGAATGATCTAAAATTACATGGCTTTTAGAGATGTACCATCGTGAGAGAGATGTATTGATATAGTTACGTAGAAATGATGCAATGGCAAATCTATCCAGAATTAAACCAAGAATAATCTATACATGGTGCCTAGTGTGTCCAAACTGACTGGGCGCGCATGTTCTTCCAACATACGGAATTGATAGGAAAACTTTCTGAATCAACAATGGAAATGTTATATAAGTTTTGAAGTCCAAATGTGAAAATGTCATGTAAGTTCACCGTTCTGTGTACATGTCATGTGCATGAAAAAACAAACAAACAAACAACTAATGCTTGTCACTGTACAGTGTTATCTGCACCTCGGTGAAGTATGGAACATTCATGGACCAATGAAACAACATTATGTACATTCAGCCATTCAACGTATGTACAAATTTGGAGCAAAGCAACGCGGAAGCTGGAGGCATGTGTCTCACCAATGTAGGATGAACGTCCTTGTTATGGATTGCCCAATTTAGATATGTCGGCCCGCAGCTCCTCTTCAAGCTCGTCAAAGTCCCAGCCACTTATCTCATCATGGTCTTTGTTAACTTCTCCGAATTCTAATTCTAATTTTGCAAGTTCAGA
>CM014274.1:87485626-87512499 GCA_004135705.1 Alloteropsis semialata
TTATATATGGAACAATGCTCTTTTTACAACTCCTTTGGATTTTAAAGATTTGTTTGCTAGCCTGTAACTATTTTCCGAAGGATTTACAGTTTTCGTAAAGTAAATACTGAAATATACCAATCCAGACAATCAATTGTTCTAAGACCTTATTTAGTTCGGAAAGTAGAAACTTGCCGAATCGTAAAAATGTAATGTCGGAATGGGTATTCGGATACTAATAAAAAAAATTAACTACACAACTCCTCTGAAAATTGAATTTTGAATCTATTAAGCCTAATTAATCTATCATTAGAGATTATTTACTGTAGCACGACGTTGTCTAATCACGACCTAATTAGGCTCAATAGATTCGTCTCGCGAATTTATCCAGGGTTGTCATTAATCTACATTTAATACATCTAATTAGTGTCCTAACATTTGATGTGACAGGTGAATAGTGAAAATTTGCTGAAAACTTGCCGATCTAAACAAGGACTAACTATAGGTTACATTTTTTTACAGATGAAATATACTTTCTCGAAGAATTTACAGATTTCTGAAAGTTTTTCATCACCTGTACATGTAAATATACTTCGATATGCAATTCAATATGTACTTTGTGTTCAGCAGCTACTCACTATCTAAGCCACGGGAATAGGAAACAAATGACAACACCCGCTGAACTGTAGATCAAATTGGGATTCAACGCTCGTGTCTCTTTGCAGGCGAGAATGTTCCATGATTCCATCCAAAGTCATTGAGCAATGAGCGTGCCTGGCGCCCTTGCCCCCCCGGGTCAGAGCGACTGCAGCAGCTGCGCTGAAACGCTGGCGTCACCCTGTATCGCAGCTAGCTGCCCGTAACTCTGATCCTCTGTGGCCGGTGCGGCCAATGTCCTCTGGTGTAGCGCGCGCCCCATCCCATGCCATCCGCTGTGATCAATCTGTGACGCAAGCCGTTACGCTAGAGCTCTCTTTGCTCAAGCTCTTCTTCCCTACGTCCTCTCTCCCGTCTCTCCTTCTCCCTATAAAGCAGAGGGCCGGCCACAGCACACCTCCACAGCTGCATACTGCACGCTCAGCGACCCAGTCACAAAGCAGAGCAGAGCAATGGCGGCGGAGAAGAAAGATCTGCAGCTGCTGGACTTCTGGGTGAGCCCGTTCGCGCAGCGCTGCCGGATCGCGCTGGCGGAGAAGGGCCTGCCCTACGAGCCCCTGGAGCAGGACCTCGCCAACAAGAGCGAGCTCCTCCTCCGCGCCAACCCCGTCCACCGGAAGGTCCCGGTGCTCCTCCACGGCGGCCGCCCCATCTGCGAGTCCCTCGTCATCCTCCACTACCTCGACGAGGCGTTCCCGGGGTCGCCCGCGCTGCTCCCCTCCGACCCCGGCGCGCGCGCCCACGCCAGGTTCTGGGCGGACTTCGCGGACCGGAAGGTGTTCGAGTGCGGCATCCGGCTGTGGAGGCTCAAGGCGCCGGGGGAGGCGCCGCGGGAGATGGTGGAGGCTCTGAGGACGCTGGAGGCCGAGCTCGGGGACAGGCCTTACCTCGCCGGCGACGAGTTCGGGTTCGTGGACCTCGCCGTCGTGCCCTTCACGGCGTGGTTCCTCGCCTACGGGCGCCTCGCGGGGTTCAGCGTGGAGGAGACGTGCCCCAGGCTGGCGGCGTGGGGCGAGCGGTGCCGCGGGAGGGAGAGCGTCACCGGGAACCTGCCCCCGCCGGAGAAGGTGTACGAGTTCGTCGGATATCTCAAGGACAATTACGGCGAGAAGTAGAGCGACGTATCCGTACGTCACGATGCAAGTCGATGGCCGGTTTCTTTTGATTTGGTACCGTGGTTTGGTCCTGTTCGTTGGTTTGGTTTGTGTGTGATTTTGTGTTGTCCTGGTGCGTGGAGACTGGACGGCAGCACCTATCTTGTGTCCGACTTGCCTTCTGCTCTCCATGTGCTAGAATTGAATAAAATCAAGGATTTTTCCTCAGTGCTCTGTTCTTGCGGTTAGCCATTGTTCATCGTTAGGTTGAGTAATTTCTTTGAGAAATTTGGTTGAGTATGTTCATGCGTGCAAAAGCTGACTGAACAAGTATTTAGTCTGCATATGTTGGTATTATAGCAACTTCACCATCTTTTGAATACGGTAGAACTAGCAAGGTAGCCCACGCAAATAGCACGGGAAGCTAGCAAGGTGGCCGCGCAAATAGCACGGGAACCTAGTGTTTGTTTTCTTAATAAACGGATTTTGAGTTCAAATAAATAAATGAAAATAGTTTTTTTAGTCTTGTTATTTTAATTATTTTATCCTATAAACACAGAGTAATATATGATAGTTTTTTTGGAACATGAGTTCAAGTGAGAAGAAAACAATGTATATAAAACTTTAATTTAAAATATAATAATATAATTAATGATGATATTATTTAATTTATAGTTTAATTTAATTTTGAGTTTGAGTTTGAGATCTAGGTTATTGGCACAATGTGTACCATTACCATTTCTTTTTTTTCCCTCAATATCTAATTGCTACAGCGCCAAGCATGCTAGTTGAGTACTCAGCCCTCATTATATGTGATCTGTTCATTTGGTTGTGTCCCTGTCTCCATCACGTCTTTTTCTCATCTTCTTTCTACTCTATTAGTTACTCAAAGCACTTATATTTGAAGGATGTAAGTTCTTGTCTCACGTTTGTCTTCCATCAGATGTTAAAAATTTGTTCAAATTTAAAAAACAAATGCATATATTTTTATTTCTAATGTTGTCATTTATTTATTTTTTTAGATTGATCAAATTAAGGTACCCTCTATATTTTTTCACTATTTTTATTCTATGCATGCTTCCATAATAATTTTTTTATAAATTCATTATTGCAGTTGGCATGTTATAGTCTTTTTTCTTTGAACTCAACCTCTCTCTCCACCTTTTGCTTCCAAGGAGTTTTACCCGCTATGCCGCGAAGATATATTTCTGACTCTTAACATTTTACCATGTATGTTATTTCCTCTTTCTGAACACAACATTCAGCTTGCTATGGATGGATGTGCATGTCAAGTCTCGATTTCCATGTTGCTTTGTTATGTATCTTATTAGAATTCTACACGTAATTGCATCAAATCTCATTGGTTCACTAACCACAATACTACATAGCAAGACATCACCATATTCCTAATTCTCATTTTTTCTAGTGGTTTATCACCCTGCCTTGGTTGCCATGGTAGGATGATACTCGGCATTGATTGCCTAATTCTAATGAGATTATGTAGGGCTATGACATCACTCTATAGCCAATGCTATAATTGTTATGATTCTAATATTTATATAAGTACAATTATTCGAAAATAAATGAAATTAAATACCATGCATTTTTTTCTTGTATTATATTTATTTGTGTTTTGCATGTAATTTTTATTTTTCTATCTTCTTCCAAATTCATATATAATACTACTAATTATCTCTTGTTAATTGAATTCAACAACCTTATTAGACTAATTTTAATGATTAATATATCTTATATAATCAATATTGTATATTATTTTTTATTAACATGGTAATTTGGGGTCCTATGTCAAAATTAAGCTTTTTAGCTATACATTACTTCCAAATTCATACACAAAACAACTATTAGTTTCCTTATTTTTATGATGAAATAAGTTATGTATTTATTGTATTTGATATAGACTCTTGAGTTAATTGCTAATTTATATTTTTTAATTTGTAATTTATCTATTTACTATTTGTATTCGATATGTACTCTTTGTCAAGTGCTAATTTTTATTTTATTTCAAATTTAACTATTTAGTAATTGTATTTGATGGGGATACTTTAGTGCTAATTTACTAATTTTTTATTCTAAAATTAGCTATTATTAATTGTTTTCAATAAGGGCCTTTTATTAGGACAACATAGATCGATAGATTATTGTAACGGTGTTTATGTTTTCCTTTTCAATTCATAAATCTCAGGTTATCTACGTTTGCTACAAACCGTGGCTGGCAGAATTTCATTGTTAACAAATTTGGTGGGATACTATTTGCACTAAAAAATCTTTATACCGTGAATTAAGCGTAGCTTAGTTGCTTAGGTTTCTTGAGATGGAATTTGTCACCGGGTTTGAGTTCCTAACTCAGCGCGAGTATCGCACAACGAGGTGTCTATGGTGACTTCGTCAATCTCGATCAAGATCGGAATAACAGGCCAAATCTTTCGGAGGTGCTTATAAGGGTAGGGTTTATGTGCGTGTATTCATAGGGGTGAGTGTGCATACGTGTGTGAGCGTCTGTGTCTGTACTGGTGTTTCAAAAAAATCTTCATACCCCGACTCTAATGAATTGGTCATCCTATCTTTTTTTCTTGTGTACATCTGCCTGGAGATTATCCCATCTATTTAGTAGCAATATGTGATTATCCAATAAAGGGTCTAGAGACTGGATACATCAGCATGCATGGGCGTGTGTGTAAAACACGGCAATTTCATCAATTTCTTCCTTTGAAGCACCATGTGGCTAAGGGTAGCATCTTCTGATGCCATCTATTTGTCCATATGGCGGAGCATCTAACATACTGAATCATACAGTTCCAAAACAATGCAACTCATACATGCACACAACTTTTATGACCTCCTTGATCTGGTTCACAATCGATTTGCACGTTGTCATCGTCATCGATTGTTTCTGTATTTCAGCTAGTTATATGCGCATGACGTGGCCAGTATATATGCAGCACTTCAGCTGGTCATCAGCCACACGCTTGCAATTTACTATACCCCTGAATGGACACGACATGCGGACATGACTTCAGCCTTCAGCCATATCATTGCTCAATCTTCACAATTGGTGTGCTGCCTGTCCGATGCCAGCCAGAGTCTCACACAGATCACGGCTCGAATAGCTGCAAATTCAGATACGAAAATCGGTGTATCCTGTGTTTCTCTAAGACGCTCCTGCAAAAAAGTTGTGCATGAGTTATGAAAAGTCACCAACCTCTAGCAATGTTTTGGCTCCGTATTCGACGTGTACACTTGTTGCTAATTTACTTTTTTATTCCAAAATTAGCTAACAGTGTATATTTTTTTTATTAACATGGGCATCTTCATTTAGAGTTGTAACTGTATTTGACGTGGATACTTGTTGCTAATTTATTTTGTTTATTCCAAAATTAGCTATTAGGAATTATTTTTATGAGAACTTTTATGGGTAAGATAGACGGTGTATATTCTTTTCTTTTTTGGATTAACGTGCGAGTTTCTAGGACCGTTAGATATACATAAAACCCAACGGTGTATATTCTTTTTTTAGATTAATGTGGGATTTAGACCGTTAGATATACATAAAATCCAACGGCATATATTATTTTCTTTTTTAGATTAACTGAGAATTTTTAGGACCGTTAGATATGCATAAAATCCAATGGTGTATATTCTTTTCTTTTTTGGATTAACGTGAGAATTTCTAGACTCTCTCAGCGAACGTGGTGGCTTCTTTTAACTTTGTTGTATTAAGATAATAGAAGATAGATTGTTATGACTGCCCGCCAGGTCGCCTTGTTGCTGATTACTGTCATACTCTATGCTCTGATCTTGAAACGAGTCGCCTTTGCGTTGGGGACGTCCAACAGTACAGCTACATCAAAAACCACCATTTTATGAGAAATAAAACCCAGCTTTGAAAGCGGGCAAATATGGCGAATTTTTTAGAAAAAGAGTTTAATCTAAATTACTCCGATACTATGGAAAAGGGCGCCAAACCCACCATAGTTTATATTTGTAATTTAAATTGAATTAGTTATAAAATCAATACAAAAATTGTCTGCAAATGTAACATATAGGTTGGGTACTCTATTTGGAGTTGTTTGGATATTATTTGTTTTCTGTCCTATTGTTTTATTGCTTCTAATCACACATGTTATTTATTTTAATTATTGTTTTGCACTATTTCAAACCCAGAGATTGACCAAGGGTATACAAAATAATGAAACATCGAGAACAGGACACCAGCCTCACAAATTCCATGCTCCAAAATATACAGATCCTGTTTAGGCCCAAAATTATGAAAACAAAGGGGGTTTTAGTTTCAATTTCTCTTGTGGAATTGGCTCTCTAAGACACTGCTAATTTTTCAGTTTTAGTCAGATTTGGAAATTAGATCGCTGAAGTGTTGAAGGCACGTACTTGTTTTGTGTGTGTTTCTGTATATGCTTTGGTTTGCATTCTCATTTGTTGCTATCATGAAGTCAAAGAATATTTACAGTTGAGACAAAGAAATTGGTCCTATACATTTCAAAACCAGTTCACATGCTAACTATTTGCATTACAAGTCATTTAATTATATAGCATAAGCTGATCCATTACATTATAGGAATAGGTAGTTTAATCCATTTTAGAGTTTATAAAGAGAAAAATCAACTACTAAGGCCGCACTTAAATTTCATAGTTTACACAGTTGTTTTAGTAGAGCATTCTGCAAATAACTTTTGTCTTGGTAGCTAGCTCTATCTTGCAGGTCAGCACATTATAAATAGAACCGGGGGCAGCCCAACCTCTTCTAGCTGATACACCTATTGTATTGAACGGCTAAGTGCTCGTGATTGATCATGTGTGGTCAGTTGGTCCACGGAGCCCGTGTATAGCAGTTGTAGCTTGCAATGATCTGCGCAGGTGGTGGAACACCAATAGGACTGGAAGGAAGTTTTGGTATAGGCTTTTCGATAGTATTCTCCATATGCGAGGAAAAAGGCAATGTAGCGTATGTACTCATTGACATGCTATCATCCTGATTTTTTCCCTCTAAAATCTGTTTGTAGATGGCTAGTAATAAGAAATGTTTTGAAAAAAGATTGTTGAGAAGGACCACCAATCTTGTCCACGGAGCCCGCGTATCAGCACTCAGCAGTTCGGCAAGTTCATAGATTCACCATGCAGACTGCAAATTCGAATGCCCAATGCGAAAGGTAAGGAGCTCCCAAACTCACTGTTGACTGAAAGTCTTGGTTTGAACAGAGCAACGACATCGCTTCTGCATTCTGGCTCCTCCAATGCATGGCATCAGCGTGCCGGTACAAATTCCTTCACTACCACTCCCCAAACTCGCTCACCTATTTCACACATCACGCCCCTCGCGCTCCCTACAAACTTACAAGCTCATATAAATCTCCCTCTGCATCCCAACTCCCCTGCCCACAACTTGCAACAATGGCGTCCCCTCGCCGCGCTCACCTCCTCCTGGCCATCACCATCCTGCTGTTACTCTGCCATCTGGCTCGTGCAATGCCGTTACCTTCACCTCCACATCCACCTCCGTCCAGTGCCGCCTCCCCGTCCCCTCCTCCGGCACCGCATGTGCCGACGCTGCCGCGAGGCTTGCCACGGCTGATACCGGCGTGGCCGCTTCCGGTGAACCCGTTCACGGCGAAGGCGGCGTTCATCCGGTACTGGAACCGCAAGGTGCGCAGCAGCCGCCCGCACCCGGCCTTCTTCTTCGCCAAGCTGTCCCCGCTCTCGGCCCCGGACGCCGCCACCTTCTCCACTCTGGCCTCCGCGGGGAAGCTGGCCTCCCGCATCCGCGACTTCTGCGCCGCGGCGTCCCTGCTCTGCCCCTCCACCCCCGCGGCGTCCTGGTCGGCGTCGTCCTCGTCGGTGGAGGGCGAAGGCGCCGGCTCCGCCGCGCCGTTCAAGAACTACGAGAACGGCAACTTCAGCAGCTACGGCAACAGCGGCGGCGGCGGCGCCGACCAGTTCGCCGTCTACTCGAGCGGCAAGAGCGGCCCCACCGACTCGTTCAAGCGCTACGGCAAGGGATCCCTGGGACGGAACGACTCCTTCACCAACTACGAGGTGGGGGGCAACATCGGGACGTCCAGCTTCAGCTCGTACACCACCGGCGCCACCGGCGGCGCCGGGGAGTTCGCTGGGTACGCCGGGCAGACCAACACGGTGGCCGCGACATTCGCCACCTACGACTCCAGCGGCAACGGGCGCACGCACGAGTTCACGGCGTACGCGCAGGACTCCAACTCCGGCGTGGAGAGCTTCACCAGCTACGGCAAGACCGCCAACGGCGCCGGCGAGTCATTCAAGACCTACGCAAACAATTCCAACGCGATCGCCTCCGGCTTCATCAACTACGGCGAGAAAGCGAACGGCTTCAACGACACGTTCGCGTCCTACGGCCTCGACGGGAACGCCCCCCAGAACACGTTCCGGAGCTATGACTCCGGCGGCAACGCCGGCGTCGACGATTTCAAGGGGTACAGGGACAACGCCAACGTCGGCGACGACAGCTTCACGTCCTACTCGACAAACGCCAATGGCGCTGAGGCCGACTTCGACAGCTACGGCAAGTCGACCAACCCCGGGAGCGTTGCGTTCAAGGGGTACGGCCAGGGCTCCAACCCCAACCACCGCATCGGCTTCACGCACTACTCCGGCGACAACACGACGTTCAAGGCGTACTCCAACGAAGGCGTCGAGTTCAAGGAGTACCAGAACATGTCGAAGATGGAGGTGTCTAAGACGGCCGCGACGGCGATGGCGACGGCGCCGGGGCACCGGCAGCCGAAGTGGACGCCGGAGCCAGGAAAGTTCTTCCGGGAGCGTGACCTCATGATGGGCAACCGGATGCCGATGCCGGACATCGCCGACAAGCTGCCGCACCGGGCGTTCCTGCCGAGGGACATCGCGGCGAAGATCCCGTTCGAGGAGAGCGCCGTGTCGGCGCTGTTCGGGGCGCCGCCGGGCACGGCGATGCGGCAGGTGGTGGCGTCGACGGTGGCCGAGTGCGCGCGCGCGCCCAGCCGCGGCGAGACGAAGCGGTGCGCGACGTCGGCCGAGGACATGGTGGACTTCGCCGTGGAGATGCTGGGCAGCAACATCGCGGTGCGCAGCACGGAGTCGACGGCGGGCGGCGGCCGCGACGTCCGGCTGGGCAAGATCGCGGGCATCGCCGGCGGCGTCGTGACGCGGTCCGTGTCGTGCCACCAGAGCCTGTTCCCGTACCTGGTGTACTACTGCCACTCGGTGCCGCGCGTCCGGCTGTACGAGGCCGACATCCTGGACGTCGACTCCAACCGGAAGATCAACCATGGCGTGGCCATCTGCCACCTCGAGACGTCCGACTGGAGCCCCAACCATGGGGCGTTCGTCGCGCTGGGTGGGAAGCCCGGCGAGATCGAGGTGTGCCACTGGATCTTCGAGGGGGACATGACCTGGACCCTTGTTGATTGAGGGCATCACGACCGTTCGACTTGGCCTAGCTGTTTCTGCTTACACACTTCTTCGACTTAAGAAGCACTTAACTCTGTTCAATTTTATTTTGAATTTAGAAAAGTTTTTTGGACTTGTTGCTAATATACTTTTGGACTTGTTGCTACTATAAATATATATTTGTTATCAATCAAATTGACTTCGGTGTAGCAAATCAAATTGAGAAAATATTGAATAGGTTAAATCTCTTGTTGGTCAAAGTGGGGGTTTGGAAGCACCTTGTGCATGATAAGCTACATAGCACACCGGGCCGGACCTAGCCTAGGGCCACCAGGGCTGCTGTGGCCCAGGAACCTCCAGTGCCCCTTAAAATTTGGCCCAACAACAATAAGGCCCTGTCAATAGAGTAGGGCACGCTGAGCTAAAAAAAAAGGTAAAAAAGAATTCTTCTACGGTGCTTGACGGTTTTTAGAGCTTGGTGCAACATCCAATCGCTAAAAAGTCAAAAGAACCTCACAAAACAAACCAGAAACTGGATTGATGGAACTAAAATTGTAGGCCAGAAACTGCTTTAAAACAAATCACGAAGGATATTTTAGTATTTGCAGTCATTACAATCTTGTGAGTTGGTCCGTTTGTTTCGTTCGGTCCAAATGACGGCCTATTTCGGCGTGCGTCCTGTGGAACTAAATATAACTTAGTTGGATAGGTTTCCCACAAACCCATCCTGATTCGAGTATCCGACTCATCATGGGTGTCATATTTTTCTGAATTTATTATAGGATTTAACTGATACTATTCTTACGTGCATGTGTAATTGATGAGTGTATTGTATTGTCCTGATCTTTGGAATGCCGTGCGTCCTTCCAGTCTCCTGTACGAATGCTGCGCCACATCCTGCCCCAAGACCGTCGCAATCGCAACGGTCGTCGCCTCATCCACCCCGTCGGCCCTCGGGACCAGAGAAAGATTCGATCTTCGCTTCTTCAAGTCACAACATAACTTTTGCTTGTATATCCACCATCCGTTCCGGAACGAGATCCTCTAACATTGCTCTCCGAATGTGACTCTGCCATTGCCAAATCCCAACCGCCCGCTGCAAACCAACGGTGAGCAGTGCACATATGGGATCCCCTCCTCCATGTACCAGGCCTCAGCCCAACAGAGACGGCCCAGTTTCCAGGGTGAGAACTACTCCTGGTATTTTAGCGCGAACCATAGCCTTTTTGGCGCGACGGCGTGCGTTTCTGGCGGGAGGGCGAGCCGTGACGGGCGGCGCCTGGTGCTTGCTCGTTTGCCATCAATCAAGGAAATAGGTACTGATCCCTCCATTGTTCTTGGCTAAATCTTGGTTGCTTGCCATCGATCAAGCAAACAGGTGTGAATCTTGCTCTCTTCCTATGTACTGATCCCTCCATTCTTATTGCCTAAATCTTCTCCAGCTCCCTATTAGATTGTGCATGCCTGGGACAAAGAGAAATCTGCATATCTGAGATGGAAGCAAATAGGTGTGTATGTCACGGTTTTTCATTTTTCTCCATGAGATTAGATAGATTTTAGTTGTTTAAATTATCACCGAATCATTTTGTTTCATTGTAGGGAGGGCTTGCTGCCTGGTTTGTTGCCTCAAGTTGGCATGGAGTTCAGTAGTGTAGAAGAGGCTTGGATGTTTTGGATCAGCTATGGAGGTCAAAAAGGATTTGAGGTTAGAAAAAGGTTCTCAAATAAAAGGAAGTCAGATGGAAAGATTAGTTCATGCAGATATGTTTGTGCAAATGAGGGTCATAGATTGAAAGATAAAAGGGATCATCTAACAAAGTGCCCAAGAGCTGAAACTAGAACTGATTGTCAAGTTCGTATGAGTCTTTTGTTGGACCAGAAGAAGGGAACTTATAAAGTTGCTGATTTGTTTTTGGAACATAATCACATGCTTCATTTATCACAAACCTCACACTTGATGGTGTCTCAAAGAAAAATTTCAGAGTTACAAGGTTTTGAAATTGAGACAGCTGACGATGCAGGAATTGGGCCCAAAGCAGCACATGAGTTGGCATGTGTGCAAGTTGGTGGTTCATCCAATCTCAGTTATACTCTTCGTGATCACAAGAATTATTTACGGGGCAAGCGCCAACGAGAGATGGCATATGGTCAAGCAGGAAGCATGCTTATGTATTTTCAAGATAAAATTGCTGAGAACCCTTCTTTTCAATATGCACTGCAGATGGACATTGAAGAACAAATAGCAAATATATTTTGGGTTGATGCTAAAATGCTCACTGACTATGCATATTTTGGTGATGTTGTCAGTTTTGACACTACGTTTGGAACAAACAAAGAAAGTAGACCTTTTGGTGTATTTGTTGGGTTCAATCAGTTTAGAGAAACAGTGGTTTTTGGTGCCGTTCTCTTATATGATGAGACATTTGAGTCCTTCAAATGGTTATTTGAGACCTTCCTGAAAGCACATAATGGCAAGCAACCAAAAACAATTTATACTGATCAAGATTTTGCAATGGGAAAAGCAGTTAAGGAAGTGTTTGTAGAAGCATGGCATGGCTTGTGCACTTTTCACATTATGCAAAATGCTGTCAAACATCTAGCTGAATCCGAAGATGAAGGCGACAAGAAAAAAGGTAGCAAGAAAAAAGGCAGCAAGAAAAAAGGCAACAAGAAAGAACCCAAACATGTAGATGATGAAGAGTACGAGGAAGAACCAAGTATTCTCTCAGATTTTAGTGCATGTATGTATGAGTTCGAAGATGAGGCTTCATTTGAACATGCATTTCAGGTCATGAGGACAAAGGCGAGCAAGCAAACTTGGTTGGATAGTATATACAAGGTGAGAGAGAAATGGGCTGAATGTTTTATGCATGATGTCTTCACATTGGGGATGAGAAGTACACAACTGAGTGAGAGTCTGAATAGTGAGTTGAAGAGACATTTCAAATCTGATTTTGATATCATTAGATTTCTTAAGCATTTTGAAAGGGTGGTAGAAGATAAAAGAAAAAAAGAGTTGGATGCTGAATTTGAATCAAGGAAAAAACAACCTAGAATCAAAATGAGGACACCTATGCTACTCCAAGCAAGCAAGTTGTACACGCCAATTATATTTGAAGCATTTCAAAGTGAATATGAAAGGTCATTGATAGCATGCACCACAGCATTAGAAGGCAATAATGAGTACCTTGTAGCGATTGGGAGTATTCATGAAAATTTTACTTCCATTGAGAAGGAGTACAAAGTTACTGGTGATCCTCTAAACCAAACAAGTACTTGCAGCTGTGGTATGTTCAACAGATTTGGAATATTGTGTGCCCATGCTCTAAAAGTCCTTGACTTGATGAATATCAAAACACTTCCAACAGAATATGTCTTGAAGCGATGGACACGGGAAGCACGTTGTGGAATCATACAAGACAATCAAGGCCGAAAGATAATAGAGAATACAAAATTAGATGATATGCTTCGTTACAAAGATATGATTCGCAGCTTTCTCACTTTAGCACTTCGAGCTGCAAGCAGTCCAAGTTGCACTTTGTTAGTAAACAACCACATTGGCAAGCTTAGCAAGGAAGTTGAAGAAGAAATCAATAGGTGTACTGATAATGTGGAACCTGACACTGTTGCAATGAATGTTGCTCCCCCAAGTGATTTTGTGAACGCTCGCCTAAAGAAAAAAGAGGTGGAAACAAAAAGCTCGAAGCGCAAAAAAAATTGGCTTGATAAGAAGCGCAAATTTACAAAGAAGGGAAGTCAGAAAAAGGAACAAGTCTCAATGGTATGTAGCAGCAGAAAAAATACTTTGATTAATTAAATTTTAAAGTGGAAGTTCAGTTGTCTAATTATTTAATTTTCTCTTACCGGAAGGAACAAGAAACTGTTAAATTGGCACTTGATGATGGTGCAATAGTACCTAGTGCTTTTAGCTCCAAGGAAGGGGAATCTGAACCATACATGACCATCAATACCTTTTCTCAACTGTTGACGGTAATATTTCAAAGAATTGATCAGTCAAGTGATGATATGCACAAAGAGTTCAATTGCTTTTCTTTTATTTTGCAGGGACCTACCACTGATGATCTTACTGTTGAATTCTAGAAATCATGCTTGGGACCAATTGCTAGACGATAGCACTGCATTTTGTAAAGTTGCAAAAATCTGAGCACTCCATTGCTACAGAATGACATTGTATTCTGATTTTGTTAAGTTGCAAAAATCTGAGCACTCCATTGCATTTTGTTAAGTTGCAGAAATCTGATGACCTTTGTTCCAGAGAAAAATACATCAATTTGTCCCTTTCTTTACAATCTTAATCACAGAACACAATGCTCTTCCAGTGATTGCATAACATTCTACCAGAATTGACAATCTATTAATTTTGCAGAGTTGTTGCTCCTTCCTTTACAATCACAATTACAGAACAGAATTACAGGAATTCACAATTACAGAACATAATGCACAGCACAATACTTCTGCCGGCTTGATTTTGCAGCCACGCTCAAGGTTGTCTGGTGACCGGGGATGTCCTCCTCGGCGCGAAGAAGGGCGAGGCCGCCGGAGCTCGCGTTCGAGCACGCAGCGCGGCCGTCGGAGCTCGCGGTCGAGCACGGAGGTGGGTGCGGCCACCGGAGCTCGTGCTCGAGCACGCAGAGGACGGGCCAGCGCGTGCGGCCATGCCTGCTCGGAGACGACCGGCTCCTCCACCACCACATCTCTGCCGCGGCGATCTCCAAGCCCACTGCGGACTCCGCCGCGTCGTCCTCGCCCTCCCCTTCCCGCCCGACCCCGAGGCCGCGCCCCAGCCCGGCGTCGCCCTTCGCCGTCCTCGCGGGCTGCCTCTTCCAAGGCCAGCGCGCCGCCGCGCGGCTCTGCTCGGAGACGACGGCGGCGGAGAGAACTCAATCGCCAGGCAAATGGGCCTAGATGGGCCTCTCATCCGGCTGTTCTGCGGTGTCGTTTGATTGCAAGTGTGGTGTCACCGTTGGTTTGCAGCGGGCGGTTGGGATTTGGCAATGGCAGAGTCACATTCGGAGAGCAATGTTAGAGGATCCCGTTCCCATGTTTGAGAGATCACCGGATCTTTACCTACTCGACGACTCATGGTAACCATTATCTCCAGCACAGCCATCTTTGTCGAACTCCCCCTCGATCTATATGGTTTTTAATGTAGTTCAATGAAAACAGAGGAGGTATGCATGCTTGTCCATGGTAGGATGGAACACACAGGACAAGAAGAGATACAAAAAATGGATTAAGGTATCTTCTGATGGCATTGAAAATGAATCTGATCTGTTTTATTGTGATGCCTTGACATCATGGACCAGATATGATCTTTCTGAATCTCTTGACCTTCAGCCATGCTCGTCCATGCATATACATTTTAGTGCCCTCTACATGTTTGTTGTCTGAGTTCTGAAATTAGAATAAAGAGATCTTGTATTTTCAACTGCATTCATGAACCAGCAATATTCTCATTCAGTGCATATGAGTGTGTCACCAGGCGTAAAATTGTTAGTATGATCCTTCAAATCCTGTAGGTGTCCATAGAATTTGAGATCGAATCAATTTACTCTTTTGTAGATTAGGCAGCGAACAACCACATGTATTCATTTTTTTTTATTTTTCAGCCTCTAGCAGTCTAGCTTGGTTGGGTTGGATGGATTACTCGTTGTTTTCGTTGTCATAAAGCTGACTGATTTCTTTTTTTGCTCAGCGCCGAGGCCGTCAAGGGCAGCCTGCATATGTTCTGCACCCAACTCGAGGTAATTTCGTTCTGATAGCTTCAGTCATGATGCACTGGCTGTCTGTTTTGATTGGGATCAGAGTTTATGACTTTATATATTGAAGCATTGTAATAGTAGAAAAAGCTTATAATTCTATGTGTAGGTTCAGTAGGTTTCTATGGTTAGGTTCAGTATGATCATTTTTTGGTTTATAATTTTGATAATAAATCTTATGCTTTGACTGAATAGGTGTGTTTTGTGTGAAACTTAGAATTAGAATGAAAATTTCCAGCTTGCCGGGACACAGGTCCTTGGTTTAGTAGCTTGCAGGATGTGTTGAAAACCAACATCTTATCATTCCCTCTCAATCTGATAGTGAGGTTGCAATCTTTTTTAAGAGAAATATTAGTTGTTTCATAGAATAGATCAAACATCATAATTTCAGAATGTGTGAAACTTTAACCTCAAGACTTTTTTTGCATCAGAAACCTGATGACATTAGCTGCCTCATTTAACAGTTATCACCTACAGTTTGTGTTTGGTGGTTGTCTTGGTTTAGGATTTCTTTCTATGTAGTGAAACAGAATAGTTACCACAACACAAGGAGGGGGAGCGGGGGTGTCTGATTCACTTGGTGGTTGTCTTGGTTTAGGATTTCTTTCTATGTAGTGAAACAGAATAGTTACCACAACACAAGGAGGGGGAGCGGGGGTGTCTGATTCACTCTAATTTTGTTCTGATAACTACAGTAGCCTTGAATGTTTCTTGCTACGTTATTGGTTGCTCAAATATGGTAGCATTTCCAGATTGTTATGTGGTTGATGAGCGCACTTTATATCTGAACGCTACAATTGAAGCGATGAATCAGATGCATACATCATTCTTGAGCTGACTCTAAAATGGATGATCTATCGATTCTTACTAATTTAACGTGGAACCAGGTCAAATGAGTAGCCTTGAATGTTTCTTGCTACTTGCTATTGGTTGCTCAAATATGGTAGCCTTTCCAGATTGTTTATTTGATAGATGTTTTTTTGTCTAATTATAATACATTGAGCTATTGTGACCCAAGAGTTTACTTATTTTTTTGCATTTTACTACTGGGCTTGTAACTCGAGAAAATTTACATTTTCTATATTTTCATTTTAGTACTGAAATATGTAACCCAAGAGATCTGTTTGTTGATTGTTGCTATCTTAGGCCTATGGGTGCTTTACCACCAATGCGAAGCAGCAGCTTCCAAAATGACATTGTTATTTGCTCTTAGTATTCATATATATAATCCTTCTTCATTTAAGCCAAAAGTAACAGTGAGTTCTGCATGGCTGAGAGAGGCACAGGATGGTTTCTTGCCTTGTAAATGTGACTGTCCATGAGAATGAGGAACCAATAACAGTGGGCTATAGTGTAACCTTGTCATCTGGAGAGGTTGTGAATGTCAAGGCCAGTGAAATTCTTAGGTGGGAAAGGGAGAATTTCAAGTTGTACATCCAGAGTAGCAATGGTGAATCCAGCTACAAACAAAAGATTGAGTTTGCAACCTTCTTTGCAGAGGAGATATCTAAAAGGATTTCTATTTGAGAAGACGGATCACATCTCTTCCCTTGCTGAGCTAATTAAACTTGGTAGCTTACTGGACTTCGAGGATGCTGCAGTTGGGTTCTTGCTTAAGTCCAAAAATCTGCAGCTGTTTCCAGAAGATGAGGATTTCCTCATGTCTTCTGTGCTAGGTCTGGCTGTGCCCTGAAAACTAAACTCTCTCTTTGTACTTCTAAACTTTCCCTGAATTACATAATTATAACCTACTAAAACTACTGTCTCTGTCACTAATTTAAATATGCAGGTGGCAAAACCAAGAATTAGCATTGTGCAGAATATGCTCATTCTATCATGTTCATGGTCAGTAAATTTTATCCACTCGTTCTTTTAGGCCTATCATGCATGTATAATGTTTTTATGTTGTACCAGTTGTATTCTCCCTGCGACAAAATCTTATGAGTTCTCTTGGCACAGGTTGCTGATGGCCTACATTGATCCCTTATGAGTTCTCTTGGCACAGGTTGCTGATGGCCTACATTGATCCCGGTGCTGTGCTTGGCGAGGTTTCAGAATGTGACTGCGTTGGTGTACGAGACCACAGGGTCCACTTATGCTACCCCTATCTTTAAGTTTGGATTTCTACCTCCTGGAACAGAACTCGTCAGTACTTACAGTGCAGATGTTTATCTAAGCACAATATGACAATCGTACTGGATTGAAATAATATTAGTAATATTATTCTCAGCGCCATGTGTGCGCTCTGTTTATTTCTGATTCTATTTGCTGAGTTTGTGCTTGATTAGAACCACACGTGCAGAAGTCGTATCCGCGGTGCGGTGGCTTGCTAGCTGTTATTTCAGAATGATTCATGATTTTTGCTTCTTTAATTTCTTCGGGCCAAATTTATATTTTAGGCGTCAAAGTCAGTATTCATTTGCTATATTGGTGAAATGCAGACAGATTTTCGTATATTGGACAGCATGCTGCCAAGGTTTACTGTATCAATTTGCCTGGAGCTTATGCATTCCTCCCAACCAAAAATGGCAAAGGGCTTCCTTTAATTTCATTTTCTAGGCCCCGCCGAACGCATCTTGTTCTGCAGCCAGCCACGCCAACCTCACCCAGCTTGCATCCTCTTCATCTGCTGCTGCAGTCCCCAGTGCCTTCGAGAATCAGAGCTGGAGCTGGTGGTAGGATCCAACTCTAACGACACTAAAAACAAACAAATGATATGAAGTGTTTAAGTAGTATCAACTCTAACACAGTGAACATGGCAACTTAAATGTCTTAACGCATTGTGTCGCTTCCATTCAGAAAACATTTATTTTTAGGTGCACTAGGTAGATCTAAAATAATACATAAGCATGCACTCAATTTCATGCTCTTTATTTCTTAGCACATTATTTTTCATTAGTAGATCATTTTTGGAATGTTTCCAATATTTTTGACTGCATAATTGTAATTGATGCTTAGTATTACCATCCTTTTATACCTCGGGGAGGCATAAAAAAAGAACCATCGTAGTTTCTTTTTTTTTAAAGTTTCAGATTTTTAGGTATGTTAAAAGACCATTTCAAGGGTGTTCTTATTTTTGATGATTTCAAGCATATGTAACTTGTCTCATCCTTGTGCGGATCGATGAATACTGTCACATGGAAGACGATGCAATTGTGATTACTCCAGTGGCCAAGATAGAAAACTGATCTGTTTAGCTATTCTATTATTTTAAGCTATTTTGAATTATTGATGATTTGTTTGATATCCAATCCATTCATATTATTTTGTATTCTTTTGAATTATAAAATATATTTGTCTCTATGTGTGTCTTGTCACGCATATTTAGCGCTCTCAATAGACTTTTTTCTCGCCAAAATTTTATCCCCTTTACAATTTTGTTTTCTTCCCGTAGCAACGCACGGGCACGGACCTAGTAATGTAACAAATCCATATTTCAGTAAAGAGATCAGCTGCACGCATCTAGCCCTTTTTGTTCTCTGCATGTTCAGCTTACTGGAAATTCTGAAGATTTATTGCCACTCCATGTTCCACCACAAGAGGTCTAGCAAACATAAAGTATGAATCTCGGATAGCATGTATCTAGGCCGCTTCTTGGAGCAGGATACTCCGAGAGCAACGACAGAAACCAAACAATTTCAAATTTTACTTCTTGTAGTGCCATCGGAGGCATCTGTGTGCAGCCACATTGTTGCATCAGCAATCTCCCAGATTCTCTCTGGAAAAGCATCCTTTCAATTCAATGCCTATGCAGATCTAAAGAAACTCTAAAAGTACCATCTGTTGGACATCTTGCAGTAAACATTTGAAGTTGTAATATGCCGAGTCTACAAACATCATCAAGAGCTGAGATGGAAGAACCTCCACCATACTTTGATTGTGCAAAAGAAATGTATAGATCAATATTTCATGATTATACAAGAACGTGGAATCATTAGGAAATTCACTTGCCTGACCTATTTTCATAGGTACGGCGTGACTTTAATCCCATTTTCTTTATCTTATTTGACTGCTTGACCTCATTTTATAAGCACAAAGTAAGAATCTCGACCAGATTTCATTAGCGCTCTAGTGCACACAGCCTGTCCTCAAAATCCTGAGGGCCCGCGTCATCGTGTGTTTGGGACTTCGGCTCTCCTCCTTGCTTCCCCAAGTTCTTTTTTTGACGAACCTTTGCTTCCCCAAGTGCCAGAGCAATTGTCCTGTCGGTTCATGGAGTCATGGGCTCACGGCCCCAAAAGCGCACGAGCCCAGTGCGCGGCGGGTGCAACCGCGGACATCATTTGGGCATGCAGGCCCACGTTCTGGTGGCAAAGTTTTTATAGGCCCCGAGGCCCATTACAGCACAATAATTTTTTTTTGAGAGTATCATCACACAGAGGAAGTTATGGAACTTTCCTAAAAAATCTTTTAAAAAAGAGAAGCTATGGAACAGTAAGAGGAATAGCTCTGCTAAAAGAAGAGAAATAACTGGTAATTTTTTTCCACGAATGTCCACCAAATACAAATTATAGTTCCCCTCTCTCAAAATTCAATTTTATGTCCAATATATTCCCTATGTTTTTTTTCTTTCACTCTCGTACCAAAAACGTAGAACAAAATGAACTAAACAAAACCCTGAATTTTGTGTGAACTAAGCGTCATTTTGGTTAGATTTTTTGCGGTGGAACTTGTCCACCCGGGTTTGAGTCTGTCAGTGTGCGCAGCGGGATTCGGCCCGGCCCGTTATCCTCATGGGTCGGCACCCCATCAGACCCAGGTCCACCGGAGCCCACAACAACTAAGGTCTCGGGCCTAACTCAACCTAAAAGACTAGCCTTATAGGTGAGGACTGCCCGTCCTTATATGTTGTGCTCCTCCACCATCAATTTCCGATGTGGGACTAAACCTAACAATCTCCCCCGTCACACATCAGGCCCAACTCTTAGATCACATGACCCATGTGATCTCCTAGAAGACGTTATTCCAGGCCCGGAGTCCAACTCTCCAGTCACACACAACCCTCGTGTGACCTTCCAGCACTGTTCGCCTACTCGGCCGTTTAGCCCGTTTACACACCGTTTAAACGCTACACACTGGCTAGCCGTGTCCGTTTAATCAACCGTTTAGCCCGTTTAATGGCCGTTTAACCCGTTTAAATGACTGTTTAGCCCGAATAAAAGGCTAAACGGTAGGTGACCGACTGTTTAGCGTTTACCGTTTAGGCTAACATTGCCCTCCGGAGACGTTCACTGGCTCCCCCGTCACCCTGTGACCCCTCGAGAGATATTTCAGGTTTCCGACCATCGGTTTTGATACCACTTGTTAGAGTGCGCAGCGGAATTTAGCCCGGCCCGCTATCCCACTGGCCGGCGTCCCATCAAGCCCAGGTCCACCAGAGCCCACAACAACCAAGGCCTCGGCCTAACTCAATTCAAAACACTAGTCTTATAGGTGAGGACTGCCCCTCCTTATATGTTGTGCTCCCACACCATCAATTTCCGATGTGAGACTAAACCTAACAGAGTCCCGACTCGGCACGGGTGTCACATTTTTCTGAATTTATTTCAGAATTTAACCGGCGCTATTCTTATAGTGGTAGACGACGTGATGCTCATAGGGGTAGGGCTTACGTCCATGTATTTATAGAAGTAAGTGTGCGTGCGTTTGAGTGTCTACTTCTGTACTTATTTTTCGCAAGAAAACCGAAAATTTTGCCGCAAGGGATAATGCACATGTCTTCGGTCTTCTGCTCTACGGTGGTCCAATTATGAACCGAGGTGTTGGAATCGGACCTTCACCACGAGCCTGAGCCGAGCTTCTGTTGAGCCAAGCTCGAGCCTAACTGCAGGCTCGGCTGGCTCTCAGGCTCCGATCGAGCAAGAACCTGAACAGCGGCGGCGCTGATGGCGCCCGCCCAGGGCGCACCCGGCAGAGAAGAAACGGCGCCGCCGAGGCTGCCAAGCTCGCGCACTACAACAAAGAGCCCACCATGGTTTCCCGCGAGATCAAGACCTCGGTCCGCCTCGTCGTCCGCAGGGAGCTCGCCAAGCACGCCATCTCCGAGGGCACCAAGGTCGTCACCAAGTTCGCCCCATCTTAGGTCAGTAGCAGGTGGTGTTGGTAGATATGGGCACGTGGTAGTAGCAGTTGGGGAAACTTGTGGAAATGATGGATGGTGCTTTTGGAAATTGGAACACTGTTTCCTCATAGATCCGGAATAGTCACGGCGCTTGTTCTATTTATTTTTAAAAAAACGGTGCTTGTTCTACATGTGAATTCTGTCATGTGCCAGGCAATGAACTGATAAATATATGCACATAACTATATGCCAAATTCTGGATCAATTGTGTTGTGTGTCCAATAGTTGTTAGTTGAAATATCTCTGAGGCATTGAAATGTGAAAGTCTGTAGTGCTACATTGGAACTGTTATTTTCTATGTTTTTTTGAGGAAAATATTTTCTATGTTCATCCACTCATTTGCCTGGAGGGAATGAATTCACAGACAGTAAATTTAGGCATTGGAATGTGGAAACTTGTGAGTGTGTAAGAGGCTGTGATTGATCCTAGCACGGGCATTGATGTTCTGCTATCCTCGAGATTCAAGTTCTGGTATCAGTGGTAAAACTGACTTGATATTTTACAAGTTTCTGAGGCTGTGTCTGTGTTTCAGAGAAACATAGCTGTAGTAAAGATATGCTAATGAATACCTTGTTTGCTTCTGTTATCTCAGGATCATGTTCTGCCAGCATGTTTGTTGGTTACTGTTCTGAATTTCAACTGAATGGAGGCCTTTCTTTCTGTTTCATTTTCCATTGCTGGCAAACTACACTAAAGAGATTAAATAGCTGGCAAGGTATTCATCTCATCCAACTTTCAGTTTTGATGTCCATTGTTTTTTCATTCTGTATCTTAGCTTCCAAGTTCCAACTGATGTTCTTTTATCAGCTAACTGGTATTAATTTATTTGCATTGTCCGCCATGCCTGGGTACATCACTACTTCATCTGGGGTGTCTCTTGGAGCTTGATGAGCAAGCCCAATGACAGGATCCAAATATGTCTAAATTTTTTACATGTATTTTAGTGCAATCTCTGTATTCTGCATTCATCGATTCAGGCTATTGCCGATTACATGAAGTTACTTTAGAGGTAAATTAAATATCTTCCAACGCATCGCTACTTCATCTGGGGTGTCACTTGGAGCATGATGAGCAAGCCCAATGACAGGATCCAAATATTTCTAAATTTTTCACATGTATTTTAGTGCAATCTTTGTATTCTTCGTTCATCGATTCAGGCTATTGCCTATTACATGAAGTCATTTTAGCAATAGTTTACATACAAAGAGGTTCAGAGGTAAATTTTAAATATGTTCCAAATAAAACATGCCTGCACAACATGATCCATATTCCTGTTTCAAAACACAGCAGGTCCTTCCAGATTCCCATCCAGTGACCTGGCGACCATGGCGTACGCTTCTCTGATCGCCCGCATCTCCACAGCAGCATCTTGCATTGGCATCCGCTCTCGTGGCTGTTGCTTTGAGCAGGACACACTGAGGCTCAATCGCTGAAACCAAGCACCCCTCGATTCTTCTTATCACCATGGTAGCAGTACTACCATGGTCGTTCTCTTTTGCTTGTTCATGCATCCAGATTGCTGGGTCAGCTATCTCCAATGCTCTGTTGGGGAGGGCGGCCTTGGCGAATTTATGGAGGTCCATTGAGTCTTTGAACATGTCATCAGTAGGGCTCCTCCCGGTGAAAATCTCAAGCAACAATATGCCGAGGCTGTAGACATCCCCAAGAGTAGAGACAGTGCGACCCTCACCATACTCTGCAGCCATTCAGATTTCAGAGATTATTTGGTCAGAAGATTCAGCACGAGCCACCTATGCAGGTATAATACAAAACAGAATCACAGAATTGAATTAAGATTACGATATTAGGAGTAGGAGCTTTCTACCGGGAGCAACATAACCAATGGAGCCTCTTAGTCCAGTGAAGCTGATTGAATTTGACAGAGTTCTGCTTGTGTTATCAGGAAGGATTTTTGATATGCCGAAATCTCCAACTCGAGCACTCATATCTTCTGTGAGGAGGATGTTACTTGGCTTGAGATCACAGTGGATTATTGGCGGCTGACAATTATTGTGAAGATAGTCCAGAGCATCCATGATATCTACAGCAATGTCTAGTCTCTTTGCTAGGCTGAGGGTATTGCTCAGTGTATGTATTTTGGATGCTGGATGCAGCCAATCATCCAGACTACCGTTGGGCATGTAGTCAAAAACTAATGCCTTGAATTCTTGACCTTGGGCATCGATGCTTGAGCAACTTGTGATGATCTTTACAAGACAACGGTGACGCGCCCTTCTCAATGCCTCACATTCTGCGACAAAACTTCTAGTAGAGCTACATTGTTGTATGTTAAACAACTTTACAGCTACAGTAGTGCCCCGATCATGTAAAGTGCATTTATAAACGGTGCCATAGCTTCCTTGTCCAAGCAAATTCGCGTCTGAAAACCCTTCAGTTCCATTTGCTAATTGTTGATAAGAAACCCTTTCATACCGTTCATCAAGTATTATGGGAATGAGTGGGCTTTCCTTTCTTTGTCTAAGCCTCATGTGGATATAATGAATAAGAGCAACCGCAAAACCAAAGAATAGAAGTGTGCAGATTGATGCTATGGCGACTATAAGGGATCTTGGCAGTCGCCTTTTATTCTTCTCCACAGCAGCCATGGAGCATGGTGCTAAATGAAGTTGAGGGTTTCCACCACAAAGCTCATCATTTCCATCAATTGACAAGTGAGTTGCATTTGCAAAAACACCCCCTTTTGGAACTTCACCTTGCAGATCATTGAAGGACAAATCCAATTCTGACAACAATGTCAAGTTTTGTAGAACTGTGGGGATCAAACCAGAAAAATTGTTGTGAGCTAGATACAATTCTTTCAGGCTGCCAATACTAGCAAGTGTACTAGGAATACTACCGGACAACTTTTCATAGTCAGATTCAGTAAGGCGAGTCCTTTTAAGTTCTTCAGGGATTGAGGTATGGTTCCCTCAAATGAGTTGTGATCCAGCAACAGCTGTTCTAGCGATATGCAGTTCCCCATACTATCAGGTATGGTTCCTGACAACTGGTTTCCTGACAGAATAAGTTGGTTAATGTTTGTCAAGCTGCCAACTTCAGTTGGGAGTGGCCCAGATAATGAATTGTATGATAAGTCCAAGTACCAAGAAAGTTGAGAAAGTTTTAATACTTCACTAGGAATTGAACCATTGAGTCGATTTGTTGACAAGTCGAGGACAAACACACTCTTCAAGTTTCCTAGGCTTGTTGGAATGGCCCCTTCCAAATTGCCATAGTATGCATAAAGCTTATTCAATTGTGTAAGGTTTCCTAGTGAAGAAGGTATAAGGCCTGACAAACTGGTGTTGTAAAGGCCTAACTCAACCAAGTTTTCTAGCCTACCAATGCTCTCTGGAATCATTCCAGATACATGACTATTCGACATGTCAAGTATTTCCAAACCAACTAAATTGCCCAAGTTAGATGGAATAACCCCAGAAATACTAGTGTCTCCCAAATAAAGAGCTTGGATAGTTGTTGACAAGTTTGTGATTGAATTAGGCAGTTGCCCGCTGAAAGAGTTGTTGCCAAGGTCAAGAAGCTGAAGCTGGGAGCAGTTTGCTAGTGAAGCGATGAATCCCCACTGTTGACTGTCATTCGCTTCCAGCCTATTGTTACTCAAGTCCAGCACAGTGAGACTCTGCAAATTCCCCAAATCAGGAGGCACATATCCAATAAAACCATTTCCTGCAAGGCCAAGTTTTGTGAGAGTAAAGAGGTTGGAGATCGAAGGTGGGATAGCTCCACTGAATCGGTTGTCAGCAAAGCTAAGAGTTTCTATGCTGGGGAACCTATCGCCGATATCAGCAGGGATAGTTCCAGACAGCATGTTCTGTTCTACCCCGAAGTCCGTCAGTGAGGACAGGTTGTACAAGGAGTGTGGAAGCACACCAGAGAGGTTGTTCTGATAGAAGAAAAGGACCTGCAGGCCTCTCATGTTGCCGATTTCAGGTGGGATCGAGCCTTGGAGGTGGTTTTCAGCTAGACTAAGATAGTACAGGGATGACAGATTGGCTAGTGATCCTGGGATTGCCCCTGTGAAGCTGTTGTTTCTGAATGAGAGCATCTTGAGGCTTGTGAGCTTGTGGCCAAGCTCAGCGGGAATACTCCCATGGAACTGATTGTTGGCGAATGTCAAGAACATTAAGCTGACACAGGAGCTGAGGTTGGCAGGCAGTGATCCGGAGAAGGTGTTGTAGCTCAGATCAAGAGTGTTCAGACGTACCAGGCGTCCCATGCTCGCAGGGATGCCCCCCTGAAACCAATTGGCGCTCAGGTTCAGCGTCCGCAGGGAGGTGAGGTTGCCGACGGCTGGGGAGAGGACGCCGGTGAGCCCGTGGGAGCCCAGGTCCAGTGCCACCACCCGGCGGCGCCCGCTGCCGCCGTCGCCGCCGCCTCCGCACCGCACCCCCTCCCAGTCGCAGTAACCGCCGGCGGCGGCGCTGGTGCCGTTCCATGACGCGAGCGGGTCGCCGCGTCCCCCGCCGCCGATCGCCGCGGCCTTGAAGGCCAGCAGCGCGGCGGCGTCGTCGTCCGCTCCTGCGGCCACGGGCGCCGCCGATGTGGAAACGGAGGAGGATAGCTGCAGCAGTAGAAGCAGAAGCAAGCAGCCTGCTGCTGGGCGCATTGCCATGCCACGGTTCATGTGGCACGAAGTGTGTGCAGTGTACTAGTTTCTCTTCTCGCCATTTTGGCCGGAGCAGAGTAGCCTAGCCAGTTGCCCAGTTGCGCGGCGGCTTGGAGATGGGGACCACGTACGTGCGAACGCGTGCGCTTGAAGCAGACCGAAGCGCTTGCAGCTTGCTACTTGCGGCAGGACTGCAGGAGCTATCCAACAGTTGAGGGAGCGGACAGGTATGACAGCTCCCAATCAAGCGACGATGCTGAAAGGCCTTGGTTAGTTACCTCCAATTTTTTAAATTTCACTGTTTATTAAAAGAAATCTTACATGTATAGAGTATTAAACGTGTGTTAATGACAAAACCCATTCCATAACCTCCAGATAACTTTGCGAGACGAATCTGATGAGCCTAATTAGGCCATGATTAGACAACGTCGTGCTACCGTAAACAATCTCTAATGACGGATTAATTAGGCTTAATAGATTCGTCTCGCGATTTTTCGTCCATCCGTGTAATTAGTTTTATAATTAGATCATGTTTAGTCCTCTTAATCTTTGATTTAGTATTGCTACAGTCAAATTTGCAAGTTTGAACTCACAAACTACAAGGCCTCATTTTGCCAGTTTGCCACGGGCCACGGCCAGCTTGGCCGGTCGGGAAGATTCTGCCGACACTCAGCCGGTCTGCCGGTGCTCTCCAGGAAGCCGCGCCGCACCAGCGCAGCGATCCGTCGCCGCTCTCAGTTGTTCAACTCAGGCCCTGTTTATTTGAGGAAAATTTCACAACTTTTTACTATTTATTCATCATATCAAATATTAGAATACTAATTAAAGACGTTAAATGTGAATAAATGACAAAACCCATTCCATAACCCCAGATAACTTCGCGAGACGAATCTAGGTCATGATTAGTCAACGGCGCGCTACAGTAAACAATCTCTAATGACAGATTAATTAGGCTTAATAGATTTGTCTCGCGATTTTCCGTCCATCCGTGTAATTAGTTTTATAATTAGATCATATTTAGTTCTCCTAATCTTGAATTTAAAAATAAATTTCGTAAACATTCTCACCGAACTAAACAGCCCTCGCAGTCAGATACGGGCCGGGCAAAACTTCAGCCTCGCAATGTGGTCAATACATAAACTCTTAGACTACGTGTTACTGTGTTAGCTGAAGGTTTC
>CM014274.1:87513499-87532740 GCA_004135705.1 Alloteropsis semialata
TATTTGCAAAAAGTTTTGAAAACAATTTTGATTCGAGTGATTTATGAATTTAAATTTTTGGGATGTTACAAACCTACCCCACTTAAAAGGAATCTCGTCCTCGAGATTCGGCTGACTCCTAAAGAGATGGGGAAACTCTTTCTTCAAAGCATCTTCTCGTTCCCAAGTAGCTTCTGCTTCATTGTGTCGACTCCACTGCACGCGACACATCTGGACAGTTGAACTCCTGGTCTGTTTGGTCACAGTGTCTAAGATTTTGATTGGCACTTCCTGGTATCTGAGGTCATCTTGCAAATCTATCTCATCTGTTTGTATTTGTTCCTCTGGGACTCTTAAACATTTCTTCAATTGAGAAACATGGAATACCGGGTGTATATCTGGCATTTCCTCTGGCAACTAAATACGGTATGCCACAGCTCCAATTCTTTTCGTTACTTGATAAGGGCCTATGTAACGGGGTGCCAACTTTCCCCGAACCTGAAACCTTCGGGTACCTCGAATTGGAGAAACTTTGAGATACATATAATCTCCAACTTCAAAACTCAATTCACGCCTTCTCTTGTCTGAATAACTCTTTTGGCGGGATTGAGCTGCTTTCAATTTCTCCCTAATTTCTGCAACTCGGTCTTCTGCTTCTTTTATGAGAGAGGGTCCAATTAAAGTACGCTCTCCTACTTCTGACCACATCAAAGGGGTTCTACATTTCCTTCCATAGAGAGCTTCAAAGGGTGACATTTCTAAACTGTCCTGATAACTGTTATTATAGGAGAATTTTGCATAGGTTAAACATTTCTCCCAATCTTTACCATAGGTAAGAACACATGCTCTCAACATATCTTCCATGATCTGATTTATTCTTTCTGTCTGACCATCGGTTTGGGGGTGATAAGCCGAACTGAAATCCAGTTTAGTTCCCATGGCTTTGTGTAAGCTTTTCCAAAATCTCGAGGTAAACTGGGTTCCTCGATCTGAGACTATCCTGCTGGGTATACCATGTAGCTTGACAATGTTGTCAATATAAAGCTGAGCAAGCTTAGCTCCACCATAACAAGTGCGCACGGGTATGAAATGCGCAACCTTAGTGAGTCGGTCCACGATTACCCATATAGAGTCATTTCCTTTCTGAGTCCTGGGTAGGCCATTGACAAAGTCCATGCCTATCTCATCCCATTTCCAAACAGGGATGGGTAGCGGTTGAAGCAAACCGGCTGGTTTCTGATGTTCTGCCTTGACTCTCTGGCAAATATCACAATGAGCTACAAACTGTGCCACATCTGCTTTCATCCCATTCCACCAATACTTCTCTTTTAGGTCCATAGACATTTTAGTTGCTCCTGGGTAGATGGAATAGGCCGAGTTATGGGCTTCATCCATGATAACTCGTCTGAACTCACCTTCCTTAGGTACACAAATCCTGTTCTTGTACCATAAGGTTCCCTTATCATCTACTCTGAAATCTGGGGCTTTATTTTCCCTGGTATGGGTACGGATCTTCATCAAGTCCTTATCTTTACTCTGGGCTTGTCTGATTTGATCTTCTAATGTGGGTTGCACACTGAGGTTGTAGTTGTGGGCCTGACGGACTATGTGCAGATTCAGTTGGGTACTCTTCTTGTAACTGAGCATTCTTGTGCTCATAAGTCTTTCTGCTTAAGGCATCAGCTACCACATTAGCTTTGCCCGTGTGGTAATGGATTTTCAAATTATAATCCTTAATCAATTCTAACCACCTTCTTTGCCTTAGGTTCAGGTCTGACTGGGTGAATATATACTTCAAACTCTTATGATCTGTATATATCTCACACTTATTTCCAATCAAATAGTGTCTCCAAATTTTAAGAGCATGCACTACTGCGGCAAGCTCCAAATCATGGGTAGGATAATTCTGCTCATGGGGCTTGAGCTGCCGGGAGGCATACGCTACTACCTTTCCATCTTGCATGAGCACACATCCTAATCCTTGCCTTGAGGCATCACAATATATGACAAAATCTCTCTGAATATCTGGCAAGGTCAGTACTGGTGCCGTTGTCAATCTCTTTTTCAACTCTTGGAAACTCTTCTCACAAGATTCTGTCCAGATAAACTTTTTATCCTTACGGAGTAACTCTATCATGGGTCTGGCTATTTTGGAAAATCCTTCAATAAATTTCCGGTAATATCCAGCTAATCCAAGAAAACTCCTGATCTCAGTCACATTGGTGGGCTGCTGCCAATTGGATACTGCTTCTACCTTTTCTGGATCTACAGCTACACCTTCTGCAGTCAAGATGTGGCCTAGAAAAGCTACTTTCTCAAGCCAGAACTCACACTTGCTGAACTTGGCATATAACTTATGTGCTCTTAGCTTTTCCAAGACTACCCGTAGGTGCTGTTCATGCTCTTAGGCACTCTTAGAGTAGATCAGTATGTCGTCAATAAAGACTACGACAAACTTATCTAGCTCTTCCATGAAGACTTTATTCATGAGATTCATGAAATAAGCCGGTGCATTGGTTAATCCAAAAGACATTACTGTGAACTCATACTGTCCATATCTGGTGACAAATGCTGTCTTTGGGACATCACTTTCTTTAATCTTGATCTGATGGTACCCTGATCTTAAATCAATCTTGGAGAAATACTTGGCTCCTTTCAACTGATCAAAGAGATCATCTATTCTGGGCAGAGCGTACTTATTCTTGATAGTCACTTCATTCAGGGACCTATAATCCACACACATTCTCTGGCTGCCATCTTTCTTTTTCATAAACAGGACTGGTGATCCCCATGGAGATGAGCTAGGTCTGATAAATCCTTTCTGCTGCAGTTCTCTTAACTGTTCTTAAGCTCTGCTAGTTCTGCTGCTGCCATCCTGTATGGCCTCTTGGCTATGGGTGCTGTTCCGGGGATAAGGTCAATTATGAACTCTATATCCCTGTCGGGTGGCATTCCTGGTAGGTCATCCGGAAATACATCTGGGTATTCACTCACTACTGGCACTTCTTCTATGGCCTTGGCCTCCATACTGAAAACCATTGGGTCTGGGCCACTCCCTCGAGTATGACAAGCCACTTGCATACCGTCCGGGTTGGTTAGGTGCACCACCTTGTCAGCACATCCTATATGACCATCATGTAGGCTTAACCAATCCATTCCAAGGATCACATCTATCCCTTTAGACTGTAGTACTACTAAGTCTGCTAAGAACTCTACCCCACTTAAATTGATCCTTACCCAGGAACAACCTAGTTGACAGCGAATGTCAGCTCCAGGCGTTCGGGTTACTAGGGGTAACTTTAGTAGTACCGTAGGTATATTGTGCTTCTCCACAAAGCTTAATGATATGAATGAATGTGATGCTCCAGAATCAAAAAGTACTGTTACCAAAACTGAGCTGACTAAAAACTCACCGAGTACCACGCCCTGAGCTTCTCGAGCTTCTTGCGCGCTGATGTGGTTGACGCGAGCTCGTCCGAATGATTGCTGGGGCGGCCTCGTCTGCTGGCTGTTGCTGTTGTTGTTGTTGGAGTTGCTGCTGCGGACTAGAACACGATTGGCTCCTAACAGTGCTGGCCTTGGTCCATTCACAGAGTTGGAGAAGGCTGGTGCCGCTGGTTTGTTGTTGCCATAGGGACAATTGGCTATGAAATGCCCTATCTCACGGCAGTTGTAACATGCCCTGGCGTTGCCGGTGACCTGACTGGCGCTGTTCTGCGGGGTCTTGTTGACTTGGCTTCTGAATGGAGCACTAGACGGATGAGTACTCGGAGCCTGAGACTGGGTCCGGTACTGCATAGGTGCTTGAGACCTGGATGCTGAAGGTCCAAAGCTTCTTGGCTTCTGGAAACGGTCCTGCTGATGGGCCTTGTTCTCTAGAAATCGGCGCTTGTTATCCCTTCTTTCATCTGACTTGGCCCTTTCTGTGAGTATGGCCATGTTCATCAATGTGTTGAAGTCTGGGTAGATCTGAGGGGTGAGCAGAGTCCTGAGTTCTGCGTTCAAGCCTTTCTTGAACATGTCCTGCTTCTTCTCATCCTTATTCACCTCTTCCGGTGCATAACGAGCCAACTCCATGAACTGATAGGTGTACTCTTCCACAGACTTGCTGCCCTGGCGCAGTTCACGGAACTCATCTGCCTTGCGCTTCATGGTGGCCACTGGAATGTGATAGCGGCGGAACTCTGTCACGAACTCATCCCAGGTGATAGTGGTGGCATCTTGGGCAGCTGCACAAGAATTCTCCCACCAAGCTAAAGCAGTACCAGTAAGCTGATGTGCGGCCAGGAGAACCTTGTCGCGGTCCTCGCAACCAAATGGCTCTAGCTTCCTCTGAATAACCCACAGCCAATCATCTGCATCCAAGGGGTTATTGGATCCTCCAAAGGTGGGTAGCTTGGTGCGGAGAAAGTCTGTCAACTTCTCATTCAAGCCATGTCTGCGGGGTCTCTGCTGAGTAATGGCATTGGCCAAAACTTCCAGTAACAGGGTTTGATTGTTCATCACTTGGACCAGGTCAATCTGAGGTGGTGGCGGTAGCTGTTCTCCCACATGATTTTCTCCACCGCCCTCAATCTGATTCACTTCATGTCACAACTGGGGGTGATGTGGCGGGTGGATTTTGCCTTGGCTGCCTTTCTGCACTGGGGGTGGCATGGGCCTGACTTGGGGCGGTTCTGGCGCGCTTGGGAGGCATCTGCAGATTGAGCGGGGTTTTCATGAGACTTGGGACTTAAAGTGATATTTAAGTTATTTAAGCGCATTTTTAAAAGACAGAGCACACAGACTAACAACACAACAAGCACAAACGATTTTATTTCTTTCAAAGAGGGGGTACAACACTGGGCAAGGCCAAACACGCACTACACGACCGAGTACAACACGACACTGGAAAGGGGTACAACTCTAAACTGGGACAACTGCAAGACTAGTGATACAACTTCGGACCAGACGGCTTCATCCTCTGACAAGCACTATCACTTAAGCGGACTTGTCGGCCTGAGTGGGTCCTCCCCCTGGGGGTAGGAGAGAACGCACATCCACACTTGGCCCTGGCTGCGCCAGTGATAGTGGCTCTCCTGCAGCATCTGGACCAGAATCCTTGGAGGTGGCTCCTGCAGGTGGCAGTGCTAGTGAGGCAATGAGACTCTTTCTCTTGCCGGTTCCTCGGGCAACAGGGATTCCTTCCAGGATTGGGAACTCCTCCTGATCAGAGGCCTGCATCCTCCTTCGGGTAAGTCCAGCAAGGCGGGCTTCCTTTACTTCCTTGGAGTGCCGCTCTTCAGCCTCCTTGAGGGCCTCAATGGCGGTGACCTTGTCAGCCTGGGCAGCAGCAGCTTGAGCTTCGGCGGCGGCCAGTTTTGCTTGGAGCCTTCTTACCGTATACTCAGCTTCCTCAGCTCTGTGAACCTGCTGCTTCAGTCTCGCATGCTGATCATCACAGTACTCATCCAGGGTGAGGAGATAGGCTGCCATGTTGAGCACCGTGAGGTTATCCTCATGCTGACCACGTTCCTTCACATTCTTCACCCTGGCCAGCCAAACCGGGCGGTCCTTCTTGGCAGGCGGATAAAACCTCATGGGCGTGTGGCCGATGTGCTTCTCATACACTTGGCACAGGCGGCGCAGGGCCTTTCGGGCTGCCTTCTGGTAAGTGTCCTGTTGACCAAATCCAACGGTCGTCACACTCCATGGCTCCATGCCGAGGTAGCGGCTGCTCTTCCCGACGGTGATGGTTATCTCGCACCGAGGGGTTCCGCGGTTCTCGTACTCCATGATGGTGTACTCCGGACGCTCATAAATGCCAACGCGGTCCAAGCAGGCAAAGAGCAACTTGGGAAACCGGGCTCCTCCAAGCAGCGGCTGGTGATCCATCCTTCGGTGGCCATCTGTAACAGAACAGGGGTAAATTACTTTTTGCAAAAGAGCATAGAGAGCAAGAAGTTTTTATAAAACCTAAGTCTTGGTCAAAAGGCTTAACCGGTCCTAGGGGTCACGTCCTACAGCCAACTACGGCTCTGATACCACCTGAAGCGCCCCTGCCTAAGCAGAGACTAAATGTGATACAAATTATCAGTCCCAGGAGGCTGATACACATTTATTCAACAGATAGTTCAGAACTTACAGCCCCGAGGGAGCGGGCACTTGATACAAGCCAAGATTACCAAAAGGGAAACCACGGCGACGAGCCAAACTAAGAACCACTCGGGCTCAACAAAGGGATCAGAGCTACGCGACAGCGAAGACATCTTGGGCGGGTCCAAACTCCACAGGCAAAGTTGGGTGCGGAAGCGACCACCTACTCAGCGTCCTCAACAACAAAGTCCGGGTCTTCTTCTGAAGCAACAAAAGCCAGGGTGAGTACAAAAGTACTCAGCAAGTCCAACCACACCCACGGAGGGGTTAACACAGAATATGCACAGGATATATATCAAGGAATAGGCTAAGGTTCATTTGCAATAAAGCTAGTTTTACACATGCAAGGGTTTATCAAGGAGCATTTTAGCAAAACAAGTTTTTAGTAACAAGTCATTAAGTGGGGTTGATCCACAAAGGATCCAAATTTTAATGCTACCGGATTTCCCATCCGCCATAGCTTCCCAGCACAAAGCCGGTCTCTTTCCAGAACCAACACACTCCAACCCATCCCAAAACCTTAGTATTGTGACCAAGCCATAACTCGCCCATGACCGTGGGCACGGCTATTCGAATAGTTTGGAAACTCTGCAGAGGTGTACACTTTCACCACAAGTAGGGTACCGCAACACGGTCACCTTAGTGCCAGCGCGGATCCTATCGAAGTCATTACCCACCATAGCCAAAACTGCCTAGCCATCACGAGAAAACAACCAAGGGGATACATGACACTAAGTCGGCACCCATGACACTAAGTCGGCACTTGGCTTCCCGCTGCACACCTGCCTCCAGACAACTAACAGTCCAGCTAGTGGGATTTAGACTAAGCCCTTGCACCATACAAGAGTCGAGTGGTTGTACGAGATAACTGGGTTAGGCAAGATGACACATCACCTCGGTTTAAAACCGGACAAAATGGATATCTCCCAACTTGCTTAACCACAAAGGTACAAGCCTCCTAATGGTATTTCACAAAGAAACACCCATCCATCTCATCCAACACTTTCTTTATTTTCAAAACCCAAAACCCATTTCTTTACTCAACACACTCACACTTTTATTCTTTTGATAAACCGAGTATAGTCATGATTGTTAAATAAGAAAGAACAAGTTCTAAGCATTCTAGCAGTGGTTATCATCCAAACAGAGCATATCATATTTAGAGATAACTAGGTTTTCAAGGCATGATCATATCAATCAAGGAATGGCTATCCAACCGGGTTTTCAATAGTAAAACACATGCAATTTTAAAAGGCCAATAGGTTGTGTTTATAAAACTGGCTTAAACATGCATCAAAGGATGGGATTGGACTTGCTGTCTTCAAAGCCTTCGGGTAACTCCTGCACGCGGTACAAGTCCTCAGGCTCCGGCTCGCGGTACTGTTCCTCCTCGTTCACTCCATCGTCTAGGACACACACAATAAAACATACAAGCACACAAAAATAAAATGAGCTCGGACGGAGAGGAGGATTATGGAAATAAATAGAGTATGATTTTAGAAGAATTTAGGAACAAGAATTGGGTCAAATGGAACTCGGATGGTTGAGATATTGTGCTTTGAATAATGGCTGTCTAATTAATTCCGAAAATGAGTTAACATAAAATAGAAAGGGAAGTGTACGGGCATTTGTTTACTCGAGATGGACTCGGGCTGCTGGTTTGGAGCACGGAGATGCTCATTGGATGCTGGCCTGCTTGGTTTAATAGGCTGGCTGGAAAAGATATACAAAGGGGAGAAGGATACGGATAGAATACACAACATAGGAGCTCATGCCCCTCCGCTCGTCCGCCATGGACAGGAGCTGGAGCTTCGCCGTGACGGCGATTCCGGCAACCATTTCCAAATCCAAGGGCATGGGGATGGAGAGGAGGGTGAGGGCAGCTCATTTGTGGCCTCACCTCGGCGGGGAACCACCTGTAGGAGGAGATCGACGAGGGGGCTCTACTCTTCTGTGTGTGTGCGGAGCAGAGGGGGCAAAGCTGGGGAGACGAGCGGGGGAGCTGGGGGGGTTCGGCGAGCTTGGCGAGCTTGGGATGGTGGAGAAGCTGGGCACGGCCTCGCCTTTTATAGGCCGGCGGTGGTGGATTTGGCCGGCGGGCCGGTGAGCTTCGGGTGGCCGGAGTTATGGCGCGGGGCCGGGTTTGGCGGGCAGCACAGCGGCGGCGGCGACTTCGCGAGCTCCGAGGAGCTGACGCGGGCCCGGCGTGGAGGTCGGCACGGCAGGTAGGCGGGAAGGACGGCCGGCGAGGTCGGCGCAGCGACGTGGGGACGGGTTGTCGCGCGCGTGCATGCGGCGGTGTGTGCGCTGCTGCTGCTGCTTGTGTGCGCGCTGCTGCTGCTGCTTGTGTGCGCGTGTGCTGCTTGGCTTGCTCGTGCTGCTGCTGTGTGCGTGTGCTACTGCTGCTACTTCGTGTATGGGTGCCATGGTAGAGGGAGAGAAATTAGAGATATGCCGCCATGCTGAAATGATGTGCGTGCTGCTTGGCTTTGCTTGAGCTTGTGCGTGTGTGCAGGAAGAAGATGGGATGACCTGGTACTGGGCATGGGTGAGCATGGCAGCCGTAGTAAGACTTTTGCGTGTACGTGAGCGCACATGGGAGGGAGAAGAAGGAGTAGCAGAAAAAGAGATCAGAGAAAACAAAAGTGATTAGCTGAACTAATGAAGGGAATGACCTGGATGGTTATTGGACCACTAAAGGAGTTTAGATGAACAAAAGAGTTGAGCTCAGGAACTTATTTGCAAAAAGTTTTGAAAACAATTTTTGATTCGAGTGATTTATGAATTTAAATTTTTGGGATGTTACAGCAAGCTTTCCTTCTAGCAAAAGAGTAAAGCCGAGGAAATCTCCATTTGATGATGCCACAATCCCAAAGATCATTCCAGAGGTCTACTGTATCTCCTTTCTGAATGTTACAGGAGGCTATCATAAAGAAGTACTGCACAATAGACATTATGTCTCTCCACCAAAAGGAGCCCACACCATGTCTTTCATGAGGGGGAGTACCATTAGCATAAAGACACTTCCAAGTGAGGTGCACCTGAGGCAGATCCAGTTTGTTGTAGAATTTGTGAAGGAATTTCAGCAAGTGAGCATGGTTCTGTGTTCTAAGATTGATGATTCCCAAGCCTCCATCTTCTTTGCTATGGCAAGCATGCTTCCAAGCAACCAAGTATCCACCCTTCTTGGAGAGATCACCACCATGCCAGAGGACATGCTTTCTGTATTTATCAATCTTGTCAAGGATCTCAACCGGGAGTTTTAAGGAGCAGAGGTAAAATGTCGGCAAAGCTGAGTAGACTGAATTAACCAGGATGAGTCTACCAGCAAAGGAAAGGAATCTAGAAATCCCCATTAGGTGCTTCTCCATCCTTGTAAGAATAGGCATAAATTCTTGAACAGAGGATCTAGTAATGCCAAGAGGAAGATCAAGATATGTGAAAGGCATGCTGCCCAGTTGACATCCAAATGAATCTGTCAAAGAAGCCCATTTGCTCTCATCAACATTGATGGGTACCAGGAATGACTTGGCAAAGTTTACTTTCAAACCAGTGGAGGCTGCAAAGGTCAACAAGATGTCTTTAAGATTGCTGAGTTGAGCAGTGTCAGCTGGTAAAATGATCAAAGTGTCATCAGCGTACTGCACAATAGGCTAGTCTCCACCAAAGTCTTGTCCCAAAGGATGCAAGAGGTTACCAACAGAAGCTTCAGCATTAATAACTGACTGTAGAAGATCTGCCCCAAGAACGAAAAGTAAAGGGGAGAGGGGGTCACCCTGCCTGACACCTCGTTTGCATTTGAAAGGTTTTCCTGGCACACCATTTAGAAGAATGGAAGAAGAGCCAGAAGAGGGGAATTCTTTCATCCAGGAAATCCACTTCTCTGGGAAACCTTTATGTCTGAAAACTTGCAGAATTACTTTATGCTCAATCTTATCAAAAGTCTTTTCAAAGTCAAGCTTTAGCAGCACAATTTCCTTTTTTGATTTGTGACAAATGTGCAGGAATTGAAAAGCCCAGGCCAGACAGTCTTGGATGGTTCTCCCCTTGATAAAGCCATACTGATTTGTGTGCACTACTTGAAGAATGACCTGCTGTAATCTATTGGCTAGCAGTTTTGTCAAGAATTTCAGCGAGTAATTCAGTAAAGAGATAGGCCTGTAATCATTCACTGTCTGAGGGCAGTCTTTTTTCGGGATCAGGGTAATGAGAGAGCCATTGATACTCTCCAGATTAAGATTACCATTTGCAAAATTAGTACATAAATCTAACCATGTTAGCCTTGATGATATTCCAGCACTTTTTGAAGAAGGCTCCGTTAAAACCATCAGGACCAGGAGCATGGTCAGAAGGCAGGTCTTTGAGTACTGCTTGAATTTCCTCCATTGAGAAAGGATCATCCAAGCCAAAGTAGGGAGATCAACTACTGGTATGATCTCAGATAAGTCATACAAAATATCAGAAAAATTCCGTGACACCCAATCTGTCCTTATAGGAGAGCCAGAGAGCACCAGCCATTTGTGCATGATTAGAGACCAAAGAACCATCTTCAAGAGTAAGGCTGGAAATAAACTTTCTTCTATAGGAATAACTATCGATTTTTATAGGTCTTGGTCTTTTTCCATCTTCCTCGGACCTGACAGATGGATCCAGCGTGAGGGGTAAGGCGGGTCCAAATTGGGTGTAAAACATTTTCAGTTGTTTTCGTTCTTTATAGTATAGATAGATATGGTGCGTGCCTCGTGTGATTCGAAGTTACCAGTGTTTGTTGTTAAATTGCAGGCGATGCATGTGTATTTTTTGGATGCATTTGATGTCATAATCTTTCTGGTCCTGACGTGCTTATGATCAAAAGGGGAAAAAAGTAAATCAATTTTTTTGTTATAGTTCTACATGGCTGCATCAAATGTCTTACGAAATACCGTTCAAACAAGAATGCCTTCTGAAAGGCTGCAAGTTATCAAGCCGTTCACTTTGTTAATGCACTTCATGTGCTTTGAATGTCCGTAGAAATTGCAATGTATCGATGAGCAGCAGCTTGACCTCTACCTACGTACGCCGCCGACGAGCGGAAGGCCAAATGCAACGTCAACATGGTTCGTTCTGCGAAAGGAAAAACAGGCCACTTGAGGCCCAATCCGTTTCCACAAGCTAAAAAAATCCGTTCCACCAGAAAGAAAAAGGCCGGTGCGTTTACGTTCCGTACCGTCACAGCGAAACCGTCATGACGATTTTTCTAGCGCAAATTAAAGTTCACTTTTTTCCGCACCGTACGAGAAACCTTGGGCGCGACAAACATGAAGGTATTTATTAGAACTCAACTTGTACTAGGTTTGTGTCCGTGGGTTGCTGCGGGAGAAAAACAAATTTATGAACGCGATAAAATTAGCAACAAAACACATATAATGATATCACAAGTGACGTGAACCCGCACATCTACAAATAGTTATATATTCAAGCAAATAAATAATAAGATGGATGTTTTGGAGATATGATTCAAGCAAATAACAAACAAATGGATAATTCAATCAAAACCGTTGCTAATATTAGACGTTAGTAATTTTCGATATGCATTTTCACGATCCCACCTACCGCCATGTACCAATGCCAATTGAGAGCTTCCAATCGTGGTACCCCTTGAGGCAAAGTAGGCCGTCAACAAATTTCATTGACGAACCTGGATGCCAACATTGTAGGTCGAATTCAGATGGGACAAGCTTAACATAGCGATGTAAGTAATAAGACTGATCTAAACAAAAATGCGAAGTCATAAGCTAGGATTTTGCATCTACACTATGGCCTAGCAAACTGCAAGATTGGAAATTTCTTGATTGAAATATTCAACATATAGACAAATGTACCATACCCAGGTACTAAAAAAGAATGGCTACAATTTTCTATGAAAAACAGTTACCCATTGTCTTCCAAATGGACAAAATAGTTGAATTAATCCTCTGAGCCTTATAATTGAACAAATCAAACTAACAACAATAATTCAAGAATTCCATGACGTGTAAAGGAGCAATAATTATACAAATGCAATTAATTATGTCCCTTTTCTAGAACAGAAGTTTCAAAACAATTCGATTAATCCTCTGAGCCTCACAATTGAGCAAATCCTTGTGACCTGGCTTCAGTTTTGCACCAAAAAATAAGTTTACAAGCGATAACTCCTGCAAAGAAAACCAACAAATTGCAGGCTATTAAGTTTAGATCTGCATAACCAATATGATAACATTGCAGGTTGTTGGGTTCTCTTCAAATAAAACAAATATTTAATCATTCCCCCAGTATTGTTTGCTTACAATTAGTCATGATTCCTGCAATAGTTGAAATTCTTAAATTGAACCGAATCAGGGCTTTTCAGCCTGCTATGTGTAAGAGACCACTGGATGACAGAAAGAAACAAAACGTGAAGAATTCATTTGTCATGTGCATTGTGCAAAATAGGCAAGCAAACATTTTTATTGTTTTTTCTGACTTAACAAGCAATTTTTTTAAAAAAAATGTCAAAAAAAATGGCTTGTCAAAGTCCAAAGATGACAATGTCAACAAAAGTGTAAACTGTTCCTCTTTAGGAGCTAGCATTCCTTAGCTCACTGAATTCCATCGCGTAGCACAAGCATCTCAGAGCAGATAAAGTAAAAGGAAAATTATTCTAGGACCTGTGAAAAAAAATCAAACAAAATGTATTCAGCCAAATAAACCTATAAAGGAAAACATCAATGTTTAACGTATATGACAACAAAAAATTAGGCATGCATGAATAACATATATGATAACTGATCCGAATGTAAATGAAAGAACTGGATTAGCTGGGGCAGAAACTGATGGATAGACCCATGGGGATAATCCAGCTGGTCTTCTGTTGACACCAACTAAATCAAATACCATCTCCATGACAGAAACTCAGCGTACCATCGCAGTGCTCTCTATCATACTTTCCTTTCTCTCCAACAGTATACATGCATGCAAGTTATTGATTTATTCAGTCAAAAGGAGGTATATAAAACAAGTGTAATTGATATACAGGTCATTACAGGATGCTTGACTATTGCAAGCAAGATCATTAAAACTGAATCGTCCAGAGCATCAGTCCAAAATGCTATTTGTTGTAGCTAAAAGTCCCAAGTCTCTAGGTAATAAAAGGTGGCCAATTAGCGGTCTGCGATGCTAACCAGATCATTAAGACAATAAGACCACATCTTAAGCTTCAAGTCAAAGGGCAAGCACGAAGGAAAACTAACCGAACTCGCCTTATGAAGGTTGCTGAAGCTTCCCGCATCTCAACAAAGGTTCAAAAAAAAGTTAGTATTCACATATTTTTAATCATCATCATTGAAATGAAATAGTTTAAAAAGGAACATAAAAATTGCACCTGCTATATTCTTCAAGCAGAATTTGGTTGAATTAAGTTCACACATCATAGGTGTCGATCAATACAAATAGCTTTACAGGGGATCTTTTGCTTTAAGCAAGAGCATCTCCAAAGCTGACAAGAGTTAGAACATTATTTGCTGTCGGTTCAGACAATGGCCCCTAATGATTAAGAGGTAATCACTTTCCTTTTCTTTTCCTCCACTGTTCCCTGTACTTTTGTCCACCTCGACATTCAGTAAACCATAAAAGTATCCGCTACATTAATGTCAAATCCTAATAGAGTAGCTTGGGTATTGACTGCAGTGATTTCCTCACATATCAAATTCTCAATACAATCTGCCCTAATCACTGCTAATTATCTTGAAGATGAAATTTCATCAAAGAAATTAAATTTGGCACAGGGGATGTGATAAGCTTCATAAAATTGGTGCAGGAAAACAAGCTTGTGAACTTCACAAACAGTGTATCTGCTTTTACTCTGTAAGGTTAAAAAGTAATATAAGTCTCAGGAACTATGTTTGCATCATAACCGGATTCATTTGTCTGAGTAAGAAGAAATCAAGCATTTGGACACTGTTTCAGTATATGCTATCCAGCACAAGAAAGGAGAATTGCATTTGCACAGAAATAATTGCATTTTAACAAAGAATCGAGACTTGTTTAACAGAGATTTTATTAGCAGCAACCAAATTTCAAATAGAGGATACCTGCTCGCTGGACTAAGGGGGTGTTTAATTCCAGTGAATTGGTGAAAAGTGGTGAATAATTTTGCATTGAAAAGCGTGTCCTGTGAGAGGGGGCACGGTTGTCAGTGTGAAAACTTTTTGGTGAATTTGAAAAGTTGGGGGAATTAAACAGGGCCTAAATGAAAAACAACTTTCTTCTAAAAATCCAAAGTAATTTGCAATGCCCAAGATGAATAAGATCAGGACAAATAGCCGTCCAATCTTCTGTTTTGCAGAATTGGCGAATCCGGCTCTTGGGGGCATATGGGACAAGAAGGCTCCATGAGGTTCTTTGCCAAGATACCATACCTGCCATGGAACAGTAATTCAACCTAGGACTGAATATTCAGAATATCCAGAAGACCAGTTTACCCATAAACGAGACTTCACATTTCATACGCGATTACGGAGGACAGCTCATCAATCTCCTTGATGTACGGCCGCTTCTTCTCCAACACATTCTTGTACACGGGAACAAACAGCACGGCCTGGACATGGGAGGCCTCGCCGTTGTCCGAGGAGTCTGTCTTGGCGAGCTTCCATGGCGGTGGGGTGAGCTACTGCTGCAGCGGCGGCAGCGCCGTCTCTTCTCCCACTGCCGCTGGCTCATGCGGCGCGGGATCTTCTCGATACGCAGGTTGGGCCGCGGCCGCTCCCGCTGCGCGATGTAGACAGCGAACGCGAGGCCGAGAAAATGAACAACGGTGTGGCCAGGCCCACGGTGGGGAGCACCGTTTCCTGGGCCGCCGCGGAGGATGGAGGGCCCGTCGAAGCGACGAGTGCGAACTCGCCGCTGTCGGTGGAGCCCGTGCGCGCTGGGTTCGGTGGAGCCCTCGCGCATTGGCTGGATCGGCTGCGATGCCTAGCGCCGAGAGCAGCGCGGCGCCGCTGAGGCCGGCGGCCACGGGCGTGACGGCGAGGTCATCCATGACGGCGTAGCTGGTGCTAGGGGTAGGCCTCGCCGCCGCGCCCCGCGTCCGGACGCGCAGAGATGGAGGAGTCCTCGCCGTCCACTGCCTCTTCGACGCACTTGACGGCCACGGTGGTCCGGTCCCCGCACAGCGCGCACTCGACGTCGCGCTCATCCATGACACGGAAGCTGCACCGGAAGACGTCGCGGCCACGCCTCTCGTCGCGCGCGCGGCACCGGTAGAAGGCGTCCCCGTGGCCGGCCGTCGCGGCGGACCCGTCGGGTCACGGGCAGCCTCGACTCGAGGTAGTTAGCTCGGTGTCGCGTCTTCCCGCTGCCGCGCCGGCGCGGGCACGCGCAGGGGGACGCAGAGACGGGCGCCCGCGACGCGACGTCGCTGCAGCGGCACCCGAGGTGGGCGCACCGGAAAAGCCGCCGCGCCATGATGCCCATTCCCTTGGGGGGTCCGCGGCACGGAGGCGGGTGGCGCGCCGCGGCAGGAAGGCGTCGGCGAGGTTCGCGAAGCAGCCGGCCACCGCGGACGCGGGGTGCTCCCGAAGCAGCTCCACGACCGCGACGCGGACGGGCTTGGTGACGAGGGAGGAGAGGAAGGCGGCAGCGTCCTCGCCGGCCTCCGCGAAGAGCGCGCACGCGGCTCGTGGGGCCGTCGACGAACACGGAACACCCTGACAGTGCGCGCGCGTGCGGCGGCGGCCGGCGTGCCCGGGGACGACGGCATCTCCACTCACGGACAGCAAGCAGGAGGGATCGAAGTCTGGACCGCTGGATCGAAGTGTGCAACTTTCAAACTAAATACCCCTCTCTCCCTTTAACAATTTGCAAACTTTAACATTTTTACAAATTAATTTCTAAAGTTTCCAAAGTTTCACAAGGATGTGCGCGCGTCCGCGAGTGGCGTGCGCCGCGTGCAGCAGAAGCCAGAAGGCACTCGACGCGTGCGTTGGAACTTGGAAGAAGAGACGGGCTGAGCGGCTCCGATTCGCGGCTTCGGGCCGATCGCGGATGGCCATCGCGCGCGTCCACGGCGCCCGTCCCTTGGCACAGCTACCAGCTTGCAAGGCCTAGTAGTTCATCACTTCATCCTACCAAGCTCGGCGCCGACGCGCTCCTGAGCTCCTCCAATGGCCGTGTTTGGTTGTAGGTGAATTTTTTTCACCCTACTTTGATCATTAATTAGAGGTATTAAATAAAATCAGTTTATAAAACTACCTCCATAACTCCTGGTAAATTCGCGAGACGAATCTAATGAGGTCTTTGACCGCACGATTAGAGGATGATTACTGTAGTATTACTATAACAAATCATGAATTAATTAGGCTCGTTAGATTCGTCGCGCAAAGTTGCACTCATATGTGAAAAAGTTTTATAAATAGATTCGTTGAGGCAAAAAAAAATTCCACCCTGTCCGCCGGCAGCGAGGGATCTCGATCGGCGCGGTGCACGAGAGGACCTTGCAGCCCGGTCGGTACGGAGGCGGGAGGTCAGACTGATACTGTGCATTTCCGGTTTCGGTAGTGGGCCAAGCATTTCCTATGGTTTTTTTATAGTGATGATACTTTCTATGTTTTTGCTATAGTCTACAGAGTTTTTTTTTTGCAATTTAGCCTTTTTTTTAAGAATTGTACATTTGAACACCTGACAGAAAAAATTCTAAAAATAGACCCTAAACACGACGTAAAGGGATATGGTGTTGTATGTTAACGCTTAACGACACGGCGCCTCAACGTTTGGCGCCGTATTTTTTCACCTGGTGCCATCGTGGCAACGAGGAAAAAATCAAGCAAATATAGACTACCTTAGGATTCCACTGACCTTGGGGGTCTCCCTGTATAATAATTTATGATACAGCTTTACCATGAGGGTATGGTCCGTATTTATTGGATGGAAAACCCTCAACACCCTCGTACATTAGCAATACAAGTGCTACCTTTGATAGATGATGTGATCCCTTCAACTGCTGATAGAGTTTTGAAATTTATTAGATATTTATATGGGCCAAACCCAATATACCTAACAGCTTCCAGCTCCGTACACACCAATGAAGTATTTCGGAATCGAGGAATAATATCTCACCATGTCATGGATTTATGGCCATGCGATGCCCCTCCACCACACCCTAACCTTAGATGTGACCATTCGAGATTTCTATGGAAGGTACAATGCACTCCCCTGTGGTTTTTGGGCTGAGTGCAAATATGGGGTGGACGCAGTCGTTTAAATTTATGAGCACATGCAGGAAGGCATTTGTTTCGGTGCCCCTTTTACCAGGTTTATATCAATTTGCAATGTTTCTAAGATTACATGTTCAGGACCCATGACAACAAATATTTTACCCATACTTCAGAACGACAAATGTAGGTTCACCTATTGGATATATGGCCCGATGGAACCTATGATGCTGAGTTTACAGTCGACCGAAGGTTTCAGTCCTCACGGTAGATCCGATCACGTCTTTCCGCCCCGTGGCCCAGCTTCCGCTCACGTGTTTTTTTTCCAGCCACATAGTCATGGGTCCACATATACAGATACGTCCCCGCACGTGACCGCATGATTGGTTTACGAATTATTTTTTATTTTGACAAAGTGGACCACATTAATGATCCTTTTGTGACAAATTATTATGTAAAACTTTTACACAACAAATATGATAAACGAGAGACAAAATTAGCACATTTATATGATAAACTTTTATTATAAATTTTTACATTGTAAATTTTTATATAAAATTTTACATTACGAATATGACTTAGCAGCAGTACTATTAGTATTTTTAATCTAAAATTTTATATTATTAAATTTACATTGGGAAAATATGGTGTTTTGCATGTCTTCAAAAATCTATTTTTCTTCGTCTTTGGTCCCTCTGCCATAGAAGGCCAAATTGGTTAGTGTTCAGGGTTGTTGGGGCAACTCCGTCCTATCGGGTTCAGAAGGATGTTTGGGGTTTAGGGCAGCCATGTACCCCTGCCATAGAAGGCTAAATTGCTTCGGTTTCGGTCCTCCTGCCATAGAAGGCTAAACTGGTTAGTGTTCAGGGTTATTGGGGGGCGACTCCGTCCTATCGGGTGCAGAAGGATGTTTGTGTTTGGGGCGGCTATGTATCCCCTGCCATAGAAAGCTAAATGGATTTGGTTTCGGTCCCCTGCCATAGAAGGTTGAACTGGTTAGTGTTCAGGGTTATTGTGGGGCGACTCCGTCCTATCGAGTGCAGAAAGATGTTTGGGTTTGGGACGGCTATGTATCCCCTGCCATAGAAGCCTAAATTGTTTCGGTTTCGGCCCCCTGCCATAAAAGGCTGAACTGGTTAGTGTTCAGGGTTATTGGAGGGCAACTTCGTCCTATCGGGTGCAGAAGGATGTTTGGGTTTGGGCGGCCATGTATCCCCTGCCATAAAAGCCTAAATTGCTTAGGTTTCAGTCCCTCTGCCATACAAAAGTTTTATTTAGAGCGTAAAAGTTGTTTATGGATGTTTGCTATAAAACTTATGGATGAAAACTTTTTGTTAACTATTTGTGAAAAATTTTGTATTAAAACTTATCTGCAGTTAGAACTTATGTATTACGTAGCTGTAGAAAACTTTTGTATTCAAACTTACGTGGAATTCGAAAAACTTGTGTAAGTAAGTTTTACACCAATTTTTCTTTTTATTTGTATTGTATTAAAGTTTTGAAAGTTACTTTTAATTTTTTTCTCACCTTTTTCTTCTCCCTCTTTTCCCTAATCGCGAACGATTTAATTTCGTGAAAAGGGATCCCAGCAGAAACTAGCGCGCAGAAACAAAATGATAAGCGCGCGAAAAAACGAGCACTCCGTGCGTGAAAAAAACGATGACTCTGTCTGCGAAAAGGGAAGGACGATTAGCGCGTTGGAAAAAAAAAATGCAATCAAAGTCGGGTCAAAATCAATTGACAATTGCGACGACTTCAATCTTATTGCGTGAAAGATCGTGTACGACATATGACATATGACGAGCAGACACGTAGACGCGTAGATTTGTATATAACTAACCCAAATATCAAACATTTAAAAAAATAACCAAAAGGCTCCCTTTGGTACCGGTTCTGGACCCGGTACCAAAGGCCGGCCCCCTT
>CM014274.1:87533740-87577093 GCA_004135705.1 Alloteropsis semialata
CCGCGCGTCGCCACCCGCCTTCGTGCCTCGCCTGGCTCCGCGTGCCCCTGGAGGCCTACTTCTACTACCGCGCGCGACGGCCGGCCTCAGCGCCGGGCGGAGCGGGGACGCCTTCTACCGGTGCCGCGCGCGCGTCCAGAGGTGCGGGCCACCCGGCCGCGACGTCTTCCCGTGCCGCTTCCGCGTCAAGGACGAGCGCGGCGTCGAGTGCGCGTTGTGCGGGAGCCGCACCACCGTGGCCGTCAAGTGCGTCAACGAGGCAGTGGACGGCGAGGACTCCTCCGTCTCTGCGCGTACGGACGCGCGGTGCGGCGACGAGGTGGAGGGACGACCTACCACCAGCTACGCCGTCATGGATGTTGAGTTATGTTCCAAATTCAGTTGCACAATTTCTCCTTGATTAATTCATCATCTTCTTGTAAGCCGCCGTTCGACGTTGTAACCCGACTCTTGATAGTGAAGTGTTGCTGGCTGGCGCCCGTGGTTTTTCCCTTCCACATTGGGAGGGTTTTCCACATTAAATCTCGTGTCCCCTGCGGTTTGATTTATTCTTCTTCATCATTTATTCGTCCTCGTTTATAACAAGTGGTACCAGAGCTTGGTTTCAAGTTTAGGGTTCTGCGATGGCGTCGATGAAGTATGATCTACCACTGTTGAATTACAACACGAGGTTCTCGCTGTGGCAAGTCAAGATGCGGGCTATTCTGGCGCAAACTCAGGATCTCGATGAGGCACTGGAAAGCTTCGAGAAGAAGAAGAAGGACGGTTGGTCGGATGAAGAAAAGTGGAAGGACCGTAAGGCTCTGTCCCTAATTCAGCTTCATCTATCTAATGATATTTTGCAAGAGGTGCTGCAGGAAACAAGTGCTGCAGAACTCTGGCTCAAACTGGAATCGATCTGTATGTCCAAGGATCTAACCAGTAAGATGCATATGAAGATGAAGTTGTTCACGCTTAAGATACAGGAGGGTGGTTCGGTGTTGAGCCACATATCTGTCTTCAAGGAGATCGTTGCCGACCTAGTGTTGATGGAGGTGAAATATGAGGATGAGGATTTAGGCCTCTTGGTGTTATGCTCTCTGCCTAATTCGTTTGCTAATTTCCGTGACACCATACTTTTGAGCCGTGATGAACTAATCCTAGCGGAAGTTTATGAGGCACTCCAGTCCAGGGAAAAGATAAAAGGCATGGTGCAGTCTGATGGGTCGTCCTCCAAGGGCGATGCACTGCATGTGAGAGGCAGATCTGAGCAGAGATCCTCCAATGACAGCAACGATCGTGACAAGAGCCACGACGGTAGAGGCCGCTCAAAGTCCAAACCGCCCACCAAGAAGTTCTGTAAGTACTGTAAGAAGAAAACTCATTTTATTGAGGATTGTTGGAAGCTTCAAAATAAGGAGAAGAGGAAAAATAATTCTGATGGTAAGGCCTCTGTTGTCTCCGGTGCTGGGAACTCTGATTCAGGAGATTGTCTGATTGTTCTTGCTGGTTGTGTTTCTGGTCATGATGAATGGATACTTGATTCCGCATGTTCTTTTCATATCTGCACTAACAGAGATTGGTTTAGTTCTTATAAACCTGTGCAGAAAGGAGATGTCGTGCGTATGGGAGATGATAACCCATGTGACATTGAGGGCATCGGCTCTGTTCAGATCAAGGCACATGATGGCATGACACTCACGCTGCAGAATGTAAGATACATACAAGGAATGACCAGAAATCTCATCTCACTCAGCACGCTTGATTCAGAAGGTTTCAAATACTCCGGTTCAGGTGGAGTTTTAAAGGTATCAAAAGGTTCTCTTATCTGTTTGATTGGTGATCTGAATTCTGCAAAGTTATATGTTCTTAGAGGAAGTACTTTACATGGTTCTGTTTTCACTGCTGCTGTTACTAATGCTGAACCTAGTAAGACTAACCTTTGGCATATGCGTCTTGGACATATGAGTGAACTTGGTATGGCAAAATTGATGAAGAGAAACCTCCTTGATGGCTGTACTTTGAGTAGCAACAAGTTCTGTGAGCATTGTATTTTTGGGAAGCATAAAAGGGTAAAATTTAATACAGCTGTTCATACCACCAAAGGTACTCTGGATTATGTACATGCTGACTTATGGGGTCCTTCTCGTAAGCCTTCTTATGGTGGTGCTCGTTACATGCTTACTATTATTGATGATTACTCTAGAAAAGTATGGCCTTACTTTCTAAAAGATAAAGATGATACCTTTGCTGCATTTAAAGATTGGAAAGTTATGATAGAAAGGCAAACTGAGAAGAAGGTGAAAGTACTTCGTACTGATAATGGTGGAGAGTTCTGTTTGCATGTCTTTGATGATTATTGCAGGAAGGAAGGCATTGTCAGGCATCACACCATACCATACACTCCGCAGCAAAACGGTGTGGCAGAGCGCATGAACAGAACCATCATCACGAAGGCTCGTTGCATGTTGTCCAACGCGCAGATGAACAAGCGTTTTTGGGCTGAAGCTGCTAACACCGCATGCTACTTGATAAACAGGTCGCCTTCTATCCCACTTAATAAGAAAACTCCCATTGAGGTATGGTCTGGCACATCTGCTGATTATTCACAGTTGAAAGTTTTTGGCTGCACTGCTTATGCTCATGTTGATAATGGAAAATTGGAGCCTAGAGCTATTAAATGTCTTTTTCTTGGTTATGGTTCGGGAGTTAAAGGATATAAATTGTGGAATCCTGAAACTGGAAAGACTTTCATGAGCAGGAGTGTTGTTTTCAATGAATCTGTGATGTTTAATGACAGCTTATCTTCAGATCATGTTCCAGATTTTTCTGAGAAAGAGTTGCAGCATATTAGCGTACAGGTGGAGCACGTGGATGATCAGGAAGGCGTGCAGGTAGAGCAACCAATGGATGATCAGGAAACTGAAGTTGTTGATGATGAGGCTCATGATGATGTTCAGCACTTACCTCCTGTTTTGCAGCCAGAGGAGGATCTGCCTATTGCTCATCGCAGATCAAAGAGGGGTTGTGGACCTCGACCCCGTCTTATTGAAAAATGTAATATGATTTATTATGCTTTGAGTTGTGCTGAACAGGTGGAGAGCAGTTATGAGCCGGTAACATATACTGATGCTATTGACTGTGGTGACCGTGAGAAGTGGGTCTCAGCTATGCATGAGGAGATGCAGTCTCTTGAGAAGAACTGCACGTGGGAGCTTGTGCCCTTGCCTAAGGGAAAGAAGCCTGTCCGTTGCAAATGGATCTACAAGAGAAAGGAGGGTTTGTCTCCAAGTGAGCCTCCAAAGTTCAAGTCAAGGTTAGTAGCAAAGGGGTACAGTCAGATTCCTGGTGTTGATTATAATGATGTGTTCTCTCCAGTTGTGAAGCATAGCTCAATTCGCATATTCTTCAGTATTGTTGCTACACATGATCTTGAGCTTGAGCAGTTAGATGTGAAGACTGCGTTTTTGCATGGAGAGCTTGAGGAGGAGATATACATGGACCAGCCTGAAGGGTTCATAGTGCCTGGCAAGGAGAATTTTGTTTGCAAGTTGAAAAGATCCTTGTATGGTTTGAAGCAATCCCCTCGTCAGTGCTATAAAAGGTTTGATTCATTTATGTTGTCACATGGCTTTAAGAGGTCTAAATATGATAGCTGTGTTTACATTAAGCTTGTCGATGGATCACCTATATACTTGCTGTTATATGTTGATGATATGCTGATTGCTGCCAAGAGCAGGAAAAAAATCACTACATTGAAGAAATTGTTAAGCAGTGAGTTCGACATGAAGGACCTTGGTGCTGCTAAGAAAATTCTAGGTATGAAAATTACTAGAGACCGAAAATCTGGTTTGTTGTTTCTTAGTCAGCATGGTTACATTAAGAAGGTTCTTCAGCGTTTCAACATGCATGATGCAAAGCCTGTTAGTACTCCTATTGCACCGCATTTTAAATTATCAGCTGAGCAATGTGCTAGTACAGATGATGATGTTGAGTATATGTCAAAGGTTTCGTATTCTAGTGCTGTTGGTTCTTTGATGTATGCCATGGTTTGCTCTCGCCCAGATTTATCATATGCTATGAGTTTGGTTAGCAGATACATGTCTAATCCCGGTAAAGAACACTGGGAGGCAGTTTAGTGGATTTTCAGGTATCTTCAGGGCACAGCAGATTCTTGTTTGAAGTTTGGCCGAACCGATAAGAGACTTATTGGCTATGTGGACTCTGATTATGCTGGTGATTTGGATAGGCGACGGTCTCTCATAGGTTATGTGTTCACTATTGGGGGGTTGTGCTGTGAGTTAAAAGGCTACATTGCAGCCTGTTGTTGCTTTGTCTACTACTGAAGCTGAGTACATGGCTATTGCTGAAGCATGCAAGGAGTTGAATTGGCTTAAAGGATTGTTTGCTGAGCTTTGTGGAGTTGATTCTTGCATTGACATGTTCTGTGACAGTCAAAGTGCTATATGCTTACTAAAGATCAGATGTTCCATGAGAGGACAAAACACATTGAGATCAAGTACCATTATGTTCGTGATGAGATCGAAAAGGGTAAGCTAAAGGTATGCAAGATAAGCACTCATGATAATCCTGCTGATATGTTGACAAAACCAGTTCCTGTTGCTAAGTTTGAGCTATGCTCAAGCTTAGTTGGTATAATGGAATAGTCCTAGAGGCTATTTGGCGCCAGAAGTATTTTTCTCTGATGTGTTCAGGATGAAGGTGTTGATTATGCTACAAGAAGGAATTTGTCTTAAGGTGGAGTTTGTTGAGTTATGTTCCAAATTCAGTTGCACAATTTCTCCTTGATTAATTCATCATTTTCTTGTAAGCCGTCGTTCGACGTTGTAACCCGACTCTTGATAGTGAAGTGTTGCTGACTGACGCCCGTGGTTTTTCCCTTCCATATTGGGAGGGTTTTTCACGTTAAATCTCATGTACCCTGCGGTTTGATTTATTCTTCTTCATCGTTTATTTGTCCTCGTTTATAACAATGGACAACCTCGCCGTCACGCCCGTGGCCGCCGGCCTGAGCGGCGCCGCGCTGCTCTCCGCGCTCGGCATCGCGGCCGATCCAGCCGACGTGCGGGAGGAGACGGTGCCGTTCGGTTACAAGGAGGTAGGGTCCTCTCATCGTTGCTTAGATCCATTGTTCACGTCGCTCGTCGTCTGTACGTGCTGCTGTGCTGCTGAAGCTTACCGTCTGTTGTTGCCCCGTGCTGGTTTTCAGGGCTTGGACCTGCTAGTGGCGGCGCTACGCTCCAAGACAGCTCTCACTGACGTTTTCCTCCCCGACGTCGTTGGGTCCACGCGCCGCCGCCGCCGCTGATGGCCGCCCTAGCTCGCTCTGACGGTCAGGGGAAATATCAATTCTCGTGATCGTTTTCCTTTACTTTCTTTTGGAGTAGTTTGGTTAGCCTTTGGGGTGTTGATTGGCAGCTTATCTACCGCATTGATTGATTGGGTGTTAGTTGGCAGCTTATCTACCGAATTGATTGAGAACTTGTGAACTGTGATGTTTGGGAGTAGTTTTGTTAGGCTTGGCAGCTCATTTACCCATTTAATTGAGAACTTTGAGCTTCTGGGTTGCTGGCTAGTAATGGAGGTTATCTCAATACAAAAGTATTTTGAGCTCCAACCTCCAACACATCCTCGTTGAATGAAATGAGGGAACCTCTCGCATGCTCATGGAGTTGGACGCTCTCTCCTTTAGTCCTTTTTCAAATCGTACGGTCTTCAGAACGCCACGGGTAGACGAACCGGTTGATATGCTTACTACGGTGGGTAGTGGGTGAAAATAGAACTACCAGAAGCATGTGTGTAATGGTGTACTAGAATTTATGTTTATACTAGAAAACCTTGGGCGCGGCGTTGCTGCGACATCTTGAGCTGACCACCTAGGGAACAATTTAGTAGGCCATCTCACTTATTTGGAATTTTTTTTAATAGAAATAGTTTGTTTGTAGCATCTATATTTGTGATAAATATACTGAGCCTACAGGTGATGCTAACAATATTGAACTGATAATGATACTATCTCATTAACGTATCTCAATTCTAATATGTTCAAGATCACACATTTTCGAAGAAACCTGAAGGCGGGTGTCATAGGTGCACCTCCTTTTGTAGCTAACAAAGTGGACTGGCAATAGCAAGAAAAGAAAAATAGTGTAATGAACTTAAAATTCTATTGGAACACAATTCCTTGAAAAAATGAGATACATGATAGTTATTTTGGGTTTGAATCAGTAATGAAGTTATGGAGTAGGGGTAGGGGTGGTTCTCCAGTTTGTTAGAAGAGTAAAACTAAATTGTTAGAGCTGCCTGAAGATACATATACAGTGCTCTGTTCCATTTTACATCGGTGATCAGCTTAAGGGCCTGTTTAGTTCCCACCGAAACTTTTGAAACTTTGAAACTTCACTATTCATCAAAGAGAATCTTACATGCATGGAGTATTAAACGTGTGTTAATGACAAAACCCATTCCATAACCCCCCGGTAACTTTGCGAGACGAATCTAATGAGCCTAATTTGACCATGATTAGACAACGTCGTGCTACAGTAAACAATCTCTAATGACGGATTAATTAGGCTTAATAGATTCGTCTCACGATTTCCCGTCCATCCTTGTATTTAGTTTTATAATTAGATCATATTTAGTCCTCCTAATCTTCAATTTAGAATTGAAAACTTTCTTTCGCAAACTTACAACTCTAAACTAAACAGGCCTTGTATTGGTGTGTAGAGACAATAAACTGACAATTCAGCATGTGGCTTGGTCATGTTTCCAGAATCCAGAGTAGTCATACTACGTTTGCAAGCATAGAAGAGAAATAGGCTTGCTTGCTTGTTGTTGCAGATCTTAAAGCCTCCAAGTGCTTTGACAAATAGGCTGTACCATTCAACAAGCTAAGGATTTTCTCGCATACCCTAATTTTGTTGAAGTGTCTTAATGTGGGTTCCATTGTTAGATGACTAATGTATGCATTATAGACTGACGATTCCTGTTTATTGCGTGGTATTGAAGTGAACCTCTCAAATTGAGTGGTTCGCATAATCTGACAACGATAATTCCCATTAAGCTTACCAGTTTCGACAAACAAAAAGCAATGCTGGATATGTTGTGCATTTTCGAAATCTATTGTTAGAGACCGTGCATATTTTGCCATGGTGTCAGGTTCGTCTCACTTAGCACCAGCAGCAACCAACTCGTTTAACAGCTGGATATGTTGTGCAGGCACGGTTATGAAATAATGGACACCAAAATCAACTGTTCACAGAAAACTGACGCAACAGGCTTGTTAATCAGAGAAACCTCTTGCATGCTCATGGAGTTGGACGCTCCCTCCTTTTTCAAATTGTACGGTCTTCAGAACGCCACTGGTAGACGAACCGGTTGACATGCTAACCGTTCGCCTAAACGGCCGTTTAGCCCATTTACACGCCGTGTAAACGCTACACAATGGCTAACCGTGTCCATTTAATCACCCGTTTATCCCGTTTAATGACCGTTTAACCCGTTTAAATAGCCGTTTAGCCCGAATAAAAAGCTAAACGGTAGGCGACCAAGTGTTTAGCGTTTAGGATAACATTAGCTTTACCACGGTGGGTAATGGTGTAGAATTTATGTTTATATATGCACATGTTTCTACGTGCCATTTTCCAAGCATGCCCGAAGAAAAATTAATTGTCACATGAAAAGATAATGGGCTATGGGTCAACAAATGGAGCACTGTGCAATTCACATTTTGCACAAGGGTACAGATTCTGTTAATAATTTACAAGGGTTGTGCACAAGTACACAGCATCGCTCTTAAAACTATACTCTTCCACAACTTTGACGTGTTACGCATCTTCTATATATTTTCCAGTGTCGAAAAATTGCACATTCTATACCATGCAAAAATAGAATGCGCTCAAGAACGAAAAGGAAGCAAACTATTGACGTCCTTGAGTCCCCAGAATTTAGTCGTGAACATTGTCTCATGAGGTAGACTTGGGGATGGCGAGATCCTTGAGCTGCTGAGGGTCTACAGCAGATGGTGCTTTGGTGAGTGCACACTGGGCAGTCGTGGTCTTTGGGAAAGCTATCACGTCTCGGATCGAGCTCTCACCAGCCAAAAGCATCACCAACCGATCCAATCCATAGGCAATGCCTCCTGCGATGATACCAAAACAATAAGGAAACAAATCAACAAATACTATGCAAAACAACATGAGATATACACATTGAGTCAGCGGTAGCTTAATGAAACAAGAGACACCAGAAAAGATAGTTCTGCAATCTAGCCATATTGTAAAACTTAAGCACAATATTATATTGATATTTACTGTGATTGAACATGCATACCATGTGGAGGAGCACCCATCTCAAAGGATTCTAAAAGGTAGCCAAATTTCTCCTCTGCCTGATTTGGAAAAATGGAATAACATGTCAGACAACAAACGAATAAGCAGCAGATATTCTCTTCAATAGCAGAACTTGGATTAAAGAAGGGCAATGTTTGCAGAAAGCTGCCTGTTCAAATATAATTACACTATGATGCTGGTGGATGGTGATTGGCCATCAAAGTTGTAAACATATACACCTACAATGACTTCTATTCTTAGAATGTGGTAATCTAATAAAGCCTGTTAAACAATTCGAGGCTGCCAACTGCCAAACAATTCGTATCACAATTTGTTCAATGAACAATTTCAAATTCCCTCGGTTCAATACATTCATACCATGTACTTGAATAGCACATTGACGAGACAAATTGCCCAAACAAGCACAATATCAAAGTTACCAGCATACTCTTGGTGCCTAAACAGTTTAGTATGCAGCCATTCAAAAGCACATAGGGAAATTGCATTTCACTTGAATTTAGAGGTACACCTGAATCAAACATTTTTTACTAAAAACTATAGACCTAATGTGCTTTTTGCATGTCTTGTTACGCTCTGAGCTAACAAAAGCATACAAAATGTAGCAGACAAAGACATTCTTTTCTCAGTATGCATAACTGTTTTTTTTAGTTTCACCTAAATACCTAATAAAATCAATGAAAGTTAAGAACCAAAGGCATGTTTGTTATCATAATGAGACCAGTATCAAATCATATGAACTATGAACGCCAATCGGATAGCTGAAGTCATACCTGTTCAGGGGAGATGCCAATGATCTCAAATATTCTTTGCTGTACATCACTTTTGTAGATTCTCAAACTACCCCCTCCAATCTATTGATAAAAGGACTTCATAAGGTTTTTGGCATAATTTTTTGCTTCTCTACTTCATTAAATCTAGCAATCTTTGCATATATTTCAGTAACACAGATACATCATATGTGACAAAAACACGTCGGACCAACTTTTGCACATCTCATTCATTATTGCTAATACCAGAAAAAGAGGGCATTTACCTGGGCAGTTCTATAGAAGTAATTTAGCATCTGTCAGTTCAAGGTTTCAAGTATTTATGACTATCATCTTCCGTATTACAATGCTCAACAGGAAACAAATAAGAACTCACTGTAGTGCATAAAACAACTAAATAAATTGTATTGACCAATGATGTATATCCAATAGCCATCCATTATGTGATATGAACCCTCAACCCGTCAACCGTGAGTCCATGACTTAGTCTAAGAGTCCTGATTGCTTATGCAAGACTAGGTCTAGTCTAATGATACAATAACCTACTTCAGTTTAAAAACAAAGGGCTACTTGATTCGATACAATCATGGTATTTCTGGGATATTGTGCTAATTTTCTATTTAATAAAATAAGTAAGCATGTGCACGTGGGTCTTAAAATATGTGCTGTGAAAGTATGACAAATTGTTAAGCAAAATCATACACAGATAACTTAAATAGCTAAGCTCTGCTATAATCTTGAACTTTAGAGTGCATTACAAAGACTCAAACGGACTAAGATAACAATAGATCAAGCTAGCTTGTGTGCAGTCAGAAGGACAAAGACAGGATGTACCTCCACACCATTGTAAATCATATCATAAGCCAGGGCACGAGCTGATGGTAGATCATCCATATCTTCAGGATTTGGTGCAGTAAAAGGATGGTGTAGAGCCTGTGTTTATAAAGGCAGAAGAATAGGTGTACTTAGAAAACTTAATCAGGCATGGCTACGACTAGGACTTGCAAATTCTAAGTGCATGGGGCCTAATTTTAGCACAGGTACACAGTTTCCCTTTTTACACTTAAGAGAACAGTGGGCATCAACTGTAATCATGATCTGGTTGGTACCAGCCACATAAAAGAATGGCATTAACATGTAATACAACATATTGTCTGAAACTCTGAACGTCTGGTATTTGTCTTTAAATACTGGTATATGTGCCATTCCATATCATGCGAAGATTACATTTACAGACTTGGAAGACTAAATCCTATGATAATGGGTATTATGGTGGTAACATGTGATAACCTACTACTACAAAGTTCTGCTAATAGTGTGATGTCAACTGTCAGCACAGAGTGTCTTTTAAAATAGCAAGTAAAGACAAATCTCTAAAAATGTTATCAGAAACTGTAGGTGATAGCCATTTCAGTTTTGGAAGAGTATAAATAATTAGACAGTCCTTATAATTCCTTGATAGAAGATTAAAAGCAAAGCATATTTTCATCCATACTGCCCCTTGAGGGGCACTTTTCACCTATACCACCAAGCTAGTAAATGACATGTGGGGCTTGGCCCTACGTCATCGGCCCAGCTGATGATATAAATGAAAAGTGCACATCAAGTGGTGGCACGGATGAAAACATTCCTAAAAACAACTGACCTCGTATCTCTGCTCGTCGCTGTTCCATTCGAACATTGGAAAATCTGTCACCCAAAGAACTGAATGTGCAGACTGGCAACATACAGAAAATGGAAAGGCACGTCAGGACTATAAAGCAGAAACAGAACTATTCTAAAAAAAAAACAAAAGAAGGCAAAAAAGCAACAGCATCTCGTCGATATGCCATGAGTAATGTACAAAGCATATCGACAATAAGGATCAGTACATTCCTCTTTTTTTGACTCACCGTGTCTATTACTCCCAGCTTATGAGCAATAAATAATCTTAAACGGCCAAGAATCCGGTTAGCTGATGATTGTTCGCCCAGTGCAAAAAGGACAAGATCGCCTGCCTTTGCATCCAGAAGTTCAACAAGCTGCTCTTTCTTTTCAGGTTTCAGACTTGATACCAATGGACCAATTCCTTCAAGCTCACCTGTGAAAGCAGATAAATTTTACATAAACAGTTGTCAAGGGCTGCCACAAAATTTGTCTAACAAGAGCAAAGTTCTTTTTATTTTACCATTCTCCATAACTTTGAGGAAAGGCAGGCCCTTGGCTCCAGCTTTGGAAGCTTCACTGTAAACAGTTCCTTTCTTCAAGTCAGTGTTTGAAAACACTGTGGCACCACCAGGAACACACAGTGCCTTTATTACACCTCCATTTTCCAATGTATCAGCAAAAACCTTGAAGCTACAGCCCAAAAATGCATCACTAACCTGCATTGGACATAATAACAAATGAGGAGATCAATATTGTGACTGATAAACCAGGATAGGAATTCTTAGCATATGTTCTGATGTTCAACATATATGCAGCAGGGCAAAAGCAGCACAAGATCTACTCCCTCTATCCCAAATTATAACGTCACACGTACTTCACGATTCAAACTTCATGTCTTTTAAAAAACAATTAGTCTAATAATACAAAAGGTTACTACAGAAGTGATTACGTTGGATTTATATTTAGAAATACATGTAATGATCAAACATTTGTTGCCACGAACGATATATTATAACAGAAATAAATGATCAAAGTGTGATACTGAAGAACATGCCCATGTCAAACCACACCTTGTATTTTGGGACACAGGGAGTAAATAGCAGGCCACTGACAAAAAATGAGCTGTGCTAATGTGTTATGGACATAAGTTAACTAATAAACTCACTAATGTCACAATTAGAAATATCTGCAGAAAGATCAGAAATCCTCACATCTTTCAGCTCCCAACCAAAACGAAGGTCAGGCCTATCTGTCCCATAGCGATCCATTGCCTCTGCATATGTTAATCTTGGAAAAGGATTGGGCAGCTTGATATCTCCTACTGCTTGAAAAACCTGTTGTATGAATGCTTCAATCATTCATTACTTCAACCATAAAAAGTGGCAGTAGCGAAGAAATAATGGCATTCCTAAACAATATACTAAGACTAAGAGTGACTTACAACTATCTAATGTGTAGCTAACTGAAAAATCAACAAATAGTCACAAATTCTGCCATATCTTTAATCATTATAAAAAAAAGCTTCTTTCAAAACTGTGTGGTTAACTTTGACACATGGTAATCACAGGGGGGGGATTGAGAAAAGAAAGAAAAGAGGAAAAGGTTTGACAAAACCAGCATACGTGTCTCATCAAATCTTCATTCAACTTCAACATATCCTCCATCGATGTAAAGGCAATCTCCATATCAAGTTGTGTAAACTCTGGTTGCCTGTCCGCGCGCAAATCTTCATCCCGGAAGCACCTACAAGAATCATAGAGGATAAAAATCTTTTTTTTTTGAAATCGAGAGGATAAAAATCTCATTGACAGAAGGAAAAAGTTGTGACTACTAAGATAAAAAAAAAATAGCAGAAGAGTTGTAACTTGTAAAACAGGCAAAACCGCAAAAGGACAATTGTATCTATAAGACAGCAGTTACCTTGCAATCTGGTAGTATTTTTCAAAGCCAGAAACCATCAACATTTGCTTGAACAGCTGAGGGCTTTGAGGGAGAGCATAGAATGTTCCTGGCTTCATAAACGATATCGGAAGAAATCAGGTAACATGAACCATACTATTGTCAAGTACCTTTAGGGATGAGGATCTCGACTTGCAATAGGATTCTGATGCATGATAATGTGTGCTTGATAAAAACTATTGTATTACATGAATGGAACAATTTAGTAAAAATGGAAGTACAGAAGCGGATTGCAATTGAATGCAGGGCGTCCAGACAAAAAAGAAGCTCGAGGTAAGTCTCCCAGAACAGTTTCCACACAAAATTGAGTAGCTTCTGAAAGCCAACTGATTTCAAACATCAGAATCAGGGAACGCAAAGAAAAAGAAAGAACACAACTTAATATGCCCATCTGAACTGTGATAAGATTATTTAAAAAAAATAGAATGTTGCTTTTGGAGTAAAGCATCCCAAGTGTAACATGAGGCATTAGATCTTTCAAGTTGCAAAAGATAGCAAATGGGCAAATGGCATAAAACAGAGAATAAAATTATATAATTGTCTGTGAAGAAACAGAAAAATTGTGCGCAGCTTAACTACCTGAACTCTCGATGGTACAAGATAGTCCCGAGCACCTTCTGGTGTAGACTTGGACAAAACTGGAGTCTCAATCTACCTTGGAAAATATAACTTCAGATCAGACATAACAGAAGGTTTAAAGTTTTGTAAGAAAGCATAGAAATTATACTACTACTATAGTCATTGTAGACAAGATGTCCTAGCCACCTAGGCGCTGCCTTAAATTTGGTGACTCGTTGTAAGGTGTTATAAGCGATAGCATAGCATACACCAGACAGCACATGCATGATGGATCAATTTTGATAAATCTACACAAATTTCATACATTAGATTGCTAGAACAATTCTATAAATCAAAAGTACTGCTGGTGACTAAATAAGATTATCCTTACATGGTGTAAGTCCGACTAAATAAGATTATCCTTACATGGTGTAAGTCCTGACTTTGACTAAATAAGATTATCCTTACATGGTGTAAGTCCGACTAAATAAGATTATCCTTACATGGTGTAAGTCCTGACTTAAGATTGGCCATCTAGCACTATATCATGAGAGGATATATTACAACTCATTGAAAAATGGGACCACTTGGATATATTTCGTTATAGAGTGAAAATAATATGTATATACAAGAAATAGGATATATTGGGGGCAGAAACTAACATAAAATAATGAATGTGGGTAACAGTGGATGTAATCAGCATACCTCAACAAATTCATGTTCATCCTCCAAGTAGCGGCGGATTAGTTTAACAACATTATGGCGCAACCGCAAGTTTGACTGCATTTGAGGACGCCGCAAGTCCAAAACTCTAAATCTACAGTTTTTAATGATACGGAGTTACAAAAGGACACTTGTTACTTGAACTGGCAAAGCATAAACACATCACTTAAACATTTAGCATAATATATAGAACAGAGTTATTTGGACCAACTTTAGGGAAAGAGGATGCTCTAATCTTTGACAAGAACATTAATATCTAGAACAGAGTCGTTTGGCTAAGTCACAATGATGGCAAACTGCATATACAAGAAAGGACAACAATCCAAAGTTATAGCTGTAAACATAATCAAGTATATAGTAAACTGAAGTGAATATTAATACAGCAATCACAGCAGTTACACAGTCTATGATGAACTGTTATACTAAACTCCCATGATGACAGTAAATACCCTTCACAAGGCAATCATGCAACTTTGTGTCACGTATGCATAGCTTTCAATAGCTTTCACAATGAATAATACTGTACTGCTAATAAAATGCCATGGACCCAGTAGTTACCAAGTATCAAGTACACTAGATTAAGTATTTGACCATGCCAGGGCATAATCATTATCTTGCCTATACTCTAAAGTGTAACTTCCATACACCATCTAATCACATATCACCATAATTTTGATAAGTCTAGCACACATTGTAATTGATTTACCTCAATCTAATTTCTTCTGGAAACTTCTCTTTTACAGTGTCAGCAGTTGTAACTGGAAACGGCAGTGAACGAGTTACTGAGTTCAGCACTAAAACACGATCTGCAGCAACCTTCAAGGTACCAACATGACAACACAGTTAGATGGTTATGTTGGTTTCAGGGTGAACACTAAAGAAAATTGAAAAGTTGAAGGCAGTCACAGAAACAATCAAACGAGTATTTAAACTACGACTTGTATAAAATATGTTATTCTTTATCCCATACATTTTGCATGTTCAAAACATACTGCATAAAGTAAAAGGAAGCTTCTTAAACAGCAACATTTCTATAATAGTTTGTGTAAATATCAAATTCTAGCCACGAAAAGTCACATCTATCTTATTGATCCCAAAACAGCATAAGAACGCATGATGGCTGCCAATATACCTCTATAGCCCCAGTCTTCATATCTGCATTGATGGCATCTGCAGGGCGTGGTCGGACCACCCCCTCAACAGCAACCACTGACTCCACTCTCAGCTTGTTCACTATGTTGTAAACTTCTGGGTACTCTGGCAATGTTGTCACCTACACAGAGGACCAAATAAACCCCTGCGATCATTCGATGATGCAACATAAACATCAACCATAATACGTACATACATAATCCTGTAAGAACTATAACTATGCAAGACAATGCAGACAATTTTTACCACAAGTCACAAATCAGATAGAGCAAGAATTGCCAGTGATAATGTGACCTCTTGTTTAACTACTAAAGATAACAGATCACTCAGCACAAGTAGCAAGCACGGTAAGAAAAAGTAAGCAGCCATGGCACACATTTCCTGAGCAGAAATCATCCAACACCACTGTCCTTAGTAGCAGCAGTTAACTACCTTTCCATTGCCCTTCCTTTGACAACAAGCGGGGCCAGCAGTAGCCAATGCCAGTGAAAGGATTAACAGTAGGGGAACAATTTAGTAATGGAACAGTCATTCCAGATAACACACATCTGAGAAATGAAGGGCTTACAGAAGATGTGAAGCTATCATAGACTACCTGAAATTGTCTCTACATCAGAAGCAACATAATGTAATAACAAGAGATCACAAAACAATGCATAGCGCCATAGCGGTGTGCAACAGTAACAACCATTTTGAGTGTTCAACCAGATCAGCTGCAGGCACGACGACAGCTGTCACTAACGCAGCCAATACGACGGAAAAAAGAGCTCACCTGCACCATGCCGGAGCGATCTCGCAGCGTGAGGAAGGTGAGCCCCGCGTGCGCACGCCGTAGCGCGACCCATCCGCAGAGCCGCACCCTGCGCCCGGCGTCCCCGGCACCGAGCTCGCCGCACAGCGCGTCCCTCGGCGGCCACTGCAGCGGCTGCAGTCTCTCTACCTTCGCGCCAGGCGCCGCGGGCACCGCCGCCGCCTCCTCCGGCGAGGTCGCTGCCGCGTCGGTCGCCGCCGCGGCCGCTAGGGTTCGGAGCTGTGGCGCGGGGCCGGAGGGCGAGGCCGACGTTGTGGAGAGCGGTAGAAGGCGACGGAGGTGCAAGGTGGATGGCCTGGGCTTGAGGCGGGAGAGGAGGAAGAGGGGTGAGGCGCGGAGCAGGGAGGACGCCATTGGAGACCGGAGATGGGGAGGGAGCGGATGGGGGAGGTGGGGGTTTTGGGCTTGAGAATTCGAGGAAGAGGGAGATGCCTTATCCTTCGGCACGAATCTTACAGAAGAAGCTTTACGCCTTCAAGCTGATTAGCTGAGGGCTGCACACACAAGGATACGCCTTGATGCCTCACTTACGTATTGTGAAAACTACGCTTCTACCGCGAAATGCGACGGGAATTCACAATTCTGAGCCGGCGCAAAATGTGCTCGTCCTGCATTGAGTCCCAGAATATTCCTGTTTGGTACAGCTCTACAAATTCGTAGAGCTAGAGCTGGTCATCCCTGGCTCTACAAATTTGTAGAGCTAGAGCTGTGGACTGATGGAGGGTCGTTTGTTGAGTTACCTTGACCTTCTTTTATATTTAAATTAGAAGTTTAAGATATTTTAATTTATTAAACAAACACCAGCTTCTGCGTAGAGCTGGGAGCTAGAGCTTTACCAAACAGGCTTTCAGAAAAGAATCCCAGAGTATTTGTTTACTTTGGCAACTTATAGAAATTAAATTATAATCCTCAAATGCTTCATGTTAAACTGCTGTCTGCCGCTAATTTAGTGCTGATTTAGCATGGCATCTTTTACTTGCACGCATAGTTTAATATTCACCCAGGTATTCTTATGTGACAACCAAACATAATGGTTCGAGGAATGATGTTTTGGAAATAATAATAATACAAGGAATGGTGGAAGAAACTTCTCTAAAAAATGAAATGGTCAACTCTCAAGGAGTATATTCTTGGCGGCTTAGAAAAGCATTCATACATGTACAGCCTAATCAGATCACACTGTCAAATACGAAACCATGTGCATAACAACCCTACCGCAATATAAAAAAAGTGCAAATCAATCAAAACGAGAGGGAACAAATGAAAACCACCACGGTTTTGGAGGCTGTTGATAGTTACAAACCCAAAAAAGAATGAACTCGGTAAGTTCGTTTATTCGTCAGCCTGTTCGCTTGGCTGGCGGCTGGTGGCTGGTGCTGATTTGTTGTGAGAGAAAAATACTGCTGGCTGGCTGGTGGCTGGTGGCTGGTGCTGATTTATTGTGAGAGAAAAGTACTGCTGGCTGCGCGCATCAGCATTCAGCAGCCATCCATCAGGAATGAACAAGAACGCAGGCAGAGTTTTTCCCCTGCTCTGACCAAGGAAGGCTTATTGAGCTGCATGCTCTAAGCCTTCGCTCGCTACACAGCAGACCACAAAACTCCACCATGGCAGCAATGCGCGTCATGAGCTTGCTGCCTCCCGCCATCTTCACCGTCGTCGCAATGGCCTCCTGGGGAGTAGTACACTGCATCGGCGACGAGGCTGGCGCGCTGCTCGCGTTCAAGGCGGAGCTCACCGGCCACAGCGCCGCCGTGCTTCCCTCATGGAACGGAAGCACCGGCTTCTGCAGCTGGGAGGGTGTGGGGTGCAGCCGCGGCCAGGTGGTTGCGCTGACCCTGCCATCCTACGGGCTCACCGGCAGCCTCTCCCCGGCTATTGGAAACCTCACGTTCCTGCAAACGCTGAACCTGAGCTCCAACTGGTTCCAAGGGGATGTCCCGGCGAGCATCGGCCGCCTTCGGCGTCTGCAAACGCTTGACCTCAGCTACAACACGTTCTCCGGTACAATCCCTGCCAACCTGAGCTTCTGTGTCAGCTTACAGTCCTTGAGTCTCGGCAGCAACCAGCTCCATGGGCGTATCCCTGTCGAGCTTGGCAACAAGCTCACGAGCCTTCAGAAGCTCTCACTGACAAACAACAGCTTCACAGGTGCCATCCCGGCGTCCCTAGCTAACATGTCGTCCTTGTACTACCTTGATCTATCTACAAACCATCTCGAGGGTCCGATCCCACCTGAACTCGGCAACATCCTAGGCCTGCAAGTCCTTGCACTCCTCGAGAACAACCTATCTGGTGTGCTTCCACACTCCCTATACAATTTGTCATTGCTGAAAGACTTTGAGGTGCAAAAAAATATGCTGTCTGGGATTATTCCTGCTGATATTGGCAGTCGGTTCCCCAGCATCGAAATTCTTAGCTTTGCTGACAACCAATTCAGTGGATCTATTCCAGCTTCGCTCTCCAATCTGTCTGCTCTCACAAAACTTGGCCTCTATGCAAACAGTTTCAGTGGGTATGTGCCTCATGATTTAGGGAGGTTGCATGGACTCACTTACTTGTCCTTGAATGACAACAAGCTTCAAGCAAATGACACACATGGGTGGGAATTCGTCACTTCACTGGCAAACTGCTCCCAGCTTCAGCTTCTGGTTCTTCGGAAAAACTCTTTCAGCGGACAACTGCCTAATTCAATCGCAAACCTGTCATCAACTCTGCAAGCTCTTTATTTGGGAGACAATAGGATTTCTGGGTTTATTCCATCAAACATTGGCAATTTGGTTGGTCTTAAAACACTTGAGATGGCAAATACTTCTGTATCTGGACCGATTCCAGAGAGCATTGGTCAGCTAGGAAACTTGGTTGAGTTAGGCCTTTACAACACTAGCTTGTCAGGCCTCATACCTTCATCACTAGGAAATCTTACACAGTTGAATAGGCTTTATGCATACTATGGCAGCTTGGAAGGGCCAATTCCGAGAAGTCTTGGGAAGTTGAACAATCTGGCTGTCCTTGATCTGTCAACGAATCGACTCAATGGTTCGATTCCTATAGAGGTGTTCAAACTTTCTAAACTTTCTATCTACTTAGACCTATCATGCAATTCATTGTCTGGGCCACTTCCTACTGAAGTTGGAAACTTGGCAAGCATTAACCAACTGATTCTGTCAGGAAACCAGTTGTCGGGCAATATACCTGATAGTATTGCAAAATGTGTATCGTTGGATCAGTTGCGGCTGGATCAGAACTTGTTTGAGGGAAGCATACCCCAATCTCTGAAGAATTTACAAGGTCTTGCTTTACTGAACTTGTCCATGAATAAGTTGTCCGGTAGTATTCCTGGTGCCCTTGCTAGTATTGGCAACCTGCAACTATTGTATCTAGCACACAACAACTTGTCAGGTCTTATCCCCACAGGTCTACAAAATTTGGAATCATTGTCAAAACTGGATCTGTCCTTCAATCATCTGCAAGGTGAGGTGCCAAAAGGGGGTGTTTTTGGAAATGCAACTTACTTGTCAGTCGTCGGAAATGATGACCTTTGCGGTGGAACACCTCAACTTCATTTAGCTCCATGCACCACTCCTGCAGAAAAAAATAAAAGACATTTGTCAAAATCCCTTGTGATCACCCTATCGTCAGTCAGTGTTCTTGTATTCTTAGTTTTAGTGGTTTTTCTTATTCAGTTGATGCACAAGAAGCTCAGGCAAAGGCATGAAAGCCAATTAATACACACAGAACTTGATGAGCAGTTTGAAAGAGTTTCTTATCATGCGCTGGCGAATGGAACCAATAAATTTTCGGAAACCAATTTGCTTGGACAAGGAAGCTATGGTGCAGTTTATAAATGTAATTTACATGATCACGCTACTACCACAGCTGTAAAGGTGTTTAACATACAACAAACTAAGTCTACTAGAAGTTTTCAAGCTGAATGTGAGGCTCTGCGAAGGGTGCGTCATCGTTGTCTCATAAAGATCATCACCTGTTGCTCAAGCATTAACCCCCAAGGTCAAGAATTTAAGGCACTGGTTTATGAATTCATGCCCAATGGCAGTTTAAAAGAATGGCTCCATCCAGAATCTCAAGAACGCAGTCTGAGCAATACTCTCAGCCTAGCTCAGAGACTAGATATTGCTGTTGATATCATGGATGCTTTGGACTATCTTCACAACCAGCATCAGCCACCAATAATTCATTGTGATCTCAAGCCAAGCAACATCCTTCTTGCAGGAGATATGAGTGCCCGAGTTGGAGATTTTGGCATATCAAAAATCCTTCATGATAACACTAGCGACACTCTGTTAAATTCAATTAGCTTCACTGGAATAAGAGGCTCCATTGGTTATGTCCCTCCAGGTAAATTCCTACTCATATCTGTTGTTATCTTCACTATTTTTCTCTGGCCTGCCAAATCATGTACTTGCATATATGTACCTAAAAGACTTATACCTACCAAATAATGCATCTGGTGTCAATAACTGTAGAGTATGGCGAGGGTTCTGCCGTCTCAACTCATGGGGATGTTTACAGCCTCGGCATATTGTTGCTTGAGATGTTTACTGGGAGGAGCCCAACTGATGACATTTTCAAAGATTCCTTAGACTTGCATAAGTTTGCCAAGGCTGCTCTCCCCTACAGAGCCATGGAGGTAGTAGATCCATCTATTTTGCTGCATGAAGAAACGCAGCATAGAGATGCTCCCAACTTTACCCTGATGAGAAGCCGCACTGAGGATTGTCTGGCTTCTGCGATTGGGATTGGTGTCTCCTGCTCAAAGAAGCATCCAAGAGAGAGAATGCTTGTGCAAGATGCAGCCGTGCAGATACGTGTAATCAGAGATGCATACCGCAATGTTTCCACTGCCATGCCAGCTTGCTAGATTAAAATTTGGAAGAAACAATGAAGCCACCACTCGTGTTGTAAAACAGCCATATAAATGAATAGATCAAATAGTTCAGCCCGCCTTTTATTCCTCTTTCAGTCAGGAATGTGAAATATATTTGTTATTAAGACTAGCAGAGTGGTCTGCACATTTTTGGAAGCTAGGCTTTATAATATCCATTATGATGCCTTTTCAAACTCTAAAAATCATGGACTTTTATCAGTATTGATATTATTATTAATCCATCTCCTGTATGCTCACGGATTGCATTCAAAATGAGTTCACCTTTTTCCTGCTCTAAAGTACGCATGGTTTTATGATCTGACTTGTGTGTTTGGCTGAGAGAGTAGGATGTTCAGTTTGGTGTCTAGTTGCAGGCATCGAACCCACTAAACTAGCACCAATTTTTTGCAAACTTAGATTAAGATCTTATTAGCTTGAGAAGGCATCGATTCCATTCATTTGTAGGAGCAACAAGCAGATCTGAAAGTTGAACACAATATTGTAGTTTCCTGAAATAACTGAAGCCATATGTGCTCTCTGAACTAGCATCTCCATCTTTGAATTGCATATCTATCAAACAGAGTGAAAACAAAAGTAAGTGTATGCAAATTTCACATTAATTGAGGTATGCAATATTCCAAGCTCCTGCCTCAAATAAATCATGAAGCAAAATATATTAAAAAATACTCTCCAAAAAAAATAGCAATGCAGTTAAAATGACTACATTTTCAGAATAACCAACCAGCTTTAATGAAAAACAGCAAGTTTGCACACAAATTTCATTAGTAACCAAGAAGCTAACATCCATATCTTAACTGACAATGGTAATCTGGGTACGCAAATTCCAAAACAGCGGTACATTATGTGGAGATTCAGTAATACTTTGGTACTCATTAGACATGCTAATCGTGTTCTAAGTGACACCCAAGAGAGCACGTACCAGTGCTGGATGCCTGGATGCAGACCGTTGGGATGCATGCAAAAATTACCGGTAAGCTCATTCAAAAGAATCGAAGAGGAGGACAATATGTCAAGCAAAATTACCATAGATGTCGAAACTTGATGCTCCTTGAGAGCACTAAAGCAACTGCGCTGCCTCACAGTATTGCACAGGAAAATAGTTTCTGATACAACTTTCAAGATAACAGAATGCAAAGGTTGCCCAGATATTCAATGCAACGGAAAGAAACAAGAATTTCTCCTCTCCAAGCAGATCACTGCAGAAAATCAAGAATCACAAGTTAACCCACAGTCTAAACCATCGATCCGTCAAATGGAACAGACATTGATCGACATGAACAGCTACCCCTATTACTGCACAAATTTCAGACTTTGGATCACTAGAGGAATTTCACAGTTGAAACCAAGCGATGCAAGATGTTCCAGAACTTGCAATTTCGTTATTCATAAAGTTATCATCAATTCACAACAAAGTGCAACCCAATCACGAAGCTGAACCATCAGATCACAGGAATCGCAAAACAGTATAGAAGTCTCAACATTGGTATTTCCGACCCATGAGGCTCCAGAGCCAGCACCACAACTCCCACTGCATCCCTACTACGCACAAGGCCACAAGCTGCATCCACCCATTTACGGATCCGTTCGCTGTTCTACTGCTACTCTGCTAACTGAATGCACGCTACCAACACCCACCCTACTGGAACAAGTGCCGCAGGAGGCGACCTAGCTTAACAAGGGGGTACCTTACTGACGGCAACGGTGCCCTCGGAGTGATTCGGGAGCTCACCCGGGAGGACAAGGCACGCCGAGTACTGAATCTCACGGGTGGCGAATGGCGATGGTGGTTTGGTGGGCCTCTGGTAGCCGGGAGAGGCGGGACGCGGAGGCGGCGCCGCGGCGGCCATCGGAGACGCGCTATACTCCGGCACGGATCTTACAAAAACAAGTTTACGCCTCCCCTCAAACAAGACGGGTTGGATCGCTGAAATTTTCGAGCGGCGCCAAAAGAGGCTGGCAGTCGGCAGTTTCACAATTCCAAACACAAATCCCGCCAAGCATTATTTCGCCGAGGCACCGATCCCTCCATCTCGGAAAATTTGAACCCGACGCAACGCCTGCAAGTGAACTAGAGACCAAAATTCAGGTGCTGGTCCAACATTTCAGTACTGAACTTTCGTCTCCAAAATTTTAAACGCAATGCAACTTAACAAAAATAAAATCCGTAGGCATTCGCTGGCGGTATGTGAACCCAAAATCTATACAGCGCAGAAATCAAAAGAAATTTTTGGAACACCTTAGGATCAACAGATTAATACAACATCAAATGGTTCCAGTCCAAAAATAACAGATCAGAAGATGAAAGATTTTTCACAAAATGTAAAGCAAAAATCTTCACAAAGGGTCCACAATCCAGAGCAGACAGTGAATTTTGAACACTTCGTTAAATAAGCACCACTACCATTCCATTTCATACATCAGATAACGTTTTCATACAGAGAAGACATCATCAGGAACCACCAACATCTAACTACACAGTCCATAGGCCAAACCCCGAAACCAGAATCAGGAGCAACACCAACAGGCCCCCGCGAACAGAGGGGAGCGCAGCATCTACGACGAGGTGAACTTGGTGACGGCCTTGGTGCCCTCGGAGACGGCGTGCTTGGCGAGCTCGCCGGGGAGGACGAGGCGGACCGAGGTCTGGATCTCGCGGGAGGTGATGGTGGGCTTCTTGTTGTAGCGCGCGAGCTTGGCGGCCTCGGCGGCGAGCTTCTCGAAGATGTCGTTGATGAAGGAGTTCATGATGGACATGGCCTTGGAGGAGATGCCGATGTCGGGGTGGACCTGCTTGAGCACCTTGAAGATGTAGATCTTGTAGGTCTCGACGCTCTTCTTCGCCTTCTTCTTCCCCTTCTTGCCCTCGCCGCCCTCCTTGCCGGCGGACTTGCCCGCCGGGAGCCGCTTCTCGGCCTTGGGCTTCTTGCCCGCCGGGACCTTCTCCGCCTTCTCGGCGGCGGGCTCCTCCTCCGCGGGCTTCTTCGCCGCCGGTTTCTTCTCGGCCTTGGGCGCCATCGATGCGGCTGGGTTCGGGGTTTCTGTGGCTGGGATTTGGGTCCGGTTGGGGAGAGGAGGCGATTGCGAGGGCGAAGACGAAGGCGAAGGCTGTTGACTGCTGTAGGGAGAGAGGGCGAAACGGGGGAGATGTCTTTATAGAAAAGAGAGGCGAGCGCTGATTGGTGGAGAGGCAGGTGCCGCGGATCGCTGCCTCCGAGCGGTGTGGGCCGTTGGTGCTTCTTCGGATGGACGGTTGAGATGTGCTTTTGACGCGGATCGCTGACGTGGCGAAAATGGAGGCGGGAGGAGACGGAGGTGAAATGGTCTTCGGCGCGCGCAAGTGACGTCGTTGGCAATGGTCCCACTGGTCATAGGAACGGGAGCGGGAAATTTATTTTCCGTGCTGGCGCGGGAATTTGCACACGGGTCCCAGGTGTCGGTGAGCACTGCCCAGCCAAGTCGCAACCTCAAGAACTCAAATTCTCAAAGTAAAAAGCCAAAACACATCAACTATGGCCTTGTTTAGATTCACCAAAAGGCACCAATTCGACCAAAAGCAACGCATTGAAAAACGTGCCTCCTCTCTACTTTTACGCTTCCCAATATATTTTTCTACAGGAAATTCGATCGAATTGGTGAATCTAAACAAGGCCATTGGAGAGATAATTTCGAATGTCTTTTTGTTTATGGACCAATTAGCTCGGATTTTTTAGGTGAATTATAATTCAAATTTTGTTTTCCTTTCCCCTCAAGACAATCACTTATTTGCTTACCAGAATTCACCCTAACAATAGGGAAAAAAAACAACTGGTAATATATTCCATCCTACCACAAACACTTGACCCTACGTGGTTACACGTACATGTTGGAGAAAAAAGTTTGGATTACATGCGCATATGTCTAATTCTGCAACATATGCGCATATGTTGGAGAAAAAGTTTGGATTACATGATCTTCTAAGGCCTCCTCCAAAGGTAAGAGCTAGTACCCAGTTCTAAGCACTCTAAAAGACAACCTTTCTAATGATCGAGCTCTTAGCACATAGCTCATAACATGGCTGACCCCACACGTCATCTTCATATAATCTCGAAGTGCGTGTATGAGACTATCTCTTGATCAAGAGATAGCTCTTCTCTCTCTTCCAATAAAATATAGAAAAAATATTCTATGAGCTAGCTAAGAGTTAACCATTGGAGGAGACCTAAAGAGGTGCATGCGAGAGGGTGAGTGGGTAGGGATGGCACCCGCGGATTCGGGTGCGGGTTTAGTGAAAACCCGCCCGCAACCAAACCCGCGGGATAGGAAAAAAACCCGCCCTTGAGAAACCCGCGGGTGGATTTGTACACCCGCACCCGCCGGGTTTCAGGCGGGTTTCAGGTGCTCGCGAGTCTGGGAGCATCACATGCACAAATGATGAATTTGAGCATGGTTTAAGTGATTTCACAGTTTTACTTTTACACATATAGTTTTCAATTTTCTAGTAGTATAAAAATTCCAATTTCCATAGTCTCCAAATAAACATATAATCAGGGGCGGATCTTAAGGGGGGACTGGGGGAGAAGAAAGAGAGGGAAAAAATGGAGGAACAAGAGGAGAGCCCCCCCCCACCCCCCTATAGCTGAATCCTAGATTCACCACTGCATATAATCAAATAGAGGTCTCCAAATCAACAAATAAAAATTCACAGACAACGGTACAAAGTTTTACAATGCAGTCAACATTAGAGAGGACAACAACATGGTCTCCAAATCAACAAATAACCAAATAGATAAACTATTACAGCTAACATTCAAATTAATATATGAGAGATCTTATACTGCTTCCAGTTGCATTTAGATGCAACCGCAATCAATAATGTGCAGGACTTTTTACAGTATGCGGGCGGGTGCGGGTGTACCCGTGGGTAAAATTTCAGACCCGTACCCGCACCCGCGAATCTCGGGTTCGGGTACGGGTGCACCCGCGGGTGGAATTTTGAACCCGCACCCGTACCCGTCGAGTCCAAAACCCATGGGTGCCCGCACCCACGGGTTGAATTGCCATCCCTATGAGTGGGTATGACATTGTTTGAATACATGCAATATCATCCCAACTCTTTATCTTTTTCATGCCTCCTAAAACTCTAAATACATAATCTATGTGGTATCCTTAGTATACAAAGAAAACATTAGTCTACAGAGAAAACAAGGTTGACACTCAGCATTTGGACATGTCGATATCGAGAGAGCCATCACTACTGTAGCATACAACACGGTTTTATGCTTAAACAGTGAATAAATTTGAATAGTGGTTATGTTTGTCTTAGATTACTTGCAATAGTGACATGTACAAGATGATTAGCTAATGGGGCTCTGCCTCTTCCTTTTCTTTGTCATCCGTCTTTGTGGTGCTCGAGCGAGGGCAGGGGCTTCACCACCTCCCCTCCCTCACACCACCCAAGTACCCAACACACACTCTTCCCCTATTCTAACACCTCTTTATCTTTGATTCATCATCTCATTTCTCATTAAGAGTGCACGCAATTGACTCTTCATTGCCTAGAAGCATCAAACTAACAATCAGCTTGCTTTACTTCCTTGGCTTCACTCTGTTAATATACTAACATCGCAAAAACAACCCTCACCACTATAACCTATGGAGCTTCAATGGTTGAATTTTGAGTAAATTGCATATTTGCATCCATCATGCTACTTGGTGGATTGGTCAGATTAACCTATGAAATGCTAAATTTAGTGCAACATTTTGGCAATCGGTGCATCTACAACTCAATGGTTGCCATGGTGATTTATTTTACCCTACTTGGTTGTAAGCTGGTATTCACTTAGGGGGCGAGCGTCGTTAGATAAACATTGCTATGCAAATTTTGTCGGTCCTATAGGATGAAATTTTCCTAATTCTTTCTACACCCACAAGCCCTAACCTTGATCTATCTCTGGTTTCTTAGTTTGATCTAGAACTATAAAGAAATGCACAAAAAAAATCTCAACTAATGGCATAGCATAAATTTTGACAAAATTTAACACCCCGAGATAATATATGCATATTGAAAGCCCCCCATCCCACACTCACCTCCCATAGAATGCGACTATGCGAGTCCCACCATTGTCAAACAAAGTCAGCCGTCATCTAGCGAAAACCGGACATTGACACAGTGCGTGATCATTTAGCGAGAAAGCATTATGTGGCTTGCTTTTGTTCCACAATGGTTTGCCACACCCAGCTGCCACACAAGGACAACATTTGCTCTCGTTGCTGTTGCACAATGGCCAGCCAAAGGGCTTTTACCCATCACAGCCGAAACCATGCACACGTGAGGAGTCACCTTTAGCTGGTTGCTGCAAAACATGGTGAACTAACCGTAGGCATGCACGACCAGTCACTATGGCACATTGCAACCGATCCACGATAATACAAATCAACCAAGTCGTCATCAACTCCCCAGAGATCACCAATACAAGAGGGTCTCCACAACCATGTTGTCCACTAGTCAAGGACTGTTACGGTAAACCCGTAACTAAATACCATATTCAGAAGTTGGTCGTATTCTTGTCATTCATCGTTATCTGGACACCTCCACCACTTCGACACACATCACATGGATCACTAATGTGTATTTCCTCCATCCCATAAAGAGTATAATTTTGTTTTTTTATATAGTCATTATGGGTCAAAAGATCCTATAACACTATTTATTGCATGCAAGGATTTCTAAAATCATGGCAAGTTACTTTAAAATGCAATTTAAACTTGAGGTCTTAATTAGGAAGTAGTTGCGGTCCAATTCATAGGATTGCACTCATTTGTGGGTTTTTTCCTTCAAATGTTAGAGCTACACTTTTTACGGGACAAAGCAGTACCATCCAAATGCAGCTATGTGCAACGCTTGGATGCCATCAATCTAGTTCCAAACAGAGCCTTGTGTTAATCAAGCCCAACCTATTGGCCGTCCGGCCTCCACACACGGGACCTCTGAAATGGCAGCAAGCACCGAACACCTTCTCATTAGAACTCCCCTTAGCTCCTATGCAACGCAAGCCACCACTGTTGCATGCTCCTACTGGTCTGTAAGCAGTGGCAAATCTAGGATTAAGGTCTAGGGGGGCTCTCCCCTCTTTCCTCTCTTTTTCTCCTTCTTTCTTCTTCTTCCTCCTTCCTTTTCCTCTTACTTCTTCCCTTCCTCCAATGGAGCTCCTGGGCATAGGGGGGTTGGAGCCCTCCTAGCCCCCCCCCTTAAATCCGCCCCTGTCTGTAAGGACATCAACATGACCCAGGGTGAGCCCTGTCCACCCTCACTTGGATGCACGGACATTGTCAAAAGCCCCCACGGTTGTGGGCACCATAGGCTTTATGATATTCTCACCACCATGTGTACCCATCCGATTACATATTTACATCCATGATACATGTGTATCCATCATCCACTTCATTGCCAATGGCTCGTGGCTGGAGCCACGAGGGCGCCACACGCCACTTTGCCATGCCTGGCCACACATACCTACATGAATGGACTTGTCTTGTTGCCACTTCGAGTCGCCCTCACAGCCGTATGTGCCGGGCGTTTCAGAGAACTCTCCAACATGTGTTGTCTTAGTCATGAGCCGTCGAGTAGAGCTGAAGGAATATTGCAAATTTTTGCAGCATAAAAGTGCACTATCAGCATCACACTTAATGTGTGTTTCGCAAACACTATAGGTATAGCCCTAACACGTCAACACATAGTTAACCACGCACACCACCATTTAGATGGTAGATACACCAATTTATCAATATGTCGCATCAAATTAAAAATCATTAAGATCTTACGCCAATATTAAACATTTTACAAATTGTTGGACAAATATGCATCTACGTGCTAATTTAGTCTAAGGTGAAAGTAATTTACTTTTGATTCTTTGTGCCACCCTTGTTATCGCGTCCGAACGTCTTTACGAGGTCTAACAATTTAATGGCGAGTTAGATGGTTGACGACACTAGTGATGGCAAAAAGCAATCAGACATTTTTAAATTGCATTTTGCAAATACTTGTGGAATCAGGTTGATAACTCCCTTGATGGCAAATACAATGCAATTAGACCATTGAAAAAATTCAAATGACCTTTACTATACATGTTGGGTTCACATACAATATTGATAGGCTGAATTCATATAAGTGGTTCCCTCATACAAATTTTCTGGTTCTCTTTTGCGATTTCACGGACGGCCAAGTTTCAGAATGCAACAAGTACAACGCTAGCGTTTGGATGTAGATATTGGGGCTCGGAATTGGAATTGGAACCTGTGAATGCCAGCTGTTTGGTTGACTTGGAAATTCGGAATTGGAATTCGGGCTCAATGCCAACTGGTATTCATCCCACCCTCAGCCCCCTAGTCCCAATACTGAGCCATACCCCTCCGTATTGGCTGGCATTGTCTTTCCCTATCCTCTCGCGTCTCTCCCTCTGCCGGCGCTCCCCTCCCTCCGCCGGCAAATCACGCCCCTCCATCGGCGAGCCGCACCGCTCTCCCCTCCCTTTCGCCAACAAGCAGCGCCGCTCTCTCCTTCCCTTCGCCGGCAAGCCGTGCCCCTCCACCGGCGAGCTGCGCCGCCCTCCCCTCCCCTTCGCCGACGGGCTGGCGAGCCGCGCCGTCCTCCCCTCCCCTTCGCCGGCAAGTCGCGCCGCCCTCCTTCCCTCCGCTGGGGCGCCCTCCTCCGTCTTCCTCCCCGGTGGCACCCTCCTCCGTCTTCCTCCCCGATGGGCGCCCTCCTCCATTTTCGTCCCTGGAGTGGAAGGAGAAGAAGGCAACGGGGCGAGCGAGGAGCCGCGCCCGTGCCACCCCTCCTCTGCCTACCTCCACGGCGAGCCCCTGCTCCTCTGCCAGCGAGCCGCACGGCCCTTTGCCTGCCTCCATCCGCGGGCGAGCCACCCGCCCCTTCGCCGGCGAGCACCTCGCCTGGCCTCCTCCAGTGTCGTCAGGGTTGCCGGCGTACTGGTTGTTAGCCAGGTGAAAGAAGCGAACAAATACTAAGGCCTCGTTTGGCAGAGATTCGAGTGCTTCAGCTCCATCTACTGTGCATACACTGTTGCACACTATTCACAGGAGCAGCAGAAGCTAAAAATTTTAGCTCCCCCAACTCCACCCTCTCCCACGTTATCTGTTCACCGAAGCTGAAAAACAGATTCTACAAACAGTGTAGCTACAGTAGCGTACAGTACTATGAACAGTATCCACGGAGCTGGAGCTGAAGCCGGCCAAGTCTGTGTCAAACGAGGCCTAATTCTATGCTTGTGTACATTCAAACACAAAATTGAATTGAGTTCTTTCCTATGATTCCAAACGGCAATACAATAACATCCAAATAATAGAATTAAAATTGTTTTTCATTTCAATACCATGACTAATTTGATATGGAACCCGATTCAATTTTATACCCTCCAATAACCACGTCCAAACGAAGCCTAACTGCCACTCGGGATCCACACTCCAGTTCTCCAATCCAACGATAGGCGATAGCTCGCTCTCACCCGACAGGCCGACACACCCGGCGGGCGGCGCGACCTCCGGCGACCCCCCGCGCCGCCCCCGATGCCTCCTCCGCCGCGCCGGCACCCCGCCGGCCATCCTAACGCCGCGCCCACCACCTCCGATTCAGGTATGGTTAAGCTCCTAGCCGACGTCCTCCACCATACCTCGCCATCCACCTGGCCGTCCGCCCTCGCCGCGCCGCTGCTCCGCAGCCGCCTCGCCCCGGCGCATGTCTCCTCCCTACTCCTCCTCCCGGCCTCCCTCAGCCGGCCCGATCTCTCCCGCCGCCTCCTCCTCCTCCTGCCACCCGAGCTCGTCTCCCCGGTCTCTCTCTCCCTCCTCGCCCTGTCATTCCTCTCCTCCTCGCCCTCCCCCTCATCGTCCGCATCCTCCCCGCACGCCGCCTCCCTCCTCCTCTCCCTGGCGTCATCCACTCCGTCCGCGTCATCCTCATTTTCGTCACTCTCACATGCTAATTCACTCGCCACCTTCCGACCTGGCGTCGCCACCGCCGCCACCACGCTTCTCGCCTCCTCGTACCTCCGACTCCGCCGCGCCCGCGACGCCGCCACCATCCTGCGCCTTTCCCTATCGTCCGGCATTGCTATGAAGCAATATACCGCTTCTCAGATATTGTTCGCTCTCATCAAGATCCGGCAGTTTGCTCTTGCCCGCGACCTGTTCGATGAAATGCTTGGGACTGGTGTTCGCGTGGACGAGTACGTTTACACGGCTGGAATTCGAGCATATTGCGAGACAGGGAATTTGGATGGCGCAAGGGGGCTGTTGGCAAGGATGGAAAGCAAAGGTGTCAAGGGCAGTGCTGTGCCGTACAATGTACTGATGTATGGTCTCTGCAAAAATAATAGCGTACATGATGCAGTGGAGGTGAAGAACAGCATGGTAGAGAGAGGAATTATGGCTGATGATGTTACATACCGGACTCTAGTTTATGGATTTTGTCGGACTGAGGAACTTGAAATGGCATTGGAAATGACTGATGACATGCTTAGGCTGGGGTTTGTGCCATCAGAGGCCAGTTGCTCGTTGATGCTTGATGGGCTACGGAAGAGAGGGCGTGTTGAAGAGGCGTTCAGGCTAGCCTGTCAATTGGGTGAGTTGGGCATGGTACCAAACCTTTTTGCATGTAATGCATTGATTGATAAACTGTGCAAGGGCGGAAAATTTAGTGAGGCAGAAAAGCTCTTCACAGGGATGGCAAAAAGGGGTCTAGAGCCAAATGACGTGACCTATGCTATATTGATACATTCCCTGTGCAAGAGGGGAATGATGGATGACGCACTTTGTATGTTTAATAGCATGAGGGAGAAGGGGATCAGAGTGACAGCTTATCCATACAACTCTTTAATTAATGGTTACTGCCAACATGATGATCTTGACCGGGCAAGGTGGTTTCTGAGCGAGATGGTTGAGAAGGGATTAACACCAAGTGCCGCATCATATTCCCCCCTTATAGCTGGTTTATGCCGAAAAGGCGATCCAGCCAGTGCAGTGGAGCTCCACAAGGAGATGGCCAGGAATGGTGTTTCGGGGAATATTTATACGTTTACGGCGCTTATCAATGTTTTCTGCAAGGACAGAAATATGGATGAAGCTGATAGGTTGTTTGATAAGATGATTGACAGCTCCCTAGTACCAAATGAAGTGACTTTTAATGTCATGATAGAAGGGTATTGCCGTGTCGGCAATGTTAGGAAGGCATTTCAGTTATATGATCAGATGGTGGATAGGGGCCTAACACCTGATAATTACACTTACAGCTCATTGATTAGTGTACTTTGTTTGACGCTAGGTGCCTTGAAAGCAAAGGAATTTGTTGATGATCTAGAAAACAACTGTGCTGTGCTAAATAGTTTTAGCCTAACAACACTTTTGAACGGATTGTCCAAAGAAGGAAGGTTAACTGAAACTTACCATGTTTGGAATGAGATGGTAGCTCGGGGGGTCAAACTTGATATTACCAGTTTTACTGTAATTGTATACGCAGCTCTGAAGCATCATAACAAGGAAAAAGCAAGCATGTTGATTGGGGAAATGAAAGAAAAAGGTGTGAAGCCAGACAATGTGTTCCATACATGCATGATTGATGCGCATTCAAAGGAAGCAAATATAGTTCAAGCTTTAAACTGCTGGGGTAAGATGATAGCTGATGGATGCTCTCCAAGTGTTGTCACATATACAGTTTTAATACATAATCTCTGCAAGTCTGGGTATTTGAGCAGTGCAGAGATCCTTTGTAAAGAAATGCTAGCTGGATGCTTTCTTCCTAATAGCTTTACTTATAATTGCTTTCTTGATTTTCTGGCAACTGAAGGAGAGCTGGAAAAGGCTAAAGTTCTACATGCAGCCATGCTTGAAGGCTGTTTAGCTAATACAGTGACATTTAACACATTGATTAAAGGGTTTTGTAAGGTTGGACAGATCAAAGAGGCAATTGATGTTATTCAGAAGATTGCTGAAAGCGGTTTCTCTCCTGATTGCATCAGCTATTCTACAATAATAAACGAGCTCTGTAAGATGGGTGACACAAATAAAGCGTTTGAGCTTTGGAATGAGATGTTATACAAGGGATTGAAGCCTGATATTGTGGCATACAATATTTTGATACGCTGGTGCAGTATTCATGGTGAATTTGAAATGGGTTTAGGAATTTACAGTGATATGATTAAGAAGGGGGTGCAACCAAACTGGGATACATGTAGAGCTCTTTTCACAGGAGCTACTTTGACGACCAGGAAGGGAGAAACTCTACTGTTGACCACATGATCTTGGGGCAGTGTTTTTCATGTTCTCATCTACTGGAATTGGCTGATTCAAGAAGGGGTGCTAGATGCAAAAACCAATCAGTCCTTGAACTGATGGATTCCCTAAAACATACACATTCATATTGACTCTTTTTATGTTTGATCAGATGGACTCTGGTCTTTCAGGTAAGACATCTGACATCATCACTTTTCTATCAACGTGGTGTTCTGCTAATTCTTTTGCTAAATCTTGTGCTTCTATTACAAGTTGGGTACTTATGTGTAATTTGACAATATTGTTACAATCCTTAGTCCTTATAATAATTAGTGTTCAGGGAATTGTGTTTTGCTGTTTCATTACGACCAGCTTTGATATTTGTCGTTTTTAAACGTAGCCGAGTTTCGATGTCCTTTCTTCCATTTTGCATAGCGGCCTAGCGGGTAATTGGCCTGCTTGGCCAAAATAAGATGATTAGGACATACTACTAATCAAATCTCCGTTGATGTCTGTAACTGATAGATGAAACGGAGAAGTCCATGTGCAAACATTTAATTAAGCAGTCAAGTTGGGATCTCTATAGTCAACATTTCTCAACGCATTTTAAAATACATTTTGATCAATATGGTGACACCTCATACCATTTAACGTTGCAGCACAGCAGCAGTGAACCGGTTTGCTTGAGGCCCCCAAGCATATCAGAGGGGAAAAAACTAGTGCTTCGAATCTTGAGTGTTTGCTGAAGTTTTTGATGCCTCAACAAGATATTGCCATAGGATAATATGTCCTAGGATATACTGATTCTTATCAAAGCTCCAAGAAGCACAATCAAGGTTTCAGTACCTGCATGGTATATGATTACACCCTATACATTTTTGCTTATCAGTGCAACATAGCCATCAAAACAAGCTAATATATTATCTGTTGGATAAAAGAAAACTGAGTGTGCATTGTAACAGGACTACGCTGTTTGAGAATGGCACATTTTGCTCCATGCAACACTGAACATGACAATTCCCAAACATTTTTACGTTCACATGTACAACTGCCGGACTTCTAGGTCCCCGGTGTATTTGTTTCTTCACCGGAAAGCAACTTTTCTTGCTTCTGAGGACTGCAAACTTGCTACAGCACAGGTGATACTTGTAGGACCATTTTCAAGTTTCTTCAGCAGCTACTTTCACCTTCAATATATTTCCCAATCCGATCACCTGTTGCTTGGTTTCAGGAATTCTGTTAAGTGATATTGGACTCCTCCTTTGTGGTTTGCGTTCATCAGTCCAAGATGGAGGCTCCAGCAGATCGAGTTGTACAGATTGTTATTACATGTAGGAACAACTACCATTCCCTAACATTTTACTGTATATGCTTCAACCCTTATGAAATGAGGCGTGGCAAAATAGGCTATAAAAAGTACAGATAGAATATTTTCCTTTCAGGAACCAAACCAATGTTTCAGCGATCCGCTGTCCAAAGACTCGACGAATGCCTGTTCTATGGTTCACAGTCACACAAGCGCTATTGAAATTGAAACGCTGGCTATGATGGTCGCCATTGTCTGATGGTTCTGTTATGCGTTTGCCGCTGCTTCTGTGATCAGCGGATCATCACAGATTGACAGATACTCATCTACTAGGGGTATATACCCTTTTTATCTTTGCTGCATTCCCAGGTCATCTACTCACATTCGCTGTTTATTGAGAGTTTGAGACGGCAAATGGGAGCACGGAGCCACGGACTACAGATCAGATGCCATAAGCACAAAAGTTTTCGTCACCGAAGGAAGGGCATGCCATCCAGTAGCCACCGACAGCTGGGCCCGCGCGGACCCACGCCAAAACCAACCACCAAAAGGAAGGCCGGACGGCCCGCGCCCACCCGCGCGGAAACGGGCGGCAAACCCCGTCGGTTAATCCGCGTCAAAACCCATCACCTACCGTCCATTGCGACAGCCCCATCGCATCATGACCCTCCACGTCAGCGATCCGCGGCACCAACGCCTCCACCAATCAGCGCCCGCCGCTCTGTTCTATAAAGGGACCGCACCCACCGCCTCTCCTTTCTCACAGCCATCGAAATTCCCCGTGCCGTGCCGAAAGCGACGAGCGAACCCCTCGCAGCCTCTCACCCCCGCGACCGCAAGCAGCCGCACCGCATCGATGGCGCCCAAGGCGGAGAAGAAGCCGGCGGCCAAGAAGCCCGCGGAGGAGGAGCCCGCCGCCGAGAAGGCGGAGAAGGCCCCTGCGGGCAAGAAGCCCAAGGCCGAGAAGCGGCTCCCGGCGGGCAAGTCCGCCGGCAAGGAGGGCGGCGAGGGCAAGAAGGGGAAGAAGAAGGCGAAGAAGAGCGTCGAGACCTACAAGATCTACATCTTCAAGGTGCTCAAGCAGGTCCACCCCGACATCGGCATCTCCTCCAAGGCCATGTCCATCATGAACTCCTTCATCAACGACATCTTCGAGAAGCTCGCCGCCGAGGCCGCCAAGCTCGCGCGCTACAACAAGAAGCCCACCATCACCTCCCGCGAGATCCAGACCTCGGTCCGCCTCGTCCTCCCCGGTGAGCTCGCCAAGCACGCCGTCTCCGAGGGCACCAAGGCCGTCACCAAGTTCACCTCGTCTTAGGATGCTTCTTGGTACTGGATCTGGTGGTGGTGGTGGTAGTAGTAGACTAGTAGTTTCGGTGGTGTTGGAATTGGTGGTTCAGTTTATCTGATAAGCCGTAGTTGTCGCACTGTTGGATGGAAATGAACTTCTTGGATGATAATTATTGTGCAGTTGGGTTGCTATGGGCATATGGTAGTTTTTATGGTGCTTCTTTGATAACAGTATTAGTATTTGGAATGGTAATTGTGCTTGTTTATTATCCTCATTTCTCTTTTGTGACTACTGGTTGTGCTGTGCTTGATGCCTACTTTATTATATGTGAATTGTTATATGACAATTCTGCAAATCTGTGGTTGACATCTGTATTTCGTTGGGTCAATTGTGAAATTTCTGTAGTGCTTGGAAACGTCACTTGTGGAGGAATTGTGATTCCTGTCTGATGCTTGATATTGTCCTTTCGTGTCATACATTCATAGTTGCCTGGAGGGTGAGAGATGTTCTTGTCTTGTGCCTACAGCTCTACTGTTATGGGAATGATAGCAGTAAAAATGTGTGCACTGTTTGCATTGATCTTAAGAACGTGTAAGAATGTGTTAGTGCTATAAGTGTAAGAATGTGTTAGTGCTATAAGCTATCTTTTTAATATTGACATAGAATGTTCAATGTTCACAATTTAATTTTTCAGAGGGTATGGAACATACCACAAGTAGCTTTTGATTATTTTAGGATCCTGTCTCACCAGTCACCACCATGCTTATTTCTTACTGTTTTGAATATATGCTTGGTACAGGCTTCTTTGGCAGTTCCATCTTGAATAAATTTGTTGGCAATCTAACACAAAGAAAATTTAGGGCAAGAATCAAATGTGTATCTTGCTCTTCTGCTCAGATCATATGTGCTGATGATAAGTGATGCCGTTTCTCTCCTACCAGCTTACTGCAAATTTGATAACTTTTGTTATACCTGCAAATTTAGTGGCTACAGTTTTGTGGTAACTGGTAAATTTGAATTGGAAATGTCTAGGGGTGATCATCTTTTCAATTTGTCTTCAGATGGAGCAGCTCAAACTTAGGGTCTTATTCTTTTTTTAGTTCTTTCAGATTAGGGTTCTTCCAAAGAAATCTTGCTCTGGACTCATGAAAATGTGGTAAGCCCCCTGCAGTGGCCTGTGGAACCTCAAACATTGCATATCTTGAAAACGTGTAATATCTTGTGGTTGGGACTACAGATTGAAGAGACAAATGCTGATGGGCCTGTTTAGTTGGTGGAGAAAATTTGTGAAATTTACTGTAGCAATTTTAAACCGAAAATTAGGAGGACTAAACATGATCTAATTATAAAACTAATTACATGGATGGACGGTAAATCGCGAGACAAATCTATTAAGTCTAATTAATCTGTCATTAGAGATTGTTTACTGTAGCATGACGTTGTCTAATCATGGCCTAATTAGGCTCATTAGATTCGTCTCGCGAGGTTACCCAGGTTTATGGAATGAGTTTTATCTTTAATCCATATTTAATACCTTTAATTAGTGTCCTAATATTTGATGTGACGGGTGAATAGTGAAAAGTTTGAAAAGTTTGTGCAATTAAACAAGGCCAGGTTAAATATCTTTGAATATTTTAGGTAACTATAGGTACATCTGTTTTTGAAAGAGACTATAGGTACATCTGTAACATACCATGTCCTCTTTCAGCTGTGATCATTGCTTCTGCAGATGCTGCAAGGAATGTCTTCTTAAAATCACTAGAGAACATAGGTACGAATATCTACTGCAGCATCGCTACATCAGTGATATCAGCATTCAGCAGTGTATGAGAGCGGATGAGCGATGACTGTCGTGTAGTTGGGGATTGATACATGTATTATGGTAATACGGTTGCACTATTGAGATACTTCTCTAATGGATCTGAAATAGTTATACTGATTTGTCTGCAGAGGAGAAATTCTTCCTCGCAGCTGTAATGCTTTGGGAATGCGAGCAGTAAATTTGGGAAACATTTACATTCTGAAATCTTGACAGTTAGTAAGACACTGTATTACCCATGCCATGCTAGTTGCAACTTGCAACTTGCACCTGCTATCAGATGGCAAGCGACGAGTCTCTTGGAGCTTGAAACACTCGTATTTATGGTAAAATATGCTGGTCATGTCAGAAAAGAAAATCAGATGCAAGATAAATAGCTTCTGCTAAAGGAAGCGCGAAAGGGTCATTCTTGTTTCAAATCCACTGCTATCCAACTGTGTATTTAAATTTGGACATAATTTGAATTCTATTGACAATTACCTATCTATTGTTTCTTACTAACAATGTAAACTGTGTATATTAAATTTTGGACATAATTTGAATCAGCATTCTTGGATTGTACATTTGGACATAATGTTAATTCTAGAGACAGCTGTAAGAATTTTCGTTCGGAAAGTGTCATCAAATTTGGACCAATGATACTTGGGTGCTGCTGTTTTTGGACGATGCAAATTGTTCAAATGGGAATTCTATTGACAATTACCTACAAAAAAAAAATGTAAGTGTCTGCTCCTAAAACATACGAAGTTCGGCCTTTCTCGTGGTGCGACTTTCGTCCTCGGCTTTTCGTCCTTCGTCCTTCGTCTCGCGCCCCTCGTCGCGCATTATGCCCGTGCGATCCGGATCGTCCTCTCCTCTCCCTCGCCTCCTACCGCAATCACCGGATGCCCTTCCATTTTCTCCTCCACCCGATCCCACCTCCCCGCGACACCCTCCCCCAATCCAAAATCCACGCGAGGCTGACGGCTGGCGACGGGGAGGAAGGGGCGGCTGCGGGGCTCGGCACGACAGCAGTGTATGGCGCGTGCAAAGCCGCGACCGGCCTCAACGGCGTCCTCCGCCCTCGCCGCCTTCCTCCATTGCCGCGCTCGTGCTCGACCTCTTCTGCATCGACGCGGCCGCCGACGATCTCACCACGTTCCTCTTCCTCCACCTCCCCACTACTTCGCCGCCACAGACGGCCGTGCTAGCTTTAAGGACATTGGCAAGGCGCTCCTCTCGCATCGCCGCCCCCATCCTCGGCATCCTGCTTGCGTCGCCGCCCCCGCCCCCACGGAGAGCCCTCCTCCCTCGCCGTCGTGCAGGCACGGATCATTGGCATCTGTGGCGATGGCCTCCTCTCCCTTTCCTTCGGTGGGCCAGCATCTTGAAGCCCTGCGCCGGCGGCCGCTCTGCTTCCCCGACGACCGCCTTCGGGTGCTCCTGGTGGTGCAAATGAACCAGATCAGGGCGACGCCGCCACAGACGAGGTCCGCAGCACATCTCCAGGTCCCCAACACCGCCGCCACGGGCGAGATCAAGGTCAGCGGCACATCCTCACTCCTCAGACCCCCAACTCTACCGCCATCGATGAGATCAAGGTCTGCAGCGCATCTCCAGGTCGGATCCTGGCCTTCTTCCACTTTGATCCGGGGTGTGGGTTTGTGTGTGCAGGAGAGGAGGGCTCAGCCGCTCAGCTTGATTCGATCCTCAAAGAGTCCTCTGTGATGATGCTTTCCATGGAGTACACAGCACCAGCATGTTTGGGAACGAGATCCTCTAACATTGCTCTCCGAATGTGACTCTGCCATTGCCAAATCCCAACCGCCCGCTGCAAACCAACGGTGAGCAGTGCACATATGGGATCCCCTCCTCCATGTACCAGGCCTCAGCCCAACAGAGACGGCCCAGTTTCCAGGGTGAGAACTACTCCTGGTATTTTAGCGCGAACCATAGCCTTTTTGGCGCGACGGCGTGCGTTTCTGGCGGGAGGGCGAGCCGTGACGGGCGGCGCCTGGTGCTTGCTCGTTTGCCATCAATCAAGGAAATAGGTACTGATCCCTCCATTGTTCTTGGCTAAATCTTGCTTGCTTGCCATCGATCAAGCAAACAGGTGTGAATCTTGCTCTCTTCCTATGTACTGATCCCTCCATTCTTATTGCCTAAATCTTCTCCAGCTCCCTATTAGATTGTGCATGCCTGGGACAAAGAGAAATCTGCATATCTGAGATGGAAGCAAATAGGTGTGTATGTCACGGTTTTTCATTTTTCTCCAGGAGATTAGATAGATTTTAGTTGTTTAAATTATCACCGAATCATTTTGTTTCATTGTAGGGAGGGCTTGCTGCCTGGTTTGTTGCCTCAAGTTGGCATGGAGTTCAGTAGTGTAGAAGAGGCTTGGATGTTTTGGATCAGCTATGGAGGTCAAAAAGGATTTGAGGTTAGAAAAAGGTTCTCAAATAAAAGGAAGTCAGATGGAAAGATTAGTTCATGCAGATATGTTTGTGCAAATGAGGGTCATAGATTGAAAGATAAAAGGGATCATCTAACAAAGTGCCCAAGAGCTGAAACTAGAACTGATTGTCAAGTTCGTATGAGTCTTTTGTTGGACCAGAAGAAGGGAACTTATAAAGTTGCTGATTTGTTTTTGGAACATAATCACATGCTTCATTTACCACAAACCTCACACTTGATGGTGTCTCAAAGAAAAATTTCAGAGTTACAAGGTTTTGAAATTGAGACAGCTGACGATGCAGGAATTGGGCCCAAAGCAGCACATGAGTTGGCATGTGTGCAAGTTGGTGGTTCATCCAATCTCAGTTATACTCTTCGTGATCACAAGAATTATTTACGGGGCAAGCGCCAACGAGAGATGGCATATGGTCAAGCAGGAAGCATGCTTATGTATTTTCAAGATAAAATTGCTGAGAACCCTTCTTTTCAATATGCACTGCAGATGGACATTGAAGAACAAATAGCAAATATATTTTGGGTTGATGCTAAAATGCTCACTGACTATGCATATTTTGGTGATGTTGTCAGTTTTGACACTACGTTTGGAACAAACAAAGAAAGTAGACCTTTTGGTGTATTTGTTGGGTTCAATCAGTTTAGAGAAACAGTGGTTTTTGGTGCCGTTCTCTTATATGATGAGACATTTGAGTCCTTCAAATGGTTATTTGAGACCTTCCTGAAAGCACATAATGGCAAGCAACCAAAAACAATTTATACTGATCAAGATTTTGCAATGGGAAAAGCAGTTAAGGAAGTGTTTGTAGAAGCATGGCATGGCTTGTGCACTTTTCACATTATGCAAAATGCTGTCAAACATCTAGCTGAATCCGAAGATGAAGGCGACAAGAAAAAAGGCAGCAAGAAAAAAGGCAACAAGAAAGAACCCAAACATGTAGATGATGAAGAGTACGAGGAAGAACCAAGTATTCTCTCAGATTTTAGTGCATGTATGTATGAGTTCGAAGATGAGGCTTCATTTGAACATGCATTTCAGGTCATGAGGACAAAGGCGAGCAAGCAAACTTGGTTGGATAGTATATACAAGGTGAGAGAGAAATGGGCTGAATGTTTTATGCATGATGTCTTCACATTGGGGATGAGAAGTACACAACTGAGTGAGAGTCTGAATAGTGAGTTGAAGAGACATTTCAAATCTGATTTTGATATCATTAGATTTCTTAAGCATTTTGAAAGGGTGGTAGAAGATAAAAGAAAAAAAGAGTTGGATGCTGAATTTGAATCAAGGAAAAAACAACCTAGAATCAAAATGAGGACACCTATGCTACTCCAAGCAAGCAAGTTATACACGCCAATTATATTTGAAGCATTTCAAAGTGAATATGAAAGGTCATTGATAGCATGCACCACAGCATTAGAAGGCAATAATGAGTACCTTGTAGCAATTGGGAGTATTCATGAAAATTTTACTTCCATTGAGAAGGAGTACAAAGTTACTGGTGATCCTCTAAACCAAACAAGTACTTGCAGCTGTGGTATGTTCAACAGATTTGGAATATTGTGTGCCCATGCTCTAAAAGTCCTTGACTTGATGAATATCAAAACACTTCCAACAGAATATGTCTTGAAGCGATGGACACGGGAAGCACGTTGTGGAATCATACAAGACAATCAAGGCTGAAAGATAATAGAGAATACAAAATTAGATGATATGCTTCGTTACAAAGATATGATTCGCAGCTTTCTCACTTTAGCACTTCGAGCTGCAAGCAGTCCAAGTTGCACTTTGTTAGTAAACAACCACATTGGCAAGCTTAGCAAGGAAGTTGAAGAAGAAATCAATAGGTGTACTGATAATGTGGAACCTGACACTGTTGCAATGAATGTTGCTCCCCCAAGTGATTTTGTGAACGCTCGCCTAAAGAAAAAAGAGGTGGAAACAAAAAGCTCGAAGCGCAAAAAAAATTGGCTTGATAAGAAGCGCAAATTTACAAAGAAGGGAAGTCAGAAAAAGGAACAAGTCTCAATGGTATGTAGCAGCAGAAAAAATACTTTGATTAATTAAATTTTAAAGTGGAAGTTCAGTTGTCTAATTATTTAATTTTCTCTTACTGGAAGGAACAAGAAACTGTTAAATTGGCACTTGATGATGGTGCAATAGTACCTAGTGCTTTTAGCTCCAAGGAAGGGGAATCTGAACCATACATGACCATCAATACCTTTTCTCAACTGTTGACGGTAATATTTCAAAGAATTGATCAGTCAAGTGATGATATGCACAAAGAGTTCAATTGCTTTTCTTTTATTTTGCAGGGACCTACCACTGATGATCTTACTGTTGAATTCTAGAAATCATGCTTGGGACCAATTGCTAGACGATAGCACTGCATTTTGTAAAGTTGCAAAAATCTGAGCACTCCATTGCTACAGAATGACATTGTATTCTGATTTTGTTAAGTTGCAAAAATCTGAGCACTCCATTGCATTTTGTTAAGTTGCAGAAATCTGATGACCTTTGTTCCAGAGAAAAATACATCAATTTGTCCCTTTCTTTACAATCTTAATCACAGAACACAATGCTCTTCCAGTGATTGCATAACATTCTACCAGAATTGACAATCTATTAATTTTGCAGAGTTGTTGCTCCTTCCTTTACAATCACAATTACAGAACAGAATTACAGGAATTCACAATTACAGAACATAATGCACAGCACAATACTTCTGCCGGCTTGATTTTGCAGCCACGCTCAAGGTTGTCTGGTGACCGGGGATGTCCTCCTCGGCGCGAAGAAGGGCGAGGCCGCCGGAGCTCGCGTTCGAGCACGCAGCGCGGCCGTCGGAGCTCGCGGTCGAGCACGGAGGTGGGTGCGGCCACCGGAGCTCGTGCTCGAGCACGCAGAGGACGGGCCAGCGCGTGCGGCCATGCCTGCTCGGAGACGACCGGCTCCTCCACCACCACATCTCTGCCGCGGCGATCTCCAAGCCCACTGCGGACTCCGCCGCGTCGTCCTCGCCCTCCCCTTCCCGCCCGACCCCGAGGCCGCGCCCCAGCCCGGCGTCGCCCTTCGCCGTCCTCGCGGGCTGCCTCTTCCAAGGCCAGCGCGCCGCCGCGCGGCTCTGCTCGGAGACGACGGCGGCGGAGAGAACTCAATCGCCAGGCAAATGGGCCTAGATGGGCCTCTCATCCGGCTGTTCTGCGGTGTCGTTTGATTGCAAGTGTGGTGTCACCGTTGGTTTGCAGCGGGCGGTTGGGATTTGGCAATGGCAGAGTCACATTCGGAGAGCAATGTTAGAGGATCCCGTTCCTCCGTTCCAATTTGGATGGCTCGTGTCTATCCCAAGCAAA
>CM014274.1:87578093-87599125 GCA_004135705.1 Alloteropsis semialata
GCAAGCGAGCGCAAGTGGGCCGCGCCGTTTTTTGGGCCGAGCGAGCAAGCGAGAGGACGGCTGTGCGGGCCGGATTTTTTCCGGGCCGGTTTCCTTTTCTTTTGCAATAGTAACAGTACTGAATATTGCATTCGAATTTTCAGCAGCAGTTAGACTAATTAATTTACACCAACGTGTTTATTTTTTAGAGAGCAAGATTAGCAAGTAATGTTTCTGAAAATAGCAAGTTATTTTATTATTCCGCTGCGCAAGTTATTATTGTTATTCTCTTATTAAATTGAACCAACGGATATTTAATTTGAGAAGCCTAGATTTTTTCAGCACAAGTATTTCGGTACTGTTGTTATTTTTTGACCAACGTTAATAATAGCAATATTACTGATCCAAGTTTTACCAGTATTTATTCTTTTCTGCCCAACGGTGATTAGAATAAGTGAAGCAAGTTATTTGTATATCTTGATTTTGACCAACGTTAAATTAAGATGTGCAATTATTATGTTCTCACAAATGTGTCATGTTTCATTTCAGAGCAAACAGCAAATGCCATACACTTAATCAGTGCAATCCCCAAGTTAACTGGCCAGAATTATGTTGCATGGCGTGAGGAGCTTGATTCAGCGCTAGCACTTGCAGAGATAGATTTGGCTCTCACTGAGCCACAACCCACTGAGCCAGAAGAGCCCGTGAGGGCTGAGAATGAGTCCGAGGCAGATTTTGCTACTCGGCAGTGGGATCATGCTCCCATAAGAGCAAAGTATGACCTAGACAAGCACAAGTGGGACAAATCAAACTGCAAGTGCAAAATTATCATCAGAAAGACAATTACAGAAAGCTTAAGGGGTGCCATCCCAGAGTGTGACACAGCTACAGAATATCTAGAGAAAGTGAAGAGCCAGTTTACTGGTTCAACCAAAGCTCATGCTTCCACCCTGATTCAGAAACTCACAACGATGAGATTTACTGGTGGAAGTGTGAGAGATCACATTCTGAGCATGGGTACTATGGCATCCAAGTTAGACAAGCTGAAGATGCCACTGCCAGATGGGTTCCTCATTCACTTGGCCCTGAACTCACTCCCAAAAGAGTATGAGACATTTGTTGTTAATTACAACACAAAGTCAGAGGAGTGGGACCTACAAAAGGTCATTGCCATGTGTGTACAAGAAGAAGAAAGGCTAAAGAAAGCAAAAGGAGAGGATACTCTCAATTTTGTGAAGGGCAAGCAACAGAACAAGAAGCAATTCTTCAACAAGAAAGCTTCAGATGCCTCTACTTCTCAGTATAAGGGAGGCAACTCTTCACAGTTCAGAGCACCCTCTAGACCAGCCGCCCAGCAGAAGGATTTGAACAAAGATCAGTGCAAGTGGTGTGAAGAAACTGGGCATTGGAAGCATGACTGCCCTAAGTTCATGAGACACTGCCTGGAGAAAGGTGAGGACATTATTACATTTGTTGATGAGTCCTTATACATAAGTTATGACAGTTCCACATGGTGGATTGACTCAGGTGCAACTGTTCATGTTGCTAACTCTTTGCAGGGATTCCATGGAGGGAGAACCCTTCAAAGAAGAGAAAGACAAATTAAGGTGGCCACTGGCGTTGAAGCAGAAGTTGAAGCCATAGGAAATCTTTCTCTAGTTCTAGCTAGTGGCTTCAAACTTCAGTTACATGATGTCCTTTATGTTCCCTCATTAGCTAGAAATTTGATATCAGTTTCATGTTTGTCAGACTATGGTATTGATTGCCACTTTTCTAAGAATGAGTGTAAGCTACAGTTTAATAATAAATGTGTGGGTCTTGCCTTCCGACAAGACAAACTTTATTTATTATCTATGTCTGAGAATGTGAATGATGTAAGCAATAAGCATGAGAAAGTATTATCCTTAGATGCAAGCAAGAAAAGAAAGAGAATTGATTCCTCATCGAAATTATGGCACTGTCGTTTAGGCCATATTTCGAGGGGGAGAATAGAACGCTTAGTTAAAGAATCAATCCTCCCACCACTAGAATTTTCAGAGTTAGAGCAAGAAAGGAGCTAAGCGAAGCGGGGGAGTTTTGGAATTGATCCACACGGACATCTGTGGACCTTTTCCAGTAAAGTCTGTGGATGGTTTTGATTCATTCATCACATTCACAGATGACTACTCTCGTTATGGATATATTTATCCAATCAAAGAACGTTCGGAAGCGTTAGACAAGTTTAAGATATTTAAAGCTGAAGTAGAAAATCAACTCGAAAGAAAAATAAAGGTAGTAAGATCCGATCGTGGAGGGGAGTACTACGGTCGACATACCCCTTATGGACAAGTTCCTGGACCTTTTGCGAGGTTCCTACAGGAAAATGGCATAGTAGCCCAGTATTCAATGCCGGGCGAGCCTCAGCAAAATGGAGTAGCAGAAAGGCGCAATCGTACCCTTATGGATATGGTGCGCAGCATGATGAGCTATTCTACATTACCATTGAGTTTGTGGATGGAGGCCTTAAAAACCGCCATTCATATTCTCAATAGAGTTCCAAGCAAGTCGGTGATGAAAACACCGTATGAGTTATGGACAGGGAGAAAACCTTCACTCAACCATTTGCGTGTGTGGGGGAGTCCTGCTGAAGCCAAAGTATTTAACCCAAACATAGGAAAGCTAGACTCCAAGACAGTCAGTTGCCATCTTATTGGCTACCCAGAAAAATCGAAAGGTTATCGTTTCTACTGCTCTAGTGGGCACACAAAGTTTGTGGAAACGAGACACGCTAGATTCCTAGAGGAAGAGATGATCAGGGGGAGCAAGGTAGTGCGAGAGATTGACCTTGAGGAAAAATGGGTGTTTGTGCCCATCCCGATAGAGCAAGAACCTTACTTCACACTACCTGTTGTCGCTGGCCCCACAATGGAGCCAGCACCTGCTATTCCTTTGCCTTTACCTAGTAACCCGGAACCTGTCCTTCAGGAGCCGGTTGAGCCAGTGGCAGAGCAACAGCAGCCTCAAAATGAACAACCACAAGTAGAGGAAGTGCCAGCTGCGGAGCCTTCTGGCAGACCGCAAAGAGTTAGAAAATCTCCAATTTCAGATGACTACATAGTCTATGAATGCGAAGAAGTTCAGATGGAGGGTGATCCCGCTTCATTTGAAGAAGCCATGAGAAGCGCTGAAGCATCTAAGTGGCAAGAAGCCATGGAAGATGAGTTGAGATCCATGAGTGCAAACAAAGTCTGGGAGCTAGAAGAAATTCCTAATGGAGCCAAAACAGTAGGCTGCAAATGGGTCTACAAGAACGTGACTCCAAAGGGAAGTAGAAAGATATAAGGCGCGACTTGTGGCGAAGGGTTTTACCCAAAGAGAAGGGATAGATTATAATGAGACATTTTCTCCCGTCTCGAGCAAGGATTCTTTCAGAATCATAATGGCCTTGGTAGCACATTTTGATCTAGAATTGCATCAAATGGATGTAAAGACAGCATTCCTAAATGGAGACTTAGAAGAAAGAGTTTATATGGCACAACCGAAAGGTTTTGTCGAGAAAGGCAAAGAAAGAATGGGATGTCGTCTAAAGAAGTCTATCTATGGCCTAAAGCAAGCATCTAGGCAATGGAATCTAAAGTTTGATCAGACAATCAAAAGATTTGGGTTTAAAGAGAATGTTGAGGACAATTGCGTGTATGCAAAGTTTAAGAATGGAAAATACATTTTCCTAATACTGTATGTGGATGACATTCTACTGGCAAGTAGTGATGTTGGTCTGCTGCAGGAAACCAAGAAGTTTTTGTCCTCAAATTTTGATATGAAAGACATAGGTGAAGCCTCATTTGTTTTGGGCATAAAGATTCACCGAGATAGAAGCAAAGGGGCATTGGGATTGTCCCAAGAAGCATATATAGAGAAAGTCCTGAAGAAATTCAATATGCATAAGTGCAGTCCTTCACCTGCTCCTATAGTCAAAGGTGACAAGTATGGGGCGCATCAGTGTCCCAAGAATAAGTTTGAAAGCGATCGCATAAAAGCTGTTCCATACGCTTCGGCTGTAGGAAGTCTACAGTATGCGCAAGTGTGCACACGCCCAGATCTAGCATTTGTAACCGGGTTGCTTGGCAGATATCAAAGTAATCCTGGTATGGAACACTGGAATTTGATAAAGAAAGCCTTAAGATATTTGCAAGGTACAAAAGGTCTAATGTTGACATATAGAAGAACTGATGACCTACAGATAGTAGGGTATTCAGATTCTGACTATGCAGGAGATGAAAGAAAGTCCACGTCAGGGTATATATTTACTCTTGCTCAAGGAGCTATTTCGTGGAAAAGCCAGAAACAAACAATTAACACTGCGTCATCGACGATGTATGCTGAGTTTATTGCTTGTTATGAAGCATCAGGGCAGGTGAACTGGCTTAAGAAATTTATACCCGGTTTGAAGGTGGTTGATAGCATCAACAAACCACTAAAGTTGTATTGTGACAACGAGCCAGCTGTATTATACGCTCACAACAATAAGTCTAGCAATGCCGCCAAGCACATTGACATCAAGTATTATGTTGTGAAGGATAAAATCCGGGATCACGCCATCAGTCTAGAACATATAAGCACAGAAAAGATGCTAGCGGATCCGCTTACGAAAGGCTTACCGCCCAACGTGTTCAGAGGACATGTAGCCGGCATGGGTTTAAGGGAAAGCCTGTGATACCTGGATAGCAAGGGGGCCCAAGGCAAGAATTCGTCTCTAAACAGAAAAGGGTTTGTGGCTGTCGAGTCTAACGGTAATGACTGTGATGACGGAACATGCTCAATACTCTGATTTGTGATGGGGTGAGTTGGAAAAGCACAAGGCGATAGAAGAGATCAAGGGGGAGAATGTTAGATTGATCTCAAAGGGGCCCAGCCCAACGGCAGCCCAATTACCCCCTTAATCGCGCCCTGATCGGGGGCGCCTAACCCTAATGGTTAGTGGGCCCCCGTCGCACTGCGCTATATTAAGAGGTGGGGGCTGGCAGGCGCTAGATACGAGGTTCGACGCCGTCACTATTCCCCACCGAACATTCCCTAGCTCTCCGATCAGAGAGGCGCAGCCAGCGGCGGGATTGCTCCACCGACGGCTTCGTCACGCCCTACGACTTCTTCCTGCAACGACCACGCCGCCGTCGCCATGGCGAACAACGCCGCTGGGAACCCCAACGCCACTGCTGATGGTCGACCTCTAAACCTATCTGTTCTTTCTCTGTTCTTGTTAGTAGACAATGTTTAGGATCCTTTCATCTGTTGTTTATTCTTGTACCCGAATCGATCTACTGCTAGTTATAACAGCAAGTTTCTATCAGAAAATTGGCAAGATTGGCATGTATAAGGCGCTACAGCTAATCATTCTTTTCAATTTTCATGACAACGTAGATTTTTTTGAAGGATGCAACCTGCATTTGGTTCCATCAGATATATGCCCGTAGAAAGGGTATTTAGAAATGTATTAACATATAAAGTCTACATTGTTATCAATTGTCAGAATGGCTCCTTCTGTAAATAATATGCGATAAGAAGAACTAGTCAAATCCTATCATTTATTAATTAACAATCTACAGTTGTTTACATCACTGTAGCATCAAGAACATTCTGTAACTGTCAAACAGATAAAAATCTACCCTGTGAAACCCACATCAGAGTGAACCGACACTTCCCTGCTCTGATCTCAGACTTCCCGATTACTTACTTGGGACTACCACTCAGCATCGGACGACTCCGGAAAGCACACCTGCAGCCGCTGGTGGATAAGATAGCAGCGAGCATGCCAACATGGAGAGCTCCACTGATGAACAAAGCTGGCCGCCTAACCACAGTGAAAGTCATGACATCTCGGTGCATATACACGATGCTTTCACTGAAAGTGCCGGCATGGGTGTTCCAGGAAATCGACAAACTACGCCGGGGGTTCCTATGGTCTGGGAAAGAAAGGGCCAGCAGGGGACACTACGCAGTGGCGTGGCCGACGGTCTGCAGGCCTCCGGAACTTGGCGGCCTGGGTGTCCAAGATCTGAAGGTAACAGCCTATGCATTGCGGCTGAGATGGAAGTGGCTTAAGCGCACTGACGCTCATCGACCATGGCGACACCTGGACCTGAACTTTGGCACGGACCTGAACGTTGACGCCATGTTCCAAGCTTCAATTGAGGTCCAACTCGGCGATGGCAACTTGGCCCTGTTCTGGACCGACAATTGGCTTGGGAACAATTCACCTTGTTCTCTGGCTCCTGAGCTTTGTCGCTTGATACACACCCGAGTGAAGAAAACAAGAACGGTGGCAGCTGCTCTTGCAGCGAAGCAATGGATACTGGACATTGTTGGGCAATTGTCCGAGATCACCATACGACAGTATCTACGGCTGTGGCACATCATGGAGAGGGTGCAGCTGCAACCGGATAGAGAAGACACCATTGCTTGGAGATGGAACCAGGGCAGAACCTACACGGCAAGGTCTGCTTATAGGGCCTTCTTCGCTGGATCAACTAATTTCGCCGGCGCAAAGGCCGTGTGGAAGGCTTGGGCACCCCTCAAGGTGAAGTTCTTCACCTGGCTCGCCATTCAGAACCGGCTATGGACGTCTGAAAGGAGAGCTCGCAAGGGGCTACAAAGCTCACCCACTTGTGCGCTATGTAGCCAGGAGGCCGAGACGCCGGACCATCTGTTCTGCCACTGTGTTTTCACTCGGCAGGTATGGCACGCCACCATGGCTATGCTGGGCTTTGGAATGGTACAGCCGGCAAACGATACAAGCTTGATGGACTGGTGGCTGCGCCTACGCCGATCAGTGCCCACACCACACACCAAGGGGCTTGATTCGATCTTCATGCTAATTGCTTGGAAGATCTGGAAACTGAGAAACAGAAGGGTATTTGACGCCACTGATCAGTCCTCCGTGCAGGTTGCAGTGGATTCAATCATGGAGGAAGGCAATCTATGGATCATGGCCGGAGCAAAAGGCCTGGCCGGGCTCGGTTGGCCGGGTCAATTGGGGGCAAGAGCAGGGACATAGTCAGGAACGTCTCTCTCAGTCAAACCCCCCTCAAAGGCGTTTTAGTTCATAGAATAGTAAACCAGTTGCTTGTAACCGTGTGCGTGTGCCCGGATTGGCCCGTGTTGTAAAACTTTGTTGCTTCTTCTTAATACAAAGATACGCGGCTCTCCTGCGTGTTCTCGAAAAAAAAAACCCCACATCAGATGAAGACCCCATGAAGCAGTTTTCAGAGCAGAAGTAACAAACAAGTAGTGAGAGTGTCGGACATGATCCTTGAATGACCGATGCCATATCTGGTTCTCATAATATCTTTCTAAGGCTGGTATTCCTATGGTATGGTATCAGAATATTAGAATAAAAGAAAATTAAGTCTCAAAAAACTTTTACCTGTTCTTTGAATCCTAGTCAAATGCAGAGAACTATACTCTGTATAAAGAGGTTCCTATCAAGCAGCAGCAAGAATTCTCTGAATTCCAAGACCCGCATATAAGAGAGGACTCTGCATACTGAATTTGACCATACTGAACTTGACCATGAATAAGTTTTCCGGTGCAATCCCTGATACTGTTGGTAGCTTAAACCGCCTAGAACAATTGTATCTGGCACACAACTTCTCAGGGGAAATCCCAGCAGTGATACAAAATTTGACATTGTTATAAAAAATGGATGTAACCTTCAATAATTTGCAAGGTGAAGTACCAAAAGGAGGCGTTTTCAGAAATCTAACTTATCTATCAACAGTTGGAAATGGCGATTTATGTTGTTGAATACCTCAGCTTCACTTGGCCCCATGTCCAACAGACCACAAGGGCAATAAAAACATTGAGTGGTCAAAATCACTTACAGTAGCTCTCACAACAACAGGAGCAACCTTGTTGCTTGTTTTAGTTTGTAATCTTCTTTAGCCGACGACACCGCGGGTCCCCAACGAAGACATCTGCTATCTTCAAGTTCAACCTGCTATCTCGATTTTCTGGTTTCCTTTTTAGTTTTGAGTTGCAGCAGGCACTCCAACGAGCAAAAATCTCGACTACATGGCGTTTAGCTCATGACTCGCTTCTGTATCTTAATCAAGGGAATCCAGCACTTAACCATGTACCCTGTTCTTAATGAGTAATTATAGTATGGTTAAGTGTCAAAAAAAAACTGAGAGCGGCGACGGGTTGCTGCGCTGGTGCGCCGTGACTTCGGCCTTGTTTAGTTCGCGAAATTGCTGCGCTGGTGCGCCGCGACTTCGGCTTCGCGAAAGTTGCGAAAAGTTTTGGCCTTCAGAGCTTCGGCCTGAGTGTCGGCAGAATCTTCCTGACCAGCCGTCAGAGCTGGACTTCTGTCTGCTCCCTCAACTGTTGGATAGCTCCTGCCGCAAGTAGCAAGTGCTTCGGTCTGCTTCAAGCGCACGCGTTCGCACGTCCGTGATCCCCAATTCCATCTCCAAGCCGCCGCGCAACTGGGCAACTGGCGAGGCTGCTCCGGCCAAAATGGCGAGAAACTAGTACACCGCTACTACCACACACTTTGTGCCACATGAACCGTGACATGGCTATGCGCCGAGCAGCAAGCTGCTTGCTTCTGCTTCTGCTTCTGCTTCTACTGCTGCAGCTATCCTCCTCCGTTTCCACATCGACGGCGCAGTGGCCGCGGGAGCCGAGGACGACGCCGCCACGCTGCTGGCCTTCAAGGCCGCGGCGACCGGCGGCGGGCGCGGCGACGGCGACCCGCTCGCGTCATGGAACGGCAGCAGCAGCACCGCCGGCGGCGGTTACTGCGACTGGGAGGGGGTGCGGTGCGGAGGCGGCGGCGGCAGCGGGCGCCGCCGTGTGGTGGCACTGAACCTGGCCTGCCACGGGCTCACCGGCGTCCTCTCCCCAGCCGTCGGCAACCTCACCTCCCTGCGGACGCTGAACTTGAGCGCCAATTGGTTTCAGGGGACCATCCCTGCGAGCATCGGACGCCTGGTACGTCTGAACACTCTTGATCTGAGCTACAACACCTTCTCCGGGGCTCTGCCTGCCAACCTCAGCTCATGTGTCAGCTTAATGTTCTTGACACTCGCCAACAACCAGTTCCATGGGAGTATTCCTGCTGAGCTTGGCCACAAATTCACAAGCCTCAAGATGCTCTCATTCCGAAACAACAGCTTCACAGGGGCAATCCCAGGATCACTAGCCAATCTGTCATCCCTGTACTATCTTAGTCTAGCTGAGAACCACCTCGAAGGTTCGATCCCACCTGAAATCGGCAACATGAGAGGCCTGCAGGTCCTTTTCTTCTATCAGAACAACCTCTCTGGTGTGCTTCCACACTCCTTGTACAACCTGTCCTCACTGACGGACTTCGGGGTAGAACAAAACATGCTGTCTGGAACTATCCCTGCTGATATCGGCGATAGGTTCCCAAGCATGGAAACTATTAGCTTTTCTGACAACCGATTCAGTGGAGCTATCCCACCTTCCATCTCCAACCTCTTTACTCTCACAAAACTTGGCCTTGCAGGAAATGGTTTTATTGGATATGTGCCTCCTGATTTGGGGAAGTTGCAAGGTCTCACTGTGCTGGACTTGAGTAACAATAGGCTGGAAGCGAATGACAGTCAATGGTGGGGATTCATCACTTCACTAGCAAACTGCTCCCAGCTTCAGCTTCTTGACCTTGGCAACAACTCTTTCAGCGGGCAACTGCCTAATTCAATCACAAACTTGTCAACAACTGTCCAAGCTCTTTATTTGGGAGACACTAATATTTCTGGGGTTATTCCATCTAACTTCGGCAATTTAGTTGGTTTGAAAATACTTGACATGTCGAATACTCATGTATCTGGAATGATTCCAGAGAGCATTGGTAGGCTAGAAAAATTGGTTGAGTTAGGCCTTTACAACACTAGTTTGTCAGGCCTTATACCTTCTTCACTAGGAAATCTTACGCAATTGAATAAGCTTTATGCATACTATGGCAATTTGGAAGGGGCCATTCCAACAAGCCTAGGAAACTTGAAGAGTGTGTTTGTCCTCGACTTGTCAACAAATCGACTCAATGGTTCAATTCCTAGTGAAGTATTAAAACTTTCTCAACTTTCTTGGTACTTGGGACTTATCATACAATTCATTATCTGGGCCACTCCCAACTGAAGTTGGCAGCTTGACAAACATTAACCAACTTATTCTGTCAGGAAACCAGTTGTCAGGAACCATACCTGATAGTATGGGGAACTGCATATCGCTAGAACAGCTGTTGCTGGATCACAACTCATTTGAGGGAACCGTACCTCAATCCCTGAAGAACTTAAAAGGACTCGCCTTACTGAATCTGACTATGAAAAGTTGTCCGGTAGTATTCCTAGTACACTTGCTAGTATTGGCAGCCTGATAGAATTGTATCTAGCTCACAACAATTTTTCTGGTTTGATCCCCACAGTTCTACAAAACTTGACATTGTTGTCAGAATTGGATTTGTCCTTCAATGATCTGCAAGGTGAAGTTCCAAAAGGGGGTGTTTTTGCAAATGCAACTCACTTGTCAATTGATGGAAATGATGAGCTTTGTGGTGGAAACCCTCAACTTCATTTGGCACCATGCTCCATGGCTGCCGTGGAGAAGAATAAAAAGCGACTGCCAAGATCCCTTATAGTCGCCATAGCATCAATCTGCACACTTCTATTCTTTGGTTTTGCGGTTGCTCTTATTCATTATATCCACATGAGGCTTAGACAAAGAAAGGAAAGCCCACTCATTCCCATAATACTTGATGAACGGTATGAAAGGGTTTCTTATCAACAATTAGCAAATGGAACTGAAGGGTTTTCAGACGCGAATTTGCTTGGACAAGGAAGCTATGGCACCGTTTATAAATGCACTTTACATGATCGGGGCACTACTGTAGCTGTAAAGTTGTTTAACATACAACAATGTAGCTCTACTAGAAGTTTTGTTGCAGAATGTGAGGCATTGAGAAGGGCACGTCACCGTTGTCTTGTAAAGATCATCACAAGTTGCTCAAGCATCGATGCCCAAGGTCAAGAATTCAAGGCATTAGTTTTTGACTACATGCCCAACGGTAGTCTGGATGATTGGCTGCATCCAGCATCCAAAATACATACACTGAGCAATAACCTCAGCCTAGCAAAGAAGACATTGCTGTAGATATCATGGATGCTCTGGACTATCTTCACAATAATTGTCAGCCGCCAATAATCCACTGTGATCTCAAGCCAAGTAACATCCTCCTCACAGAAGATATGAGTGCTCGAGTTGGAGATTTCGGCATACCAAAATCCTTCCTGATAACACAAGCAGAACTCTGTCAAATTCAATCAGCTTCACTGGACTAAGAGGCTCCATTGGTTATGTTGCTCCCGGTAAGAAAGCTCCTACTCCTAATATCGTGTTCAGTCTTAATTCCATTATGTGATTCTGTCTTGTATTATACCTGCATAGGTGGCTCATGCTGAATCTTCTGACCAAATAATCTCTGAAATCTGAATGGCTGCAGAGTATGGTGAGGGTCGCACTGTCTCTACTCTTGGGGATGTCTACAGCCTCGGCATATTGTTGCTTGAGATTTTCACCGGGAGGAGCCCTACTGATGACATGTTCAAAGACTCAATGGACCTCCGTAAATTCGCCAAGGCCGCCCTCCCCAACAGAGCATTGGAGATAGCTGACCCAGCAATCTGGATGCATGAACAAGCAAAAGAGAACGACCATGGTAGTACTGCTACCATGGTGATAAGAAGAATCGAGGGGTGCTTGGTTTCAGCGATTGAGCCCGGTGTGTCCTGCTCAAAGCAACAGCCACGAGAGCGGATGCCAATGCAAGATGCTGCTGTGGAGATGCGGGCGATCAGAGAAGCGTACGCCATGGTCGCCAGGTCACTGGATGGGAATCTGGAAGGACCTGCTGTGTTTTGAAACAGGAATATGGATCATGTTGTGCAGGCATGTTTTATTTGGAACATATTTAAAATTTACCTCTGAACCTCTTTGTATGTAAACTATTGCTAAAATGACTTCATGTAATAGGCAATAGCCTGAATCGATGAACGAAGAATACAAAGATTGCACTAAAATACATGTGAAAAATTTAGAAATATTTGGATCCTGTCATTGGGCTTGCTCATCATGCTCCAAGTGACACCCCAGATGAAGTAGCGATGTGTTGGAAGATATTTTACCTCTAAACCTTTTTGTATGTAAACTGTTACTAAAATGACTTCATGTAATCGGCAATAGCCTGAATCGTGAATGCATAATACAGAGATTGCACTAAACTACATGTGGACATATTTGGATCCTGTCATTGGGCTTGCTCATCAAGCTCCAAGAGACACCCCAGATGAAGTAGTGATTTACCCAGGCATGGCGGACAATGCAAATAAATTAATACCAGTTAGCTGATAAAAGAACATCAGTTGGAACTTGGAAGCAAAGATACAGAATGAAAAAACAATGAACATCAAAACTGAAAGTTGGATGAGATGAATACCTTGCCAGCTATTTAATCTTTTTAGTGTAGTTTGCCAGCAATGGAGGATGAAACAGAAAGAAAGGCCTCCATTCAGTTGAAATTCAGAACAGTAACCAACAAACATGCTGGCAGAACATGATCCTGAGATAACAGAAGCAAACAAGGTATTCATTAGCATATCTTTACTACAGCTATGTTTCTCTGAAACACAGAAACAGCCTCAGAAACTTGTAAAATATCAAGTAAGTTTTACCACTGATACCAGAACTTGAATCTCGAGGATAGCAGAACATCAATGCCCGTGCTAGGATCAATCACAGCCTCTTACACACTCACAAGCTTCCACATTCCAATGCCTAAATTTACTGTCTGGGAATTCATTCCCTCCAGGCAAATGAGTCGATGAACATAGAAAATATCAGGTCCAATGTAGCACTACAGAATTTCACATTTCAATGCCTCAGAGATATTTCAACTAGCAACTATTGGACACACAACACAATTGATCCAGAATTTGGCATATAGTTCTGTGCATATATTTATCAGTTCATTGCAGGCACATGACAGAATTCACATGTAGAACAAGCACCGTGACTATTCCGGATCTATGAGGAAACAGTGTTCCAATTTCCAAAAGCATCATCCATCATTTTCACTAGTTTCCCCAACTGCTACTACCACGTGCCCATATCTACCAACACCACCTGCCACTGACCTAAGATGGGGCGAACTTCGTGACGACCTTGGTGACCTCGGAGTCGGAGATGGCGTGCTTGGCGAGCTCCCTGCGGACGACGAGGCGGACCGAGGTCTTGATCTCGCGGGAAATCATGGTGGGCTCTTTGTTGTAGTGCGCGAGCTTGGCAGCCTCGGCGGCGCCGTTTCTTCTCCGCCGGGTGCGCCCTGGGCGAGCGCCATCAGCGCCGCCGCTGTTCAGGCTCGGGCTCGATCGGAGCCTGAGAGCCAGCCGAGCCTGCAGTTAGGCTCGAGCTTGGCTCAACAGAAGCTCGGCTCAGGCTCGTGGTGAAGGTTCGATTCCGCATGCAGTTAAGGGGCTGATTGGTTCCTGTATTTGCCTTGGCCAGGCTCGATGCAACCACGAGTTGATTGGTGACCTATATCGGATGCTGGGCCTGGCTCTGCTCATGCAAAAGACGCCCTGCAGCCTGGCTCGCTGCATACGGGGAAAACCGGCGTTTCTAGCGAGCCAGGCTCGCCAGGTGCAAGTGTAGCAAGTGCGCAGGCCAAAATTTGGTGCAAGTGTTGTCTATCTGGCCAACCAATCAGCGGCTCGGTGTAGCCATGCTCCAAACATCCAGCAAACCAATCATGAACACCTGCATGGCCTCAGCCTGGCGGCCACAGAGGGTCTGGCTCAGCGGAACGAGCCAGGCTCGCTCCCTGCAGCAAACCAATCACCCCCTAATTGGACCACCATGGCAGAAGATCGAAGACATGTGCATTATCCCTTGCAGCAAAATTTAGACGGTTTTTTTTGCAAAAGACCAGAACAGACGCGGACACTCACACGCACGCACACTCAGACCGTGTTTGGAACAAAGGAATAGGAAACAAAGGAATGGTAGGAAACATAGGAAAGGATTGTGGGTGAGGTGAGAAAACAGAGGAAACCAAAACACAAGAAAAATACAGAACTGGTGTTTGGAACAAAAGAATGAAACATAGGATTAAAAGCACATTAGCTGGTCCATTAGGCACTCAGGTGAGTTGGACAGCCAGGGTAAGCACGTTTCTTAAGAGCCAGAAGTGCGAGCATCAACAATTCCCTTGGCTCCAACCTCATTTTTTTTATTCCTGCAAAAGTACAGGCAATCCTACGGTTCCTATGGATTTTTACTTTGTATTTCCTGTGTTCCAAACGCCAGGTGATGTCAGCAAAACAAAGCAATGGCATTCCTCCAAAATTCCTTCGAAAGACCTACACTCCAAACGGGGCCTCACTTCTATGAATAGACGCACGCAAGTCCTATCTCTATGAGCACCACATTCCTTACCACTAAAATAATAGTGCCGGTTAAATTTTGGAATAAACCGGTGGATGAACCCAGCCATGGGCCCCCAGCACACTCGCTACAAGAATCCTATGCATACTCTCGCCTCTAGGTAGCAGCTCTGTCTCCACGGCGAGTATTTATAGCCTCGGGCTACCAGGAAACGAGGGACTCCCCTAGCATTGTGAAGCGTGTGGCTCCAAGCCACGCGTCCTCTCTCCTCTCGAGGCGCACAGGTCATCCTTATCACCTTTGGTTTTGCTCGACCACGGGTGAGCCCTGTGCGTTCACGGGGGAAACTGTTCTTGTCGCCGCATGTCAGGAACGACGTTCTTCCTTGTGGCATTTGAGAAAGAGGGAATCTTCAAGAACTTGGATACGAACCAAAGCTAAGTATTACTTTCGATTAAATATCTTATGATTTCGTGCCTCTCGGCTCTTCTATGTCTCCATGACTTTCGCTGACCATCTCGGTCACATTCCGACCGCAACTCCGTAAGCTTTTGTACAAGTCGCTAAAGTACTCGGGCAGCACACGCCTTAATTCGTGAAACCTCGACTCTTTCGTACGCCTACGCTCCTACGCGTGCACGCGGCCCAGCTCCCTGCGATACGGACTACGGCTATCGGGGATCAGGTGCATAAACGTAACAGGCTAACTACCAGAAGAAATTAATTGACTTAAAAAGTTGGAAGCAGGAGTTCTTTTCATACATTGCCGAATGCTTTTCTTCTCGGATTTGCGTTTTATTGCATCATATACTGCCGTAGCACCGTGTTTTTGCTGCAGGGTATGGACAAACACTCAGCGTGCTCAGCCCTCACGCTCGGGGGCTGGCGCCGGGACGACCACTCGCCGCGCTTGCCCGCCGAGTCCTCACGCTCGGGGGCTGGCACCGGGACAACTACTCGGCGTGCCTCGGATGGTTCGACTCGGCCCTCACGCTCGGGGGCTGGCCGCCGAAATTAACGCCGGATGATTTAGTCAGATGCTCCTCGGTTAAGCCTTGAGCCGATTCCTACGGAATCGCCTTAAGGCTCGGGGGCTACGGCCAACGGACGCACCTCGCGGCGCATCCGTTGATTGTCTGGTGACCACGACGAAGATGATCAGAACAAGGCTACAAACCCTTGGACCGATTCCTCCGGAATCGCTTCAAGGCTCGGGGGCTACGGCCAACGGACGCACCTCGCGGCGCATCCGTTGCAGACGGCTCTCTCTTCTCTCCAGTATCACACGGTTTTGCTTCCAACCGCAGCAAGCTCGAAGCTCTGCCGATAGCACGACCTCGCCGAGTTGTCACTCAACCACGTACTACTCGAGGGCTTGTCGGGGATAGACCCCGGGGGTACCCAGAAGGCGGATTGGCCCAACCAGCAGGGGACGGCCCAATTCGAGTACTTTCGGGCCGGTTTGTCTGACTGGGTGGCCCACCACTCGGGAGGCCCACCAGTCGGGCGAACCGGATGACTACGACGGCGCGCGCGGCAAGGAAGCAGACGGCGTATCACGCAAGAAGATCGGAGATCAAGATAAACTAGCCGGAATTTTAGGGAAAGATATCTGTAATCGTTATAGGATCAGATCCTTGTATTTTGGGTAGGTTATGATCTCTAGCCGACTTGTAACTCAAGGCAACCGGACTATATAAGGTGCCTTGGGACCCCCTCCAAAACACAACCACAACACCCGATCATTCAACCTAGGACAAAACCCAACTACGGAGATCCTTCAGGAACTTCATACACAGCAATCCATACACCCAACACAGGACGTAGGGTATTACGTCATCTCGACGGCCCGAACCTGTTCAATCCTTGCGTCTTGTGTTACCATCGACTTGTGATCCTCGATCTGTCCCTCAACAAATCAACCACGTAGGCTACCCTGTGTGGACTGCCGGGTCCATAAATCCGACAGTGACGAGCAGCGTTTGTCCGCCGACGCCGTCAGGACACAACAGCCGAGGATGTCACGGACGGCGTGGAGCTGAGTGTTGGCCAACGCCGAGAGGCGAGGCATCAGGTGTTGCTCCAGGCCGCCGGTGACCACCTCGTGGACAGATTGTGTTGGATGTCGGCAGTGGCTCCAGAGGGCGGGGAACTTGTCCATGAACGCATCATCCCCCCACCAGAAATCACTCTAGAAGGTAGTAGACCAGCCATCCCCAATCCGCACTGTGGTCACAGCTTGGTACACAGGGAGCAGTTCCTTCAGAGAAGACCAGTGATGCCCGGCGAGAGGCCCATCCAGAGTAGCCATGTTGGTCTGTTGTCGAACCCAGATCGCCCAGGAGGATTGATCGCTGTCATATAACCGGTGCACAAGCTTCAGTAGCAGACACGAGTTCTGGATGCTTAGGTTCCGGATGCCAAGACCGCCATTGTCGCGCGGTCGTCGGACTGTGTCCCATGCAATCAGACATTTCGCACCGCCAGCAGTCTGCTCGCCAGCCCAGAGGAATCCACGCCGATGTTTGTCGAGCTTCGCTATTGCACCAGCTGGAACAGGAATAGCGCCCAAGAGATAGGACAGCTGCCCATCGGCAACCGAGTTGATCAGCACCGTGCGGCCCATGTGGTTAAGGAGCGAGGTCTGCCACCCAGCCAGACATCGATCGGCCTGGCTAATGTACGGGTCAAATGCAGCAATCCGCAGCTTCTCGCACGACAACGGCAGTCCAAGATAGGACTGCGGGAACCCTTCCTGGCGGCATCCTAGAGTGGCGACGCAGGCTGGCAACACAGAGCTGTCGACGTTCATGGGAACGATTGTGCTCTTACTGTAGTTGATCCGTAGTCCAGTAGCCGCAGAGAACTGATCCAAGAGGGACTTGAGCTGCACAACATCCGACAAATCCCCTCTCAGAAGTATTAAAGTGTCATCGGCGTACTGGAGCACCGGGCAGGGGGTGTCATCAACAATGGGATGTCGGACAGCACCATCTGACCGGGTGAGAGTTTGGAGAACATCAGCTACAACGAGGAACAGATAGGGGGATAGCGGGTCCCCTTGGCGCAAGCCCCGCTTGCACTTGATCCAAGGCCCCGGGCAGCCGTTGACAAGCACCGCCGTCAGAGAGGTCTGCAGCATTGTGTTGATCCATGAGATCCATTGATCATTGAACCCGCGCACCTGGAGAACCTTCAGCAGGCAGTCCCAGTCGACCGTATCAAAGGCTTTTGCGAAGTCCAATTTCAGAGCAAAGGCTGGCACCTTGCGTTTGTGGCAGGTCTGCACCAACTCAGCCGCATAGACGAAGGTTTCTGCAATACTACGGCCCTGCAGGAATCCAGTTTGGTCAAGGTGAATCAGCGACTTGATTTCACGCTGCAGCCTGGTGGTCATAGCTTTGGCGATGATCTTGACGCAGCAGTTCTGTAGGCAGATCGGACGGAAAGCATCAACCGTCATAGCACCCGGCTTCTTCGGGATTAGGACCATGTAGGCGCGGTTGATCCGCTCAAGCTGGACGGTTCCGTTGAAGAAGGCGTCCAGGAGGCGGAGCATCTGGTGCCAGACCGTCGGCCACGCCGCGGTGTAGAAGCTCGGACCGAACCCGTCCGGCCCTGGAGCACTGTTGTTGTTCATTCGTCGCACTGAGGCGAGCGCTTCCACTTCTGTGAACGGGGCCGTAAGGGCTGCAGTCGCCACCAGCCTGCCCGAGTAGAGGCTCGGCAGGTCAAATGTCCAGACGCAGTGCTCGACAGAGCCAAGGAGTTGCCTGTAGTGGTTGGACAGCGCCACCACCTTCCCATCGTGGGCGGTGACCGGCACGCCATTCACCGAAATCGTTCGGATGTGATTTCGTCGCAGCCGTTGCGTGGCATGTGCGTGGAAGAAGCCAGTGTTGGCATCCCCCTCGCGGACGGCCTTCTGTTTGCCACGCTGCTTCCAGTATGCGGCTTTTTCCTGCAGAGCTTGAGCAAGGCGGTCCTGACAGAGAGTTCGAGCAAATCTTTCCTCCCAGGTTAGACAACGAAATTCCCCCATGCAATCGAACAGCAGTATTAGAAACTTGCAATTAGAGATAAGAGCGGGAGGCGCCCTGTTACGCCGGTCCCAAGCCTTAGCGGCTGCTCGAGTTACCTTGAGGCGAGCGGCAAGATCAGCGGCAGCGTCAGTGCAGGGAGCCGGTGCAAGCCAAGCCGGGAGGACAGAAGGGAGAAATCGACTGTTGCGCAGCCATGCATTTTCGAAGCGGAAGAGGGGACTTTTAGGGATGTTGGTGGTGAGCTTGATGAGCAGGGGGTGTGGTCAGAGGTGGAACGAACAAGGGAGGAAACAGTGGTATTGGGGAAAGCGGAACATTGATCATGGTTAGCGAAAACCCGATCCAGGGGCGCCAAGGTCGGGGAAGGGCGTTTGTTAGACCAAGTGAACATGCGATTAAGCAAAGGAACCTCGACCACACCAAGGGTATCTATGGCATCGTTAAACAAGGTGCACAGGGCGCCGTCCAACCACCGGGACTCCCCTGCGTTCCTTGCAGAGCTCTGCTCTCTCCTCCCCCTCGTCTCTGGCCCTTGGCTCATTGTCTGCTGCTGACAAAAATCAGGGAAGGACGGACAGCGCCCTGTGCACCTTGTTTAACGATGCCATAGATACCCTTGGTGTGGTCGAGGTTCCTTTGCTTAATCGCATGTTCACTTGGTCTAACAAACGCCCTTCCCCGACCTTGGCGCCCCTGGATCGGGTTTTCGCTAACCATGATCAATGTTCCGCTTTCCCCAATACCACTGTTTCCTCCCTTGTTCGTTCCACCTCTGACCACACCCCCTGCTCATCAAGCTCACCACCAACATCCCTAAAAGTCCCCTCTTCCGCTTCGAAAATGCATGGCTGCGCAACAGTCGATTTCTCCCTTCTGTCCTCCCGGCTTGGCTTGCACCGGCTCCCTGCACTGACGCTGCCGCTGATCTTGCCGCTCGCCTCAAGGTAACTCGAGCAGCCGCTAAGGCTTGGGACCGGCGTAACAGGGCGCCTCCCGCTCTTATCTCTAATTGCAAGTTTCTAATACTGCTGTTCGATTGCATGGGGGAATTTCGTTGTCTAACCTGGGAGGAAAGATTTGCTCGAACTCTCTGTCAGGACCGCCTTGCTCAAGCTCTGCAGGAAAAAGCCGCATACTGGAAGCAGCGTGGCAAACAGAAGGCCGTCCGCGAGGGGGATGCCAACACTGGCTTCTTCCACGCACATGCCACGCAACGGCTGCGACGAAATCACATCCGAACGATTTCGGTGAATGGCGTGCCGGTCACCGCCCACGATGGGAAGGTGGTGGCGCTGTCCAACCACTACAGGCAACTCCTTGGCTCTGTCGAGCACTGCGTCTGGACATTTGACCTGCCGAGCCTCTACTCGGGCAGGCTGGTGGCGACTGCAGCCCTTACGGCCCCGTTCACAGAAGTGGAAGCGCTCGCCTCAGTGCGACGAATGAACAACAACAGTGCTCCAGGGCCGGACGGGTTCGGTCCGAGCTTCTACACCGCGGCGTGGCCGACGGTCTGGCACCAGATGCTCCGCCTCCTGGACGCCTTCTTCAACGGAACCGTCCAGCTTGAGCGGATCAACCGCGCCTACATGGTCCTAATCCCGAAGAAGCCGGGTGCTATGACGGTTGATGCTTTCCGTCCGATCTGCCTACAGAACTGCTGCGTCAAGATCATCGCCAAAGCTATGACCACCAGGCTGCAGCGTGAAATCAAGTCGCTGATTCACCTTGACCAAACTGGATTCCTGCAGGGCCGTAGTATTGCAGAAACCTTCGTCTATGCGGCTGAGTTGGTGCAGACCTGCCACAAACGCAAGGTGCCAGCCTTTGCTCTGAAATTGGACTTCGCAAAAGCCTTTGATACGGTCGACTGGGACTGCCTGCTGAAGGTTCTCCAGGTGCGCGGGTTCAATGATCAATGGATCTCATGGATCAACACAATGCTGCAGACCTCTCTGACGGCGGTGCTTGTCAACGGCTGCCCGGGGCCTTGGATCAAGTGCAAGCGGGGCTTGCGCCAAGGGGACCCGCTATCCCCCTATCTGTTCCTCGTTGTAGCTGATGTTCTCCAAACTCTCACCCGGTCAGATGGTGCTGTCCGACATCCCATTGTTGATGACACCCCCTGCCCGGTGCTCCAGTACGCCGATGACACTTTAATACTTCTGAGAGGGGATTTGTCGGATGTTGTGCAGCTCAAGTCCCTCTTGGATCAGTTCTCTGCGGCTACTGGACTACGGATCAACTACAGTAAGAGCACAATCGTTCCCATGAACGTCGACAGCTCTGTGTTGCCAGCCTGCGTCGCCACTCTAGGATGCCGCCAGGAAGGGTTCCCGCAGTCCTATCTTGGACTGCCGTTGTCGTGCGAGAAGCTGCGGATTGCTGCATTTGACCCGTACATTAGCCAGGCCTATCTATCATTTTAGAAATTTATAATTCTTCTGTTTTACTGGACGGAATTTTAACGAATTAGGTTTCTACTAACTAAAACTATGAAGTCATAGTTTTTCCATCCAAAAAAAGCCTTTCTACTTTAAGCTCCACATTTCTAGATTTCTGGTAGTTCGACCG
>CM014274.1:87640543-87652410 GCA_004135705.1 Alloteropsis semialata
CGGGATATGGGGAAGGAGGTGGGTAGTGAGTCTGCCTTGGCAAAGTCCCAGCATCAAATGTAGACTGCTTTGTGCTTGTTTATTTTTTATTTATCATTTTAACAAACGAATAAAAAACCGCTGCATCAAAGTAAGTATTAACAGAAACAACTTTTTTGAGATGGACCATTCATCTATCACCGGAGCTTTAGGGATTGTCACATTGAGTTTTCTTAGCACGAGCATGATGACGTGGAATGTGTTAAACAAACACACATATATGCCCTCGCATTACTTTTTTTACGAAACACAGTAGAGACAATCGCTCATTTTATTCATCAGTTCTATGAGCGATGGTGGGCGCGTCTCAAATACGTCAAAGAAAATGTAAAATTTCGTCTTTGTTTTGTTTTTGTTTCAATCTATTTTTTTTTGTTTCAAACCAGATGGTTTGCTTCTAATAAATTGCAGTAAAACCGTGGTTTTGTTCAGGTAATAAGGCAAAAGGAGATGGCTTAAGATTGCATTTTTGAATATTCATCAAGGAAAAAATCAGCAATTCAAATGCACTATCACAACAGTACAGATGTGGTTCCTATGTCGTTTCAAGCCACCTATAAAGTAGGTTGATATAGCCAATATCATCATTTGAATTTATGGAAACATTGCAGAAAAAAGAACACCATATAACAGACCAGGTCCTGTTTGGATGCAAAATATTATTGGAGTTTTAGAAAAATACCATGGTTTTGTAAAATACTTTGGTTTTGGAGAGCCATGAAGTGTTTGGATAGAAGATTTTTTATAATTTTGAAAATTACAATATTGCTAAAATTGTAGTCTTTTGGAGTTTTAAAAACTTTACTCTTGACTTTTTTTTCCTAAACCACGGTTTTGCATGTTATGGATTCTAAAAATGTAGTTTCTCAATACCACGGTTTATTAATACTACAACACCCAAACTAGGCCTTATTCAATCTCCCTCTTTCATCATGACATCCCCAATTTTTAGTTTCAATCAGTTTGATAAGGAGTACAACACGGTGAGTCGGTAACCAACTAGGCCACGTCGCCACGAACACCTGGGCTGCTGGCGTCCACCTTTGGCCCTTGCACGTATACGCCGACTCTACGTCTTCAACTCCAACAACCGACCATCTCGCCCCATCTAAATACTAATCGATCTGCCGGCGGAGGACGATGTACCCTAACCTGGAGTCCCATCACATTCCCATCCAGCGCCGCCGTTTCAACATGAGCGATTCCGCCGCCACGCCGTCGGCGTCCGGGACCTCCACCATGAAGCTGCTCGTGGACAAGGCGTCCCAGCGCGTCCTCTTCGTGGAGGCCGGCAAGGACGTGGTTGACTTCATCTTCGGCATCCTGGCCATGCCGGTCGGCGCCGTCGCGTCCCTGCTGCGCGAGGGGGACGCCGGCGCCGACGTGCTCGGCTGCGTGGCCAACATCTACGCCAGCGTCGAGAAGATGGACGCCGCCTACATGCTGGGCGCGGAGGCCCGGGACGCGCTCCTCGTCAACGACAGCCTGCCGTCCGGCCCCTCCACCCGCCTCCTCCCCACCACCATGTAACGAAAATGGCCCTTGTGCCATTTACATTGTGATTTTGGTGATTGAATGACAACATAATCTTTGGGACTAATGTGTTTGTTAAGTGCCATACTTAGGAAATTACATCCCAAAGAATGATTCCAAAGTCTGCAGAGTTAAGCTAACGGCGTATGAAACGCCGAGAACGGCGTACAATCAAAGAAGGCTACGGCGTGTGGAAGCAGGTCAAGCTGAAAGGGAATATTCCATACGGCGTATATTCCGGCGCTCACGGCGTACAAGTCAAAAGCCTACGGCGTTCAGAGGATCTCGAAGAAAGGCCACGGCGTATGATACGCCGGTACTGTGCGTACACGGGGCGGATCATACGGCGTGCATGTGTTTGATCAAGTTCAAGTCAGGGTCGGCAAGATTCAACACGGCGCATTATACGCCGGTCACGGCGTAGTATCGGCGTACGTGTTACTCAGTGGCGATGTCAAATGGAGGAGGAAGAAAAGACACGGCGTTTGGTACGCCGGCCACGGCGTACATTCCAGGAAGGTTACGGCGTGTGCAGAGAGCCGTTGGAAAAGGCATTCGACCGTTGGAAAAAGCATACGGCGTATTATACGCCGATGGGGTTTCTGCACACGGCGTATTATACGGCGCTCACGGTTTTTGTGCAGAATTTGGGTAACGGCTAGTTGAGCTCCTTGGGCTATAAATACCCACCCCATTCGGTCATTTGAGGTTGCTGGAGTCCAGAGAAGTTCACCTACACCTACAAGACATCCAAGCCACCACTTGTGCTACATAGATCATCCATAGTGAGTAAGAGAGCTAGGATAGGCCTAGTGAGTGAATTGCAAGGTGTTGAGCCTTGTGCTTGGTTCTAGTGTGAACCAACACTTGTAATCTTGGTGTGCCGGCCCTTTGGAGTCTTGGTGACTCGCCGGCAAGTCTTCGACCCTCCGGCTTGGTGTGGAGCGGCGACGACGACTTTGTGCGGGGGAAGAGGAGACCCCTTCCTTGGTGGAGAAGCTCCGTAGTGGAGGCGGCGTCAAGATCTCCGGAAGAGTAGGTTGATGAGAGCAAGGTCTTGGTGACTTGCTCATCATCCCTCTTGAGGAGCCTTTGTGGCGAGCTCAAGGCCTTGACCGGGAAGCAAGACTTGGCGACCGGGAGCATATCCTTTGTGGAGCTCCAACGTGGAGTAGACGTAAGCCGAACCACAGGATAAATCTTTGTGTCAAGTTTGCATCTCTCTAACCCTTAAGCTTCCGCATTTCATACTTACAATTTGTGTGCCTTTACCTTTCAATAGTAGTATCTTGATAGGATTGGCTCTAGGTTGCAAAACTCTTTGGGTGGGTGCAAACACTAGAAGAAAACCTTAGTTGCACATCTAGGTAGCATGTCCTAGTTTACATTTGTGCAATTAGCTTTCATGTGGTAGGCCAAAGTTTTAGAAAGCCTAATTCACCCCCTCCCCCTCTTAGGCTATCACGAGCATCGATCTCTTACACACCACCACCACTAGCGCCGCCGGTACTAGCACCCAAGCTCCGGCCAACCGCTTCACGTGGCCGCCGGCCGTGAGGCCCGTGATGACGATGCCTCCTGTTGGAATCCCACCGCCGCCCTACTATCATCCGGCGTACCACTACTCAAAATCCACACCGGCATCGCCGCCGGCCGAAAGCGGCATCGCCCTGCTGCTGCCGCCCAACGCCGGGCTCTCCCTGCTGCCGCCGTCGCTGTACCGCTGCCACGCCTGCCACGCGCTGGGGTCGCCGTAGGGGAGCAGGGGGTTCGTCCAGGGCGTGGCGAGCTACACCGTCATGGACGACCTCACCGTCGCGCCCGCGTCCAACGTCTCCACCGTGGCGCTGCTCGACAGGCTCGGCGTCAAGGACCTCGACGCCCTCGAGGAGAGGACAGTCACTATCGGCCGCCAAGAGGTGACGTGCATGCTTGCTTGTTTTACTTGATTGTTACTGATTGTTACTGGTGGATTTTGTTTATGACGAACCAGCCGTGTATATTTTCGCTTGCAGTGTTTGGAGATTCTCATGGCGTCGTTGTGGTCCAAGACCGTTCTCACTGATGTCTTCATGGCCAAGACGATGAAAAGGGCGCGCGCTGCCGGCGACAAGGACGACGACGCTGCCGCTGCTTCTGAGTAGGGCCTCGCAGAGATTAGAGATTAGAGATAAACACGCATTGTGGTTTTAAAGCTATGCTATATGCAAAAAATACCTACTGAAAGTTGCAGGAACTATTGAGGATCTCCTTGATCCGCAACTGCAAAAACCAGAGCAAAAGGCAGTTTGATAAAGCACAGCTGGTCGCAGCTTGATCTCCTCAGCTCCAAGTCGCATGGAACGTCCACGCATCCATGCGTAAATAATGGATTGCCACATATAACGGTTGGGTCTCAAACCAGTTCGAGTAATTTAGTTTTTAATTGAATTAGTTTGGTTGGATGAATAATGGATTGCCACATATAATATTTTAATTTGGTTTGGTTTAATAGTTACAACGGTTTAGAATGGTTAACAATTATAATGGTTATAGTTAGATTAAAAGCTGGATCATAAAATTAACGGTTTAGAATGGTTAACAATTATAATGGTTATAGTTATTAAAAGCCAGACCTTAAAATTAAGGTCTCACATATACACATGAAAATTTTAATGAATTTGACTGAAATTTGTTGGAAGTGTGACGAGGGTCTAAACCAGGGTTGACCAACCCTCCCCCAAATCAACGACACGGCATCCAGTGATCCTTCGAAAACAAAAGCTAATATCCCAAGCCAAACAGGCCCGCCCGACTAAGTCTCCGCCTCGCCCGACCAGTTTCCGCCTAGCCCGACCAGTCTCCGCCTCGCCCGACTGGTCCACTCCTTCGCGGCTAAGCAACCTCCGAGAGGACTCGCTCTCCCGACACGTTTCCGTCTCGCCCAACGAGTCACCGCCTTGCCCAACTGGTTCGCTCGGCGCCGCCCCTCGCTTTTAGCCATTCCTGGCCGTACCTATTCGGAGCCTGCCATGTCAGAATGGGATGGGCACCTGTCCATCACCACGGCAGCCACAGGAGTACCCGTCTCGTCCGAACAGGAACGCTACAGTCTCGGAGAAGGACGATCGCCTGCCCAAGTAAGGATACCTGGAGTCCAAGGATGCACAGTGCGAGTCAACCATGATCCAAGAACCACTCGGGGACCCGCCCGGGATGCCGCAACCCCAACCATTCGGACGCCGCCTGCTCCGACTCAGAAGGAGCGCCCATTCCGTCAACACCAACTACTGCAGTGAACATTTGTACCCCTCGTACGGTCCAGGACGCAAAATGACGGCAAAGACCCCGGTGCCGTAACTCACTTTGTAATTTCATCTTTTTTACCCCTCTCCTTCCTTATTCCCCTTGTGACTATAAAAGGGGACCGAGGGAAGGTGTGGGAGAGGACAGGAACACACACACCACTCTGTAACACCTCGCACAGGGACTTGGGACCATACGCCCTCTCCCGACTAGTTTGTATCCCCTACTACAGACTTGGACTCGAGAACATCGGCTCACACTGGACGTAGGGTGTTACTCTCCGGAGGCCCGAACCAGTATAATCTCCTGTGTCTCTTGAGCCACCATCCAGTGCCCTGACACGCGATCGTAGAAATATTACTTGCCGGCGGTAGAGAACCCCGACAGTTGGCGCGCCAGGTAGGGGCCATCGCGTGTCACTTCACTTCACTAGGGTCTGGATGGACCACAAAGGCACCGCGTTGGTGCCAGGCGTTCATCTGCAGTTCGGCTCCCTAGACTTTATTTTCAGCAAGTCGGAGGAGCCCCTCATCGGGCCACCTTTTTGCGCCCCGAGCCCACTCTTGACGATGGCCCCGCCACGATCCATGACGAGAAGTTCGAGCCTCCATGTGTCGCGAAGGGCGCCACTGCATACATCCTCGACATGCTGGGCGAGGATTTGGCGGCCGCTCTGGGGCGAAACCCGACCCAGGAGCATTTTCGCAACATTTCCTACATGATCACCAACCTCGCCCTCCAAGCTGGAGGGGAAGAGCAGCTCCTCTGGGACGAGTTCCTCGACTACTACGGCGCCATGTACCCAGAGGGACAGCCAGACCTGCCACACGACCCAGTGGTCGCCCCGCCGCCGACAAAGTTCAACTCCTGCACCGCGTCTGTCGATGGAGGCATAGCAGATGAACGAGACCCGGACCCTCGGTCGGACCAGGCTCCACCAACACTCTACGACCCCTCCCGGGAGTGTTTCATGTGCCACACCCCGAAAATACGGACCGACATCAGCTCGACGGAGCGCGACCCTCGCCAAGCACCGCCCCGGGACGACCTCGCAGGTGATGCTCAGCGGGCCAGGCTGCGGGAGCTCGACGAGGCGCAGCGCCAACTCGAGGACGAGCGCAGGCAACTCCGCTGCGAGCTCGGGAGAAACACGGACGGAGGGGCCGCCCGCGCACGAGCGCGGGACGTACGACAGCGCATAATCAACGATGACAACGACGACGCCAACAACGCGCCGATCTTCAAACGAGCGTCCCAGAACCTCGCGGCGGTTGCCGTCCTGCTCCGCGAACATCCTGAACCAGCGACCCCCGAGGACAGAAGGTTTCACCAACAGCTCCGCGCGCTCCTGGAGACCGCCGCAGTCCAGCAAGCAGAGAGCTCAGCGTCGCGCCAGCGGGTTCCCAGGGAGCGCGGCGGGGAGCAGTCCGTACATTATCATGGGGTTGCTGTGGAAAGAGACGTCCGGCAACAAGATGAGCACCGAGAGCACCGCCCATGACGAACCTACAACAAGCGGCACGGAGGCCGCTACGACAGTGGTGAGGACCGGAGCAGGAGTGCGTCCCCTGATCCCAGGGGGTCACGCGCTTTCGGACCTCGAGTCCTCGGCGCCCGTTTCCCTCCACGCTTCCGAGCTCCAACGACGGTGCCCAAGTACGACGGTGACACGAACCCTAGCGTATGGTTGGAGGACTACCGGTTGGCGTGCCATGCGGGCGGAGCACAACACGATTACTTCATCATCAAAAACCTCCCCCTCCACCTCGCTGACTCGGCGCGAACATGGTTAGAGCACCTCCCCGAAGGCAAGATCGACAACTGGGCGCAGTTGCGCGATGCGTTTATAGGTAACTTCCAGGGAACCTACACCCGTCCTGGGAACCCATGGGATCTGCGCAACTGCCTCCAAAAGAAGGATGAAAGCTTGCGTGACTATATCAAGCGTTTCTCCAAACGGTGCACCGAGCTGCCCAACGCCGCCGACACCGACGTTGTCTCGGCATTCCGATTTGGAACCACCTGCGCAACCCTCATTCATGAGTTGGGGCGCAAGAAGCCGCGAACCATCCGAGAGCTCCTCGACATTGCCACTGACCACGCTGACGGGGAAGACGCGGTCTCCGCGACCCTTGATCGGCCTCAAAACAAGGGCAAGCAGCCGGAAGCCGCCGGTGAAGGCACCTCCGCTCAGCCCGACAAGAGGAAGAAGGATAAGCGGCAGCGCGACAGCACCATGGTGGCGGCGGCCGAGCGAAAAGCTGCCAAGCCCGGAGGGAATGCGCCAAAGGACCACTTCGAGAAGCTCCTCGAGGCTCCATGCACCAATCACGAAGGCCCCGTCAAGCATGCCTTAAAAGATTGTAAGCTTATGAAGAGTTTCCTCGCAGGGACCATGAAAAAGAAAGCCCCCGAGGCAGCCAAAGATGGAGCCAGGAGATCGAATGACGACGACAACGAATATCCTAGGAAAGACGGCGCTGTCATGATGATCTTTGGAGGATCCACGGCCTGTCCTTCAAAGCGCACGGAAAAGCCCGTTCGGTGGGAGGTCTGCAGCTCAGAACCCGTAGTGCCTTTCTACCTCAAGTGGTCAGAGGCCCCGATCACTTTCTATCGCTCCAATCACCCCGACCACGTCCCGCAGCCAGGGAGGTACCCGCTCGTCATCGCTCCCCTCTTCGGAACGAAGCGCGTTCACAAAGTGTTGATGGACGGAGGAAGCGGCCTCAACATCCTCTACGTCGAAACTCTTGACGAAATGGGAATCCCGTTGTCTCGACTGCGGCCGTCCACGGTGCCCTTCCACGGAATCGTTCCTGGCGTGGACGCGGTACCCCTCGGGCAAATCGACCTGCCCGTCACCTTTGGGACTCCGCGTAACTTCCGGAGAGAGACTCTCACTTTCGAAGTGGTGGGATTCCCAGGGACGTACCATGCCATTCTCGGAAGGCCGGCTTACGCGAAGTTCATGGCCATCCCGAATTATACGTATCTCAAGTTGAAGATCCCCGGGCCCAAGGGCATCATTACGGTGGGGACTTCCTTTGAGCACGCATACGCATGCGATACCGAGTGCTTCCAGTTCGCGGAAGCACTCATCCGGTCCGAGAGGCTCACCGCAGAGCCTTCTCCCAGGGACCTCGAAATCCCCGAGACCTCCAAGCGTGCCGCGTGCTTCTTTGAGCCGGCCAAGGATGTCAAGGAGGTTGCCGTGGCTGACGATGGCCGCACCCTCCGTGTCGGGACGGCGCTCGATCCAAAATAGGGAGGCGCGCTCGTCGACTTCCTCCGAGCAAACCTCGACATGTTTGCATGGAAGCCCACGGACATGCCGGGGATTCCAAGGAAGGTCGCCGAGCACAAACTAAACGTTAAGTCTGGCTCCCAACCGATCAAACAGAGACTCAGACGTTTCGATAAGGATAAATGTAAGGCCATCGGCGAGGAGCTCAAAAAGCTCCTTAGCGCAGGTTTTATTAGGGAAGTGTACCACCCCGAGTGGTTAGCAAACCCTGTCCTTGTAAAAAAGAAGAATGGGAAATGGAGGATGTGCGTTGACTATACCGGCCTTAACAAGGCATGTCCAAAAGACTCCTTCCCTCTTCCGCATAGATCAGGTGGTCGACTCCACCGCTGGGTGCGAAACCCTTTGCTTTCTCGATGCGTACTCCGGTTACCATCAAATCGCCATGAGTTTGGCTGACCAACTCGCAACGTATTTTATCACGCCCTTTGGCACTTTCTGCTATTTGTCTATGCCATTCGGGCTAAAAAACGCGGGCGCCACGTTCCAGAAATGCATGCGTCGTGTCTTCGGTGATCTCATTGGCCGACTGGTTGAAGCCTACGTTGACGACATCGTGGTAAAGTCCAAGTGCGTCGGTGACTTGGTCTCGGACCTTGCGGCGGTCTTCGAAAAGCTCAGGCAAAATAAGGTGAAACTCAACCCCGAGAAGTGCATTTTCGGGGTCCCGAGAGGCATGCTCCTTGGCTTTGTCATCTCGGAGCGCGGCATCGAGGCCAACCCTGAGAAGATTTTCGCCATCACCAACATGGGGCCCATCCAGAACGTGAAGGGCGTCCAGCGCGTTATAGGATGCTTGGCCGCGCTCAGCCGTTTGATCGCCTGACTCGGCGAGCGGAGCCTGCCCCTATATCGCCTGTTAAAGAAGTCGGACGCCTTCACCTGGAACGCCGAGGCTCAAGAGGCCCTCGATTCACTCAAGACGTTGCTGAAAAACCCACCGATCCTGACAGCCCCGGCTGAGGGAGAACCCATGCTGCTTTACATCGCGGCAACCACCCAGGTGGTGAGCGCCGCCCTCGTCGCCGAACGCGAAGAACCCAGAAAGGTCCAGAAGGTACAGCGCCCCGTATATTTCATCAGCGAAGTCCTGTCCGACACCAAGATGCGATACCCCCAGATCCAGAAACTAGTCTATGCGGTCCTCATCTCCAAGCGGAAGCTCAGGCACTACTTCGACGCTCACCCCATCACGGTGGTGTCAAAGTATCCACTCGGTGAGGTGATCCAGAGCCCAGAAGCCGAAGGAAGAATAGCCAAATGGGCGCTTGAGCTAATGGGGAAGAACATCACCTATGCCCCGCGGAACGCCATCAAATCACAGGCACTGGCTGACTTCGTCGCCGAATGGACTGAGGTCCAAATTCCCCCGGCCTCCATCGAGCACGAAACCTGGGTCATGTACTTCGACGGGTCGCTTATGAAGGAATGAGCCGGCGTCGGCCTGGTCTTCGTGTCGCCCCTGGGCGTGCGCATGAAGTACATGGTCCGACTACATTTCCTGGCTTCCAACAACGCCGCCGAGTACGAAGCGCTTATCAACGGGCTCCGCATCGCCCTCGAGCTAGGGATACAACGTCTCGAGGTCCGCGGTGATTCAGAGCTTGTCATTGATCAAGTAATGAAGGAATCAAGCTGCGTCAACCCCAAGATGGCTGCCTACTGCCAGGCGGTACCGAACTGGAAGACAAGTTCCATGGCCTTGAGCTCAAGCACATCCAGCGGCGACACAACGAGGCGGCTGACACCCTTGCAAAGGCGGCCTCCAACCGAAAGCCCATTCCCGATGGTGTCTTCGCCAAGGACCAGTACACTCCATCCATTCGACTCGAAGATGAGCCGCCACCAGAAGCAGCAAAAGTAATGGAGGTTGACGGAGTATCGGAGCCCAACCTCGAAGACTCGGATTGGATATTCCCGTTCCTTGAGTGGATCGTCCAAGGAAAGCTCCCTCCCGACAAGACTGAGGCTCGGCGGATCGCACGCTGGGCCAAGACGTTTACTCTCATCGAGGGAGACCTCTACAGGCGGGGTGCCTTCGGCATCCTGATGCGTTGCATCCCTTCCCACCAGGGGAAGGAATTGCTGAAGGACATCCACACCGGAGTTTGCGGACATCACGCTGCGCCGAGAACTCTTGTCGGCAAAGCATTCCGACAAGGTTTTTACTGGGCCACTGCTGTCGCCGACGCAAAGGATATCGGGCGCAGCTGTGAGGGATGCCAATTCTACGCACGACAAACCCACCTCCCGGCTCAAGCACTCCAGACCATCCCCATTACCTGGCCTTTTGCTGTGTGGGGATTGGATCTAGTCGGACCACTCAAAAAAGCACCCGGGGGCTTCACGCATCTCCTCGTCGCTGTTGACAAGTTCACCAAGTGGATCGAGGTAAGGCCTATCATGAGGGTCCGCTCGGAGGAAGCTGTCCAGTTCTTCACCGACATCGTCTATCGCTTTGGAGTCCCAAATACGATCATCACCGACAACGGCACTCAGTTCACGGGCAAGAAGTTCCTTAACTTCTGCGACGCCTACAACATCCGAGTGGATTGGGCCGCCGTCAGCCATCCTAAAACCAATGGACAGGTAGAAAGGGCGAATGGCATGATCCTGCAAGGACTAAAGCCACGAATCTTCAAGCGCCTCAAGAAGTTCCGAGCAAGGTGGGTCGCAGAACTCCCATCCGTCATCTGGAGCTTACGGACTACCCCGAGCCGAGCCACCGGCTGCACGCCTTTCTTCATGGTTCACGGATCCGAAGCAGTCCTCCCGACGGACCATGACTACGGCAGCCCGAGGATTCGAGCCTACAACGACGAAGGGAACCAAGCCTCTCTCGAGGACGCTGTCGACCAGCTAGATGAAGCACGCAGCATCGCCCTACTCCACTCGGCCAAGTACCAGCAAGCCTTGCGGAGGTACCACGACCGCAATATCAGAAGCCGGGCGTTTCAAGTCGGCGACCTGGTCCTTCGACGAGTCCAGAGCAACCACAATCGCCATAAGCTATCACCGCCATGGGAAGGCCCTTACATCATCAACCAAGTTCTCCGTCCGGGAACTTTTAAGCTCAAAGACGAAGACGGCCGAGTTCTCTTCAACGCTTGGAACATAGAACAGCTACATCGCTTTTACCCTTAAAAGTATCCGTACTTTGTCATTCGTCTATGATAATAAAAAGTATTGCTTCGTTCTGAGTACTTATTTAGCTTCGTTCCGACTGCTTTACGAACCTATAATCGTTTTTCGAAACACGCCTTTCGAGCTCTCTAACCGAGCAGCGAGCGACCCCTTTCTCGCACGGAGTCGCCCGCTGCTGGGGGGCTCCACCCGGGGCACGGTGCCCCTCCTTTTTTCGCAAAAAATCCCGATAAACGATCGCCCTCGTGTGCGATCGGCGGAACACTCTTGCGCTTGAAGGAAAGGAGAAACCAGCCTGTGCGGCCTTGTGATTGCACCCGTCCAAGCCTCGAGTACCTACGCCCCAGCGGCTACGGCGCTAGACTTGCGGACAAGATCCAAGCCCCCGGACTGAGCTTCTTCGTTCCTGAGAGCAAAAAAGGAACCGCCCCGACCAGCTTTTGTTTTTTAACACTAAGGCTGCTGCCTGTCATTATATAACCTCCCAAAAATGCTCGGGGGCTGCGAGTCCGAGAGATGCTACTAGGCGACCGTGTCGGGCCAAACTCTCGAGTTCCTA
>CM014274.1:87652460-87664338 GCA_004135705.1 Alloteropsis semialata
GCCCCGATGGCTACGGAACAGAGCTCAGCCGACAAAGTCCTAGGCCCTACCGTCTCGACTCGTGGTCACAAAGCACTCGGAAAATACGAAAATGGCAAGCAACAGATCAAAGCATAAGCTACTTAGTAAAAGACGAGCCCCAAACAAAGGAGTGCCCTTTGGGGGGCTTAAGTTCATTATATTATCACAAAACATGCCCTAAATCTCCTGCATTTCTGACTGTTCTATTACAACTCGAGGTCTTTCAGGGCGGCGGTAATCATATCATCCGCGAAAGAGGAGGACTCGGCTTCAATATTGTCGTACTCGTGATCTTCGTAGCCGAGGGCCAATCCACCTCGCAGGCAGTCCCGCTCCATGCCCGGGTAGTGAGACAAGAACATGGCGACGATTCTTCGCACCACGCTCCGCCTAAGCTCCAAGGCCCGCTCCTGAGTCCTTCCCGGGATGAGGGCGATGCGCTCCACCAGCGATGGACCGCCGCCGACGCTGAACTCCTCCAGCAGGTGCTCAACGGCTTGGACCAGAGCCTGGTGGACCTCGGCCTTCTCCTTAAGGACTTTCTGAGTCCGCTCGGTCGCCTGCCTCGACCTCCGAAGATCCTCGACAACCCCTGTAGAAATTTCCTCATCAGAGTTATCATTAAAGAAAGAAAGCAAGAGGGAAGACTAGGGGAAACACGACGCATACTAGCCATCTCCTCCTTCAGGTCGCGGCCAACCTGCACCAGCTCCTGGTTCGCGGCAGAGGCCTTGGCGACCTCGCTCTGCTCCGTCTTCAGCTTGGCCTCCAGGTCGGCCCTCTGAGTTCGGAGGGCTGTACCAACGAAAGCAATTGGTGATCACTCGGAAGACGAGAGGGAGAACAATTCGCCAACTGAAAGAACTCGGAAGAACGACTTACTGATGATCTCCTCCTCCCGCTTCTGAGCGACTTCCCCAAGGCGAGCACCCTCATCGGTGGCGGCCTTGAGCTTGTCGGCCAGGTCAACCGCCTGGTTGTTGGCCTTCTTGAGGTCAAGGTCGGCATTCTGGATGTCCTTCTGAAGGTCCGCCACCTTTGCCTTCAAGACCTCGTTCTCCTGAATGGCGGCATCCTTCTCCCGACTCGTGGCCTCGGCCTCCGTCCGCGCCTCTGCCGCTCTCTTCTCGGTCTCGGCCACCTTCGCCTCAAGGGCGACCTTCTCCTCCTCGGCGCGGGTGAGCGCATCCGTCCCAGCCTGCTAGGCCGTAGCCAGCCGAGCTTCAAGCTCCGCCTTCTCCACCTTCATCTGATCAACAGCGTGCCACAGCCCGGCTTCTCGACGGAGAAACAGGGACTTATCCGAGCTGCGCTTCATGATTTCCTGCACCCGGAGATAACAAAGCCAGGGTAATACGGTCAGACACAACGGAAGTAACGCCGCCTTAGAACAAGAAAGAGAACGAGAACCTCAATACTTACCCGGGCGGGCTTGATGATCATCTTTTCAAAGGTCTCCCTCGCGGTGCGGGGGCCCTCTGCGAGAATCCCGCACTCTTCCATTTCCGTCTTATCATTGAGCTCAAAGAGGGTCTGCCCCGGATTCTGGCGGTCGACCCACATCAGCCGGCCCTCGCACGGCAGGTTGGGGTCGTCCTCGATTGACACCAGGGCCTTGAAACGACGATCCATCGTCATTAGCCCTGGGGTGTCCGTGAAGGCCTCAGGGACCCCCCTCAAGGGACTCAGGGGCCTCATGGGCTCTGAGCTTGGCCCCCTGGCGGAGCGAACATCGACTCCCTAAAGACGGCCCGTCGGGGAGTCCTCGAGCGTGATGACCTCCAGAGGAGCCTCCCCGGAAGTGGCCTCGGGGGCTTCGACAGCCGCCGCCAATGAAATGGCGGCAACCGAAGGGGCCCTGGGCGCCTCCACCTCAGCCCTCTCGGGGACGACCTCGGTCGCCAGAGGGGAGGCGGCCCCGTGACCGGCTGACCCAACGACGCTCACCTCGGCGCTGGCCAGGGCAACGTTGCAAAGCAGGGGAACCTCCCCTGTCTCAGGACGGCTCGCCGCCTCTTGAGAGACAGGGAGGATCGGCCCCGCCAGCTGTTCTTCCAGCTCCGCCTGGTACGCCGCAAGGTCCTCCTCCGTGGGGGCAGTTTGCGCAACGCCCAGGCCCGAAGGCAGTTCACCTCCCAAGCTGTCTCCACTGCCCTGAGGGGTCTCCTCCTCTAGGGAGGGTGTCTCCCTCCGAACAGTCTCCTCGGCCCGCTCGGCCGAGGGCCTTGGCGTCTGCGTTGGCGCTGTGGGCGGGGTATCGACATCCGGTGCCGCCTGGCGCAGCCTCTTCTGGGGTGCCGCCTCGAGCGGCTTGGAGGCCCGGCTGAAACCACAAAGATCAAGAAGCCCGACTAAGTAAGAAGCCGGGCACGAAAACAAGAACTACTCGGGAAAAGTAGAACATGACCCACCTCGCTGACACGGTTCGGGACCGCTTGGCGCTTGTCGGCATCGGGTCTGATGAGGGCGATGGCCTCTTGGTCCCCGACAGCGTCGTCGAGGTGGGGACCACCTGCGGGGTGTCGGCACCCCCACCCGAGTGGGGCGCCGCCTGACTGGTCGGGCCTTCCTCCCTCAACCTGGGAAGGGTCTGGCCCCCTCACCGCGGCCTTCGCTGGGACGGAGGGAGTCTGCCTCCCCCTGACGGAAGGTGCTGACGAGTGGCCGCCCCCAACAGGGCTCGCCTGCCCGGATGGAGGAGGCACGGGGGGGCGTCTTGACCTCCTCCCGACGCCCTCGCCGTCAACGAAGCCGGCGGCCGCCTGTCCTCCCGTGGCGAGGGTCTCCTAGGGGAGCGCGACTTCTTGAACGACGAACCGCCTGTAGGGACGCGCTCCGCCGCATCACGGCTCCTATCCCGATGAGGAGAGGCCGTGCCCCGACGAGAAACCGTCGGCTCCTTGGCGCGGTCGCGCCACTCATATTGGCTGTGCCCGGCGGACCGGTGCACGCCCCGACGGGAGTCTTTCGGCTCCTCGGACACGCGTCGGGTCGGCGGGGGCGTGCGGCCGCGCCGTTCGCGTTCACTGGACTCGGCGGGCCGGTGGTATTTCCTTGACCGAGAACCCCCGCTCTTCTCCGCGCCCGGCTGCGACGACCTCCCGCTCCCGCCGGATCTCGATCCCCGCGCCAGGGGCAGGGACGTTGTCGCCGCATCCGCCCCGGGCTCTGCAGAGGGCGCACCACTGCGTCCTCGTCGTCCTCCTCCTCCTCCACCGAGTCCCCCTCTGCGGGCTCTGACTCGGGATCTTCGTCCTCGGAGACATCATCGCCCAGTCTCCTCCTCTTGTCCCGCTCAGCGTTCCTTGATCTCTTGGCAATCTCGCCCAGTTTCCACTGCTCCTGGCGCTCTTTTCTCTTCTTGTTTTTCTCGGCGACAGCGCAGTTTACCGCCCTGTCTTCGGGAAGTGGCGCCCGGGAGAAGGTGACGTCGTGGCTCTTCACCTAAAGAGCTCGGGGTTAGAAGGCAAGAAGAGCACTCAAAATTTAATCTAAGACGGGCGACCAAGTTCTTACAATGGCCTGGGTGCTGGCGTTCGGAAGCATCGGAAGGAGATGAGGTGGAGGGTACTCAAGGTGACCCTTACCTACCGCCGCCGCCACTCGGCGCCGCACCTCGGCAGCCGAGGGAAGGGGATCTGCCGTCACAGTCCCCACAAAGGGAGCCTTGTCGGGGGTCATCTCCCACATGCGAAGGGCGCGCCGCCTCAGCGGCACAATACCTCTCGAGAGGTACCCGCCGATGACTTCTGCGGTAGACACGTCCTGGTCTTGGAGGCGACCGAGAGCTTTCCATGCGTTCCTGAGGACCCTCTGCCAGTCCTTCTTCTCGGGTCCATACGACCACTTGTCGGGCGCCTTCTGGAACCACTTCCCAGTGTACTCGGGAAGGCGGTTCTTGGGGTCGTTCTTGAGGTAGAACCACCCAAGGTGCCATCCCTTGTTCGAACTCACAAGGGAGCCCCGGATGTAGCCCTTCGACCTCCCTTGCTTCATCCTTAGCGAAGCACACCCGATTGTTGCAGGGGTGCTGTCACCGTCAGTCTGCAGCACAAACTTGACGAAATACCTGAAGAGGTCCCAGTGGACCTCCATCCCCAGGTAGCCTTCGCATAACGCCACAAACGCCGCCATCTGCTGGATCCTGTTCGGGTTGAGATGGTGAAGCTCCAGCCCGTACTCATCCAACACCGCCCGGATGAACCTCCCCGCGGGAACGGAGAACCCGCGCTCATGGAAGGCGATGAAGGAAACAACGTACCCGGGCGGTGGCCGGGGGAAGTCCTCCAACCCCGGCTTAATCCACTCCTTGGCCTCCGTCAGAGGCGGCAGTGTCCCTCCCTTCACGAGCCCCTCCAGCTGCGCCACGGTCACGGAAGAGCGCGACCAATTCGACATGGCGGATCTGTTGAGGGAGGCGCTGGCTAGGAGGAAAGGTTCGAGCAAACACGGCGACGGGATGCGAGCGCAGCGACAGAAGGCGCAAGCGCGGCGGCGGAAGGTGTGGGGAGACACGAGCACGGCGATGGAGCGCGAGTACGGCGGCAGCAAAAAGCAAGAAAGAATGAGCGCGGCGGGAGGCGAAAAGGCTGAGGGTGTGATAAACCCTAAGCAATCGCAGCGCAAGGCAATAAAAGGAGCCGCGGGGCGGGGTAGCGGCATTAAATGCGTGGGCCCACCATCGGCACAGTTGCGACGTGCGCCCGTCGCTTCAGCTGACGGCCTCAAAAGGCGCGCCCCTCCTCCACGCGACGTAAAGCGGGCCGACGCCTCCGCTCCCGGCCCACCAGCGGTCAAGTAAGGCTCCGGCCCAGCAAGTCACCTTCCCGACTAACGCCCGAATCCTTCACGACCCCGACAACGTCCGGGACAAACTACTCGGCACCATTGGCTTCAAAGCCTTAACAAGAGTATCCACTCTTCCCAAGGCTCGGGGGCTACACCCGGCGGGTGCGCTCGCGCGCAACCCACCAGAAGAACCACAGCTCAACGCTCCCTCATAACGACTGAACCTAGGCACGAGTCCCTGACTCCTACCCAGGTTCGGGGGCTACTGACGAGGGTCTAAACCAGGGTTGACCAACCCTCCCCCAAATCAACGACACGGCATCCAGTGATCCTTCGAAAACAAAAGCTAATATCCCAAGCCAAACAGGCCCGCCCGACTAAGTCTCCGCCTCGCCCGACCAGTTTCCGTCTAGCCCGACCAGTCTCCGCCTCGCCCGACTGTTCCACTCCTTCGCGGCTAAGCAACCTCCGAGAGGACTCGCTCGCCCGACACGTTTCCGTCTTGCCCGACTGGTTCGCTCGGCGCCGCCCCTCGCTTTTACCCATTCCTGGCCGTACCTATTCGGAGCCTGCCATGTCAGAATGGGATGGGCACCTGTCCATCGCCACGGCAGCCACAGGAGTACCCGTCTCGTCCGAACAGGAACGCTACAGTCTCGGAGAAGGACGATCGCCTGCCCAAGTAAGGATACCTGGAGTCCAAGGATGCACAGTGCGAGTCAACCATGATCCAAGAACCACTCGGGGACCCGCCCGGGATGCCGCAACCCCAACCATTCGGACGCCGCCTGCTCCGGGTCAGAAGGAGCGCCCATTCCGTCAACACCAACTACAGCAGTGAACATTTGTACCCCTCGTACGGTCCAGGACGCAAAATGACGGCAAAGACCCCGGTGCCGTAACTCACTTTGTAATTTCATCTTTTTTACCCCTCTCCTTCCTTATTCCCCTTGTGACTATAAAAGGGGACCGAGGGAAGGTGTGGGAGAGGACAGGAACACACACACCACTCTGTAACACCTCGCACAGGGACTTGGGACCATACGCCCTCTCCCGACTAGTTTGTACCCCCTACTACAGACTTGGACTCGAGAACATCGGCTCACACTGGACGTAGGGTGTTACTCTCCGAAGGCCCGAACCAGTATAATCTCCTGTGTCTCTTGAGCCACCATCCGGTGCCCTGACACGCAGTCGTAGAAATATTACTTGCCGGCGGTAGAGAACCCCGACAAAGTGTCTCAGAATGACAATCCACTACTTGGTGCAAATCGGTGTAGTCATATCTATATGTGGGGCCCACGTTCAAAACTGGACCCTAAATTAAAAGCTCGCGTTCACACCTTAAAATTTTAGCGGAATTTATTGGAGATGTCTCAGAATCACAGTTCGCTACTCCGTGCATTTCAATGTAGCTAAATTTGTATGTGGGCCCCACTTGTATACCCGGACCCAGCCTGTTCGGTTGGCTGGTGGCTGGTGGCTGGTGGCTGGTGTTGATTTGTTGTGAGAGAAAAGTACTGCTGGCTGGCTGGTGGCTGGTGGCTGGTGCTGATTTGTTGTGAGACTGAAGTACTGCTGGCTGGTGGCTGATAAGCCAAGCGAACAGGCTAGAGCTCGCGTTCACATTTTAAAATTTTAGCAGATTTGACTAAAATTTGTTGAAGATTTTTCAAAACCACGATCCACTACTTTGTGCAAATCGGTGTATAAAGATTAAATGGATAGGGTTAGATTGGTTTATAAAGTATATATATAGTATAAATAATTTGGTGTGAATTTGGTTTGATTTTTGAACCATTACTAGTTCCCATGGCCTTATGGGCCGACTCATTTGGTGGGCTTTCAAAGGGCCTGTTAGGATGTTCAATTTTTTAAAACGAATGCTCTATAATTTGGAACAGAGAGAGCAGATATGAACGTCTTGCTAAGGTTTAATTTTACTCGTGCACTATGATTAATGAATTTGCAGGAACTATTGGGGATCTCCTTGATCTGCAACTGCAAAAACCAGAGCAAAAGGCAGTTTGATCAAACACAGCCGGTTTTAGTTCGCCGTCCGCGTACACACAGTATGTAGAAATCGGAGCACGTCCACGCATCCCATGGCCTCATGGCTGACTTCTTTGGTGGGCTTTCAGGGCCTGTTAGGGAGTTCCTTTTTTTTTAAAAAAAAATCGATTCTCCCGTGAAAACTGAAAAGGAGGAAGGAAATGAAACCACCCCCCACGATTTCACACGTTTCCGGCGGTTTCCTTTGTGACACGTTTACGGCTCACACGTAGTCGATCTCGATCCGCCGGGATTAGAGTGGATGACAGGATGAGCCAAACATAAGCCGGCAAGACCATGAAGCTGGTCGTTGACACGGCCGGGAGCGTTGCACTCGAAGACCGTGCTGACAGACGCGTTTCTGCCTAGGACGACACCCTATCTCCGGCGACAAGGACGACACAGGATCCACGTCCGAGTAGTGGGCCTCGTAGAGATCAGAGAGCAAACGTCCATAGACTGTACGTAAAAATTAAGGAAGTGTGGCTGATTCCATGCTAGTTGATTTGCCGTAATACACTTACGTGTGCTACTTTGCTCAATGCATCCACGATCCATGTATTTGGGGTCTTGGGCTAAACTTGCATCCGGCGAAGGAAAACATCGGTGAGCACGGTCTTGGACTGCAGCGACGCCTTGAGGATCTCTTTGCCCTGCACTCGCAAAGCCAGAGTAAAACAGATTAGTACGTACAGTATAGATCATTAAAGATCAACCACAACCATGAAGAGCAAATGGAAGTTGTTCATTTTACCTTGTCGCTCCCGAACACCACATGTTCTTCGCCTGGAGCGCGCCGACGCGTCCGACGGAGAGCGTGCCGAGCGCGCCGGCCAGCAGCTCGGCGTTGGAGACGACGGACGCGGGCATGGGCACGACGGTTAGGTCGTCCATCACCACGTACGTCGCGCCGCCCCGCACGAACCCTCCAGCGTTCTCGGTCTCGCCACGGACGGTTGCTTCCGCCGCGGCGCCACCCTCGCCACGCCGAGCGCCGGCCGCCGCGGCGCTGGCCGCGGGCGCCAGCTGATGACGCTGCTGGCCGCCTGACCGGCCGGGCGGCACGACGTAGCGCGCGACGGCCGTCATCTCGTCGCTGCAGGAGGGGGCACCTGGCGCCCTCCGCGTCGGTCACGAAGGTGCCGCACGCGGCGCTGTAGATGCCGGTGCATGTGTAGAGCCTCCTCCGCAGCGGGTGGAAGCTGTTGGGGGTCTGCGCGGGCGGCGAGAGCACGGTGGGCCAGAGCAGCGAGTCCCTGGCCGCGCCGGGCTGGACGTAGGCCGGGTCCATGCGCGCGGAGCTGCGGCGGAGGCCGCCGACGGCGCCGACCTCGCCGCCCGCGTCCGCGACCAGCTTGGCCACCCGGGCGAGCGGATTCGCGAGGAGGGAGAAGAGGAAGTCGGCCACGTCCTTGCCGGCCCCTCCGCGAACACCACGCGCCGCGCGTCGACGTCGACCACGAGCCTCATGCTCAGCAGCGGCGGGTCGCCGCTTCTCGTCCCGGGCCTGGGCACGGCGCCGCTTCTAGCCATTGGCGACGTCGAGCCTCGCGCGTGTCAAGTCCGGCGTGAAGTGGAGTCCTCGCGAATGCTGAGGCCCAGAGCTTGTGCACGCTGCAGCGTGACCAGGTGCAGTTGGCATGTTGGCGAATGGGGGACTGCACAGCCGGGGACGGTCGATTTTTATGGGCAGCTCCCGCACGAACTGTTGCACAGCACACGTGTGCACGCTGCACGGGCGACGCCTCTTTGCGACTGGCGACTGGCGGGTGACCTGAGCAAGGCGGTGAAGACGTGTTTACCTCCCGCGGCGTAGGATTCACGCCAAAGATTTTTACCGTCAGGCGTCGGTACCTACGCCGTGTGAGTGTTTGACTTTCTATCCTTTCCTTTCATCCTGGCTGTGGCAGTCTGATTCTTTGACTTGCGCCGTTCTAGCCTGGGTCGGGCCCGGCGGGACAAGCCGCGCCGCCGCCGTCATCGAGGCGCGGCAGGTCGGGCACGCCCTGCCGTAGACGTCCGCGATGCAGGAGCGGCAGTTGCCGTAGTTAGAGCCGAGGCACCTGTAGAAGGCCTTGGGCTTCACGCACGACGGATCCGGCGGCAGGCGGAGGAGGAGGACGGAGCCGTCGGCGCCGGCGCGACCGCGGGGCGGAGGAGAGCGCCCTTGGCGGCGCCCGGGAAGACGTAGGTGTCGTCGAGCCGCTCGACGCTGGCGTAGAGGTTGCCGACGCTGCCGGCCACGGAGTCCTCCCCGACCAGCTCCACGGCCGTGGCGACGGGCAGGGCGAGGAGGGAGAAGAGGAAGTCGACCACCTCCTTGCCCGCCTCCGCGAACAGCACGCGCTGCGCCTTGGTGTCGACGAGGAGCTTCATGCTGAGCGCGGGCGCGGCGGCGGCGTCCACGGTGGTCGCCATTCTTGGAGCACACAAAGCTATGCACTGTTAGTCCCTTGCTCCGTCAGACCTCTCACGCCACCAGCAAACAACTCGCCGAGTGCCAGAAACAACCCGGCTAGCCCTAAAAAGAACTCGGATAGGCCGCTAGGCGCTATCCTAAACAACCCGGATACGCTCCTGTATCACTAGCTACGCTCACAACGCTCTGCGCTTGAAGAAGGAGAAGAGGGAGCAAAGCACTCACACTCGCTGGAATGTGGTTCGGCTGAACTAACTGAGCTCACCCTTTCCATTGCATTGCTAGGAAATATATACACAAGTCCTAGCTACCAACTACCTACTCCTACCTACTCCGAAAGTACTATAGTACAACTGCTGCCATGCTTGGCACTATGCTATCTACTATGTACTTCTACCAACTATGTACAGGACAGGACAGTCACCAACCGGTTGACTTGCGCCTGTGCAGTATAGGGGAGCAGAGAGCAGCAGTAGATTAGGTTCAACAATTCTTCCCCTAATCTGCTGTTGATCTAAGTCCTCAAGAATCCACCATGCCTATCTTCTTCTTCAGTTCTGTGAACCGAAGCCGCCCGAGAGACTTGGTGAGGATGTCAGCGAGCTGTCGGCCGGTCTCGACAAACTCAATGACAATCTGCCCTTCATCGACACAACTTCGGAGGAAGTGGAACTTGATGTCGATGTGCTTGCTCCGGTCGTGAAGGACTGGATTCTTCGCAAGTGCGATGGCGGGTTGATTGTCCACCATCATCGCTGGAGGAGGAGCTTCTTCCCCGGAGATCTCCTCCAACAGCCGGCGCAGCCACACTGCCTGGCACGCCCCGGTGGCCGCTGCAATGTACTCGGCCTCGCACGTTGACAGTGCCACCACCTTCTGCTTCAGCGATTGCCATGAAACCGGGGCCGATCCGAGGAAGACAAGCACGCCCGAGGTGCTCCGCCTCCCATCAATGTCGCCCGCCATGTCTGCATCACTGAAAACCGTGAGCTGCAGCGCCTCCTTGCCACCGGACTTGGGAAAGACGATCCCCTGGTCCGCCGTGCCCTTGATGTAGCGCAGCAGCCTCTTCACCGCCGCCCAGTGGTCCTCCCGCGGATCCTCCATGAAGCGGCTCACGTACCCGACCGCGAACGCGATATCCGGCCGGGTGTGAGTCAGGTAGCGCAGCCCGCCGACGATGCTCCGGTACAGCGTGGCGTCGACCTTCGTCGCCGTGCTGTTCCGCGTGAGCTTCAGCCGCTCCTCCATCGGCGTGGCGCACGGCTTGCAGTCAGCCATGCCCGCGCGCTCCACCAGCTTCTCCGCGTAGGCCCGCTGGCCCAGCGTGATGTCGCCGCTCCCCTGCTTCACCTCGATGCCGAGGTAGTAGGAGAGCTGCCCCAGGTCGCTCATGCGGAAGCGATTTGCCATCTCCCGCTTGAACCCTTCAATGTCCGTCGCGCGCGTCCCCGTCACGATCAAGTCGTCGACGTACACGCCGACGATCAGCTCGAATCCTCCCCGCCGCCGCACGTAGAGCGCGTGCTCTGTTTCACAGCGCACGAACCCGAGCTCCTGGAGCGTGGCGTCGAGCTTGGCGTTCCACGCCCTTGGTGCCTGCCGCAGCCCGTACAGGGCCTTCCGCAGCCGCAGCACCTTGTGCTCTGCTCCCGGGTTGACGAAGCCCGGAGCCTGCTTGACGAAGACCGTCTCCGCCAGCTCGCCGTTGAGGAACGCGGACTTGACGTCGAGGTGGTGGACGTTCCAATCCTTCGCCGCTGCCAGCGCCAGCAGCAGGCGAACGGATTCCATTCGCGCCACCGGCGCGAACACCTCCTCGAAGTCGATCCCCTCGCGCTGGATGAAGCCACGGGCGACAAGGCGGGCCTTGTGCTTGACGACGTTGCCACGCTCATCCCGCTTCACCTTGAAGACCCACTTCAACCCGATAGGCCGACAACCCGGAGGTGGATCCACGAGCTCCCAAGTCTCGTTCTCCCTGATGGACTTCATTTCCTCCATCATCGCCTTCCTCCAGCTTGCCTCCCGCTCCGCGTCCGCGAAGGTGGGCGGCTCCTCTGCACTCGTCAGGTGCAGCTCCACGCCGCCGGGTTCCCGGCTTGCCAATCCTGGCACAGCCGCATTGCCGACGATGTTCTCCAAGGTGCGGAATCGCACTTCCTCGCCGTCGTCGAAAGCGTCCAAGTACTCGGCGAAGTTGCTTGGTGGAGACGCGAACTCGACGGACGCCGCCGGGTTCTCTTGAGCTGCTGGCGCCGGTGAGGCTTGTGGCGGCGTGTTCTCCCCTGCTGGAGACCACGCGCCCACGCTCTCGGCGCCAGGACTACCTGGCTCGCTCTGCGTTGCCTTAGCGCTCTGAGCAGGGGCGTCCAGGCCTGCCTCCGCCTCAGCTCCAGCGTTCCCTCCACCGTGGATCACCATGTGCTCGATGGTGAACGTGCCCCCGATGCCTCCGACTTCCCCGGCCCCCGGATCCTCCCAATCCCAGGCCTCCACTTCGTTGAACACGACATCTCGTGACACCACCACCCTGCATGCACAAGGATCATACAGCCTGTACGCCTTGCTACCTTCCTCGTAGCCCAGGAGCACCAA
>CM014274.1:87665338-87685496 GCA_004135705.1 Alloteropsis semialata
CAAACAAGTACTCGTGTTCGTCTACTCTGTAGTGTATACTAGTACAGTACAAAGTCACGACAACAGAACACATCAAAGCGTAAAGCGTTTATGACGACACAAACTCACGGACACAAGTGTTTTGATTCAAACCAGTCCATCGCGAGAATTCCAAAGGAGTGCACTCATTGCATAGTAGAGTGATCAAAAGTGTCAGCCAACATAATTCAACAATGTAGCAGTTACCCAACATAATTTCATAATGTAGGAGACTTAATTCTACGGCCCAAAAGAACCCAAGAAATCATCCCACAGAATCAGTTCAGGCATGTAATTAGTTCAGGCAGCAGTGCAGCACAAAGTAGCAGCCTAATTAATGGCCGTGTTCAGATGGTGAGGCAAATTTTTTGCATCCTACTTTGACCACTAATTAGAGGTATTAAATAAAGTCAGTTTACAGAACTACCTCCACAACCCCTGGCAAATTCGCGAGACGAATCTAATGAGGTCTTGACCGCACGATTAAAGGATGATTACTGTAGCATTACTGTAGCAAATTATGGATTAATTGGGCTCGTTAGATTCGTCGCGCAAAGTTGCACTTATCTGTGAAAAGGTTTTGTAAATAGACTTTATTTAGTACTCCATACATTCAAGATTCTTTAGGGACAATTTATTATCCTAACGATCCGAACACGGATTTATTATCCTAACGATCCGAACACGGACAATTTATTTAGTTTTCCATGGTTTCAAATCAGCCCCACACAGAGAGACGCAGAGCAATCAAACGCCGCCTGCCTTGGGCCGTGTTCAGAACTTCAGATGCACTGAAAAAAAAAATTATCTCCAAAGAATCTTGTATACATGAAGTACTAAATGAAGTCTATTTACAAAACCCAGCCACAGATAAGTGCAACTTTGCGCGACGAATCTAACGAGCCTAATTAATCCATGATTTGGTACAGTAATGCTACAGTAATCATCCTCTAATCATACGGTCAAAGGCCTCATTAGATTCGTCTCGCGAATTTGCCAGGGGTTGTGGAAGTAGTTTTGTAAACTGACTTTATTTAATAACTCTAATTAGTGGTCAAAGTAGAGTGCAAAAAATTTGCCCCGTCATCTGAACACACACAATCGAAGAGATGCGCAGTATCAAAGAGAGGTCAAGTGATCGGCCGGCTGACCGACCTTGTCGTAGCCGAGCTTCACGGTCTTGGCGAGGTCCCTGACGGCGAAGGGGGTGTTCAATTTCGTGAAAAAAATTTGGTGAAAAATTTTGCAAGAGAATTTTATCATTTAGAAGTACTAAATGTAGACTAATAATAAAACTAATTATAGATCTCGCATGGAAATCGCGAGACGAATCTAATGATGGTAATTAATCCATGATTAGTGAATGTTTAGCGGATGGTTACTGTAGCATCACTGTTGCAAATCATGGCCTAATTAGGCTCATTAGATTCGTCTCGCAAAGTTACCTAGGGTTATGAAATGGGTTTTGTCATTAACACATGTTTACTACTCCATGCATGTAAGATTCCCTTGGAAAAAATTTTGGTGAAATTTTTTTTGATGAATTAAACACCCCCGAAGGTGTTGAGCAGGGTCAAATTCTGAAAAGCTCACCAATTGAGGGTCAAATTCTCCACCGTGTACGCAATGCCCTGCACGAGCCCTTTCGCCGTCTGGTCGGGCCCGGCGGGACAAGCCGCGCCGCCGCCGTCATCGAGGCGCGGCAGGTCGGGCACGCCCTGCCGTAGACGTCCGCGATGCAGGAGCGGCAGTTGCCGTAGTTAGAGCCGAGGCACCTGTAGAAGGCCTTGGGCTTCACGCACGACGGATCCGGCGGCAGGCGGAGGAGGACGACGGAGCCGTCGGCGCCGGCGCGACCGCGGGGCGGAGGAGAGCGCCCTTGGCGGCGCCCGGGAGGACGTAGGCGTAGAGGTTGCCGACGATGCCGGCCACGGAGTCCTCCCCGACCAGCTCCACGGCCGTGGCGACGGGCAGGGCGAGGAGGGAGAAGAGGAAGTCGACCACCTCCTTGCCCGCCTCCGCGAACAGCACGCGCTGCGCCTTGGTGTCGACGAGGAGCTTCATGCTGAGCGCGGGCGCGGCGGCGGCGTCCGCGGTGGTCGCCATTCTTGGAGCACACAAAGCTATGCACAGCCGCACAGGACAGGAGTTGTTTGTTTCAGCCTTATAGACTGTGCTTGTTCTGTTGGCTGCCGAGTGCGCTCGTCGAAAACAGTGTTCAAACATATCAAGCGAAGACACGGCAACATGTATATCGAAGTAAGGTGATACTACCAATTGCATTGCCTGGATTACAAAAACCACCAGACTCCAGGCCACCTGGTTACATGCATAAGAACAAGGAATTTCCCTTGTTGGGTTGGCTAAATCAAGTACTACAGATACTACTAGTGAGTAGTACTGTGACAACTAATAAGCTAAGCAGAAGCATCAATCAGCGGTGGACATTTAGCAGAAGCATCAGCAAAAGATGATCGGGCACGAGTTCAGTAGATCGGTATCCAGTCGGTATCCGAGACCGGGTCCAACTCAATCGCCACGGCCTTGTCGCGCAGGAACACATCGGTGAGAACAGTGCTCGACCGCAGCGACGCCTCCACAATCTCCAAACCCTACAGCAAAACCATCAAACCCAAAAGGGGCAAAATGTTTTGAATCCTTTATCCTTGTATCAGGATTTTATGGCGAAAGAATATAGTCGATGCATCATGTGTTCATGTCAAAACGATCAAAGAAGCAATGGGGGCAGGCAGCTACGATCACGAACACGCACCTCCTTGTGGCCGAGCCGCACCGTGGCCTCCTGGAACGCCGGCGCTCCCCGGAACGCGGCGGAGGCGACGCCCCTCGGTCCCCTAAAGACGGTGGCGGCCAGCGCGAGGAACTTGCCGCCGTTGCCGGGCACGGGCGCGACGATGAGGTCGTCATTGAGCAGGCACATCAGGGCCGCGGACCCGGAGCCGCCGGCGCCGGGCGCGCCGGGCGGCACCGCCGCGGCCATCCGGCCCCCGCAGGACGGGCACCTCGCGCCGCGCTTGCCCGTCACGTAGCCGTCGCAGCCGGCGCCGCGCTTGTCGCTGCACAGGAAGAAGCGCTCCGCTTCCGCCTGCTGCCCAGGCGGCGGCCGATTGCAGCGGCAGCGGCTGCAGGTGCAGGTGCGCGTAGCCTTGGCCGCGAGCGCGGCGAGCGCGTCGGCGCTGTCGTAGAGGTTGCCGACGCAGCCGTGCGTGGTCGCGTCCTCGAGCCGGAGCGAGGCGCTGTCCATGAGGGAGAAGAGGAAGTCGACGGCGTCCCGGCTGGCCTCCGAGAACACCACCCGCCGCGCCTTGGTGGCGACGAAGAGCTTCAGGGTATGCGCCGTGGTGTCCGCCATTGTTGGCCGGTGCGTTCTGGTTCTACACTGCCACTAGCATACAGAGTGTGGAAGCGCGCAAGCAAAAGATTTTCGTCTGCGCAAATTTAACCGTGCAGATACGAGCAGTACTGCCTTAGAGTCGAAGCAAAAGATTTCACACAGGAGGCAGTTCATGGCCCCGATCCTTCCTTCAGACCTCATGTCACTAACCCAGTCCAGTGTGGACGCAGCTTCAGTGGCTTGAGCCTTTAGGGCCTGATTGGTTGCTGGCCTTTGGTTTCCACGCCAAAGTCATTCTCGCCACGAGCTGCGGCGCTCAAAATCCATGTCACAAACTGTGGCGGCAGACACCAGTAAAAGACACTAGCAGACAAGACTTAGAGACCAACCAAACAATGACATTAATTATTATGGCTGCCAATCCTGTACCATGGCAGAGTCTAGCTGTCAACCAAGCAGCCCCTTAACCTCTTTGCATCTAGGGCTCCTGTGTTAGCCCTGCGTTATAGTAGAAGATAATCGACCAAATCCACATTTAATTTTATCAATTTCAACTCAGCTTTGAACATAATATTCTGGTATAAGGGAGTGTTTGATCCTTGGGCTAAAATTTAGCTCTTGTAACGTTGAATGTTCGAATGCTAATTAGGAGGACTAAATATGAGCTCATTATAAAACTAATTGCAGAAACCTAGGCTAATTTACGAGACAAATCCATTAAATCTAATTCATCCGTAATTAACAAATGATTACTATAGCACCATATTGTCAAATAATGGACTAATTAGGCTTAAAAAATTCGTCTTGCGAATTAGCCTCCATCAGTGCAATTAGTCTACATTTAATACTTTTAATTAGCATCAAAACATCTAATATGACAGGGCTAAACTTTGGCCTACCGGATCCAAATAGGACCAACATATATAATATAAGCAGTGATTGTTCGAGTTAATGTCACTAAAGCAGAGTTAGTATTTTACCAATATCCAAGCATCTTCCCAGACAACTACTTTCATGATCTCAATCCACATTTCAACCTTGAACCAAACACACAAATTTCATCATCTCTAGCTATTCATAGGAAGAAGGGAAAAAATTAAAGCACTCGGTGGGCACCCAGGGGATTTGTAGCAGCGGATGGATGTAAGCACCAAGCAGGATGGAATGGATAACTGGACAAGGTTCTCCCGGCAGCCGCTGGATGCACTTTGGACGGTGGATGTAAGCAGGTAAGGCTCAGGATGAATTGCCCGTTGGACGCTTCGAGATGATGGGACTTGGGAGCAGGCAGCAGGGCATGCAATTACAAAGCTAATTGTGTAGATGAAAACTAATTTATGAGACGAATCTGTTAAACTTAATTAATTCATGATTTGATAAAATGATGCTACAGTAATCATTTGCTAATGATGGATTAATTAGGTTTAATAGATTTGTCTCACGAATTAACCCATAGTTTCAACAATTAATTTTATAATTAGTTTATATTTAGTTCTTCTAATTAGCATCTAAGGGCCTGTTTAGATGGGGAAGAGTTACCAAAAAGTGGTAACTTATTTCACACTGACAACCGTGCCCCATCTCACAGAACACGATTTCTAATGGTAACTTTTTTTTAACTTTCTGAAACTTTCTGAACTAAACAGACCCTAAACATTGGAGGTGACAAAAAACTAAACTTTAGTCCAAAGATCTCGGATGCTGTGACTCTGGTGCCATTGCTGTGAACTTTTGCATTGCGCTGGAGATTCTTCAGCTATCACCAAGTTGGCAGGGGAATGGAACGGGCAGCTTTGAGGTCTCCAGGGCGTGTGTTCGGATGGGGATCAAAAAATTGATCCCTGTATTAAATGCTACTTTGACCGTTAATTAAGGGTATTAAATAAAGTCAGTTTACAAAACTATCTCCACAACCCCCTGTCAAATTCGCGAGATGAATCTAATGAGGCCTTTGACCACGCGATTAGAGGATGATTACTGTAGCATTACTGTAGCAAATCATGGATTAATTAGATGCAGTAGATTCGTCGCGCAAAGTTGCACTCATCTGTGAAAAGGTTTTGTAAATAAACTTCATTTAGACCCTCATACATGCGACAGTAATCCGGGACAATTTTTTTTTTTTTTTGTCCCGGGCTGCCGAACACAACCTGCATTATGGAAGGACCAGCCGACCAGGCCTTGACTGCATTGACCTGCGGAAGAGGCGCTGACTGCATTGACCAGGCATTGACCAGAGTTGAAACAACATGTGACGAGATTTCTTGGAAAGCCCGTGCCGTGCCATCCGGCGAGGGGGCAGGAGATCGAGCAGGTTTGTGACTGAGGCCTGTTTAGTTCGTGAAAATTTGAAAACTAGTTTGTAAATTGCAACTTTGAAGCTAAGGCCATGTTTAGTTCATTGAAGAATTCAAACTTTTTGAATTCGCAATTTTAAACCCAAGATTAGGAGGACTAAACATGATCTAATTATAAAACTAATTACACGGATAGATGGAAAATCGCAAGACGAATCTATTAAGCCTAATTAATCCGTCATTAGAGATTATTTACTGTAGCACGACGTTGTCTAATCATGGCCTAATTAGGGTCATTAGATTCATCTCGCGAAGTTACCCGGGGTTGTGGAATGGGTTTTGTCATTAACACACGTTTACTACTCCATGCATGTAAGATTCCCTTTGATGAATAGTGAAGTTTGAAATTTGGGGAGGAACTAAACATGGCCTAAACACCTCTCTTCAACTAGTTTGCAAAGTTGCAAAAGTAACGTATTGAAAAACGTGTCCTCTCTCTCACTCACGCACGCTTTTCAATGCAACTTTTGCAACTTTAAAACTAAACATCCCTTCAACTAGTTTGTAAACTTTGGTATTTTTACAAACTAGTTTCCAAAGTTTTACGAACTAAACAAGCCCTGATTGATCGATGGAGATGAAGATGGACATGGCGATGGAGATGCACGGGAGACGGGACATGGGAAGCAGCAGGAACAGAATTGCAGATAGTTGCGTCTCTGGTCCCGTCTCTGGCGGGCAGGATTGGAGTCTCTTCGGGAAAATGTATATCATTCGGGCTTTAGCTCAAGTAGGAGTATTTGATTTTTTTTTCTTTGAACGGTATGCACATCGCATTTTACTGTTTGACATAAAGTAAGGCTGTAGCGTCTGTCTAGTTCGATGAGAAAGTTTGCGAAATTTACTATAGCAATTTTAAATCAAAGATTAAGAGGACTAAACATGATCTAATTATAAAACTAATTACACGGATGGACGAAAAATCGCGAGACGAATCTATTAAGCCTAATTAATCCGTCATTAGAGATTGTTTACTGTAGCACGCGTTGTCCAATCATTGCCTAATTAGGCTCATTAGATTCGTCTCACAAAGTTACCCGGGGTTATAGAATGGGTTTTGTCATTAATCCACGTTTAATACCTTTAATTAGTGTCCTAACATTTGATGTGACAAGTTTGCAAACTTAGTTTTCGAACTAAAAAGAGCCTTAGTTTCCTTAATTTTGCAAAAAAATTTGCATTGGGAACTGTGCTCCCTCTCTCTTTGCATTGGGGAACACGCTCTAAAATTTTCTGTAGCACTATGGGGGTGTTTAATTCCATTGAATTGATGAAAAGTGGTGAAAAATTTTGCATTAAAAAACGTGTCCTGTGAGAGGGGGTACGGTTGTCAGTGTGAAAACTTTTTGATGACTTTTGATAGTTGGAGGAATTAATCGGGACCTATTTGACATGACACAAAGGATATCGATTTTCCTATCTTTTTGACTATAAACTGTTGTAGTCTTCTTTTTTAGGTCTTGTTTAGTTGGAGCAAGTTTCTGCAATTCAACCAAAAGAAACACATTGAAAAACGTGCCCCCTCTATGCAGCACGCTTCCCAATGTATTTTTTCTAAAGAAAATTCAACCAATTTTTGCGAACTAAACAAGGCTCTCTCCCGTCCAGATGTTTCTGTACACATCCACGTGCATGCAACCAACCTGCACCACTCATTGGCCGTGTTCAGATGGCCGGGACAATTTTTTGATCCCTACTTTGACCACTAATTAGGGGTATTAAATAAAACCAGATTATAAAACTACCTCCACACCCCCTGGCAAATTCGCGGGACGAATCTAATGAGGGCTTTGACCGCACGATTAGAGGATGATTACTGTAGCATTACTGCAGCAAATCATGGATTAATTAGGCTCGTTAGATTCGTCGCGTAAAGTTACACTCATATGTGGCTGAGTTTTGTAAATAGACTTCATTTAGTACTTCATGCATGCAAGATTCCTTGGGGACAAAAAATTGTCCTGGCCATCTGAATACGGCCATTATAAGGATTGGTATAATAAAATATTCATTGTACAACATTTTTATAATATCTAATATTTAGCGTTTATCCGAAGTGGTGTTATGTACCAAGGATCTATTCATGGACCAAGAGGTAACTAATACATACACTAGCGCTACATTTTTGATAAGGTTAAAGGTATGACATATTAGAGATGGTAGAGAAGAGAGCAAATATTGCTAGTCGGAGAGGAAACACTGACTCAAGTTACGCTCTCCGTGAGTCCGTATTGCCCTTTTCCTAGTGCCTGCCTGCTCGAAGGGTTCGTCTATAAATCAAGAACAAAAATAAAGAGAACAAAAATGTTATGCTTTTCTCGAAGGGACCGTCTTCAGCCTCTGTGTCGGGCTGACAACACGTACCTGAGGCGAAGCGCAACAAAAGATGAGGCGACCGAGCTCAGCTCCAGCCGAGACAACGTGTTCACACCTTGCAGATCAGGCCTCCCTCAATGGTTGTCTCTTACCTAGCTCATATAATATTTTTTATATTTTAATAGGAGAGAATAACTATTTCTTAATAAAAAGATATAATCTCATACAAATATTTTAAGATTATGTGTGGATGACAAATGTGTCATTCATACTATGAGCTAGACCATTAGAAAGGTTGTCTCTTAAAGTGTTTAGAGCTAGGTACTAGCTCATACCATTGGAGAAAGCCTCACTATATAGATGAGGTGATTGGGGGCAGATCAGCAGAATGCTCATGAGTGAAAAGAGGAGGTGTTTAGATGCACCCGTTATGCATAGTATTTATGCATTGGGTCGCGTGCACAGAGAGAAGAAATGAACTGATACGATTCTCTAGATGAAAAAACTTTTTACGTTTTGGGGTGAACTAAACAAGGCCAGAAGAAGGTGTTGACTACTGGACTTGCTGTGTGTTCATGTCGTATGTAGACCTGCCGGACATTTACGTCGCTCGCTCTGGTAATCGAGACCTGCACATTAGGCGGGCTGCTAGAGTACGGAGAGAACTGTATATAAAAGTTAAGGCCTTGTTTAGTTGGCAAAAATTTTCAAACTTTGGTGTATTAGGAAGCGTGTGCCAGAGTTTGAAAAGTAAGTTGAAGGGGGTGTTTAATTGAAAGTTGCATTGAGAAGCGTAAAAGTAGAGAGGGGGCACGTTTTTCAATGCGTTACTTTTGTAACTTTTCAAATTAGTTGAAGGAGGTGTTTAGTTGAAAAGTTGTAACTTTTCAAAAAAGTTGGAGAAGTTTGGAGAACTAAACAAAGCCTAAATATAGCAGAGACCCGGCTGAATTTTTTTTCTTAGAATCCGAATTTTCAGCTTTAGGCCTTGTTTAGTTCCAGCAAATTTCTGCAATTCAACCAAAAGTAACGCATTGAAAAACGTGCCTCTCTCTCCGCAACACGCTTTTCAATGTACTTTTTCTACAGAAAATTCGACCAACTTTCACGAACTAAACAAGGCCTTTACTTAATGTCTTCTCCATCTACTTTTCCAGTCTCGGCTCAGTTTCTGGCTCGTTAACCTCGCGAGGCTGTCGATAAACATCACCTCAGAATCTCAGATCAAAGGGTCTGTTTAGTTCCCTAAAATTCACCAAAACTTTTCACACTGACAACTGTGCATTCTCTCACAAGACACACTTCTTAGTGTCAAAAATTTTCACCACTTTTCACCGATTCACCGGATTTAAACACTGTCAAAATGCGACCAACACGAGACTGCAACCAAAGAAATATTTGTAGATCATCGTGGAACAATCTGATAATACGTTCGTTTCATCATCGCGATTCGCGAGCCAATCCCAAACGAAACGCTGAGAAAACCAACTTGGTCATGGAAAGGCAAAAGCATAGTAGGATTTGTTTGGAACGGTGAATGCAAAACAGAGGAATCACGATCACCTGCTCCTGTCGACCCAAATCGAAATCCTTTTATCCAAAATCGGATGTTTAACCCTCACTCAACTAGAAAATATCATTTAAATAACCCCAAAACGGTTTTAGAGATAGTTTTTGCCACATAGTGGTTAACATGGCAGAAACGTCTACATAACTCTCCAAACTACTGAACGTGGAATACTCCACCCCAGAAACTATAAAATTAAATGATTAACCTCTTCGTATACAATATTATTTAAATACTCCTTAAGTCAGATTTAGAGGTGGTTTTTGCCACATAGCGGCTAACTTGGATGACAACGTGGCAATGGTCTACATGTTAGGTATACTATCTTTTTTCTCCTTCCCTCCTAAATCTCCATCTTTGCCCACAGGGGCTGGCAGAGCGCTTGGTCCTACAACCATTATCAATAGGCTGTACTTTATCCGCCAATTTGATCCTGCACCTGTGCTAGAGTTCCACAAACGGGATGTGTGGTTTGAGGTCAAGCGTTACTCCGCCATGGCCATGGCTAGCCCAAGCTCATGCCACTCATGCATAGTAGATCAAAGGGCAGGAAGATGGAAACTAGGGTCGGTGGAGAGAGAAGATGTGCCTCACATGTGTACAATTGCCATGTTGTCACCATATCAGCCACCATGTGGCAAAAAGCGTTTCTAAAATCATTTTTGGGGTTATTAAAAGATATTATATACTCAAGGGATGAAACATATGATTTTATAGTTCAGGGGGTGAAAGTATTCCACATTTGGTAGTTTGAGGAGTTATCTAGATGTTTTTGCCACATCATCGTCCACGTCAGCCGCCATGCAGCAAAAAATTAAACACCTCTAAAACCGCTTGAGGGAGTTATATAAACAATATTGTATGGTTGAGGGAGATTAAACATCAGATTTTATAGTTTGGGGTCAAAGTATTCCACCTCTAATAGTTCAGAGAGTTATATAGACTTTTTTCAAAGAAAAAAAAGTTAGGGATCCCCGGAGAAGGCTCTACACCCGCGTACAATCCAATCCTTCCTTCAATACGAATCAACTACCGATCTGGGCCTGGAGCTAGCAAAATATCTGAAAAGAGATGCAGAGAAATCATCTATTAAATCCACACAAGAAAATAAGCCCTGATCTCAACAGATTTTAACCCCTCCGTCCAAAAGCAACCCTTCGTGGAGCTCACCTGGATCTCGCGCGGGGCTAGGGTTGAGCATTTTCGAGGGAGAGCGAGAGATCGGAGCCCTACTGGCTACTGTTATCTCGCTATGCAGAAATTGGCTCATGCCGAGAGGCAGAAGGCCTGCCTGGGCCTAGGTGGAACTCGGGCTCAGCAACGGGTGAAGGCCCACGGCCTATCCGCCAGGTCAGGCCCAGCTCGAGCTAGTTAACTTCCCCGTCCGCATGCACGCTCCGCGCATTTATTTATATTTATATATATATATATATATATATATATATCATCGTCGAATTGTTAGGGCTACGTAACCGTCGCTTCTTCTTCCTCGCTGCTGTGCCGGCCGGCGGCTCCCTCGTCCAAGCAAGCATTCGCCTTCCGGTTCCTGGACGTCGACACGCCAGACGCCACCAGGAAGATTAGGCGAAGCCCAAGCCAAGCCTCAGGTACGTACACATGACGATGAGTTTGACAAATTAACTTATATCCGCATTCGCATTGTTCTTTCCTTCGCATAGTTCAACAGTTAGAGAGCAGGGTTCGTCTAAATACATGTAAATCGTAAATGAAGATTATACATGTAGTTTAGAGGCTAGTCGAATTAAATGTTAAACGTGGGTAAATGGTCAACCAGCTATGCTAAGTGAAGTTAAATACGTTTACACACATAAACACATGTGTTAGACGGTTGTGGAGAAATGTGTTAGACGGTCGTGGAGAAATAAGAAACATGCTTTGGTGAAAAAATTGGGTGCAGATGGGAGAGCTTTGGGCCACAAGCGCGCATTCGGGAAATATGATTCTTGATAATGTTGTACCATTAATTATTATGTGCATGACTCACAATTAAAAAAAAAACTACGTAGTATGGAGCTATGGTATTTGTATATATATTTATTGCTACAGGACAAACCATTTATTTTATTATCTAAACTGCTTAAATGATAGACCGAGGGTGACTGAGTCTAACATTTAGCGTCTACCATAACACTTATATAGAGATTTTTTAATGTTCCCTGGCTAATAGAGAGATGGCTCTTTGCCTGTGTTAGGCCACCCAAGTATGAACAGACATTAAAGATATAGGTTGTTCTTAGCTGTTGTCGGTACGAACAAGCACGGATGTGTTCAGGTTCGTAACATGAATTGTAACCTATCTTTTTGAAAAAATCGTAACTTGTTCATGGAGATTTAGATGGAGGCAAGCCTTATATGAAAGTTGGAGCATCCAATGATATATCTTGATGATTGTTTGTTTGGAAGACCAACCAACTCTCGTGTTACAGTACTCGTCTCGTGCTAACGCCTGCAGTTACATTGCTTTCTCCCCTCTGCATGCAGCTCCGATCCACACGCTCCAGCAACTGTGTGCAGGACTAGAAAACTAGTGAGCTCAACAATGGCGACCGCAGACGCCTCCACCAGCACCGTGCTTAGCATGAAGCTCCTCATCGACACCAAGTCGCAGCGCGTGCTGTTCGCAGAGGCGGGCAAGGACGTCGTCGATTTCCTCGTCTCCCTGCTCGCGCTGCCAGTTGCCACGGCCGTCGAGCTGGTTGGCAAGGACACCATGGCCGGTAGTGTCGGCAACCTCTACGCCAGCGTTGAGAAGCTCGACGACACCTACGTTCTGCCCGGCGTAGCCAAGGGCGCGCTCCTCCACCCCCCAGTCGTCGCCTCGCCGGCCGTCGGCACCAACAGCTCGCTTCTCCGCCTGCCGGAGCCGTTAGCGTCGTCTGGGCCGGCAACGGCAAGGGCCTTGTTGTACAGATGCTCATGCACCTTTAGCAGCTGCCGTGCCTATATAGCAGACATGTGCGGTGAGACGTGCCCGAGTTGTCGCATTCCGATGACGGCGAAGGTGCTGTACCTCACGAGAGCGGGTTCTGGCAGCTCCGACCAGTCGGCGGGGAGCGCCAGGAATGGATTCGTGCAGGGCATCGTCACGTACACGGTGATGGATAACCTCACTGTCAAGCCCATGTCCGCCATCTCCAGCATCACCATGCGCAACACCTTCACGGTTTCAGACATGGGCGCGCTCCAGGAGAAGACCGTGCAGGTCGGCTACAATGAGGTGAGGTCAATGGCTACTACTGAATCTTTAAGAATATGTGGTCGATTATTCTTCCATTGTATCTCTGTATCGACCTTGGCCAGTGAGACATGGGTGGTTTTGTTACAGGGTTTGGCGATTCTGAAGGCTTGTCTGAAGTCCAAGACGGTCCTCACTGATGTCTTCCTCGGCAAAAAGAAGGCTCCCGGCTGTGCTTGAGGCCGACCTGTGTGGTTGACATCAACAACACGAGTTCCAGTAGCTTTTTAATTAGGTTGGCGTTTTGTGATGCTTCAACTTTCCGTGATATGATCCGTTCGAGTCTTTTGGGCTGAACTGAGATAAGCTGCAGGTAGTTGTTTGTTGGCGCTGCTTGCCTGATCTCTGAGCTGCAGGTACTGAGATATGCTATTTCTTTTCTGCGCGATCTCCGAGCTTAGCGCCGGTGGTACTTGTTGTGTATAAATAATTAGGAGCAAACTACTAATAAGTGATCTAACACCAGTTCCATGAAACATAGCAACATTTTACATGTCTGAAAAATCACAACTTATACACAAGTACACAACCGGTTATTTCCAGTCACTCTCCCATTGGCTGACAGTACTGGTTAGTAGACTATACTCTTTCGCGAGCGTGCCATTGGCACGTATTTCATTAAGAGGGGGTTAGTAGACTATACTCAAATTTTCGAAGTCCAAACAGAACATAGATTTATACCCATCACTACAATTATTACTGTATCTACAACAGTCTAGCTGGAGACTGTCTCTCCGATCAGAGCCTTCATCTCGTTTCTTTTCCGGATGCCAAGTTGGAGGCGCCACTGGTTGAGAGCAGCATCTGGCACTAACGATGCCAAGAACCATTGGACTGAGTGGCGCCAGTACGGGGTGCACCTTGCCTCATAGCCAATGCAACGAAGAGCAGCCTTGGCGTACTCCTCAGGTGATGGTATGAATGGAGAATCACCCTTGACAGGGGACATCTTGGTAGCGACATACAGAGGGATCTGGATTGGAACACCACCAATGGGAGATCGTATCAGAAAAAGATGAACAATTTAGTAGTCGAAACAACAATGGATCTTAAATTGTTTCTGACAAAATAATGTACAGTTTCTTTTATAAGCCTTACATGTTTATTGAATTGGGATGATTATTTGCAACTTTTAGAAACAAAGCCTTATACTGGGCCGTTACAAGTTTGCACAGCTGGAGTAGATTAATAATCTACAAACATGCAGTACTAGTGAACCTTTTAATAGTAACTACTGATGTTGACAACTAAACACCTGCTACTAACCCCAGTTTAATATATTACTTTTCCATTCGGTTCAGTATATCCAGATATTGAAACCTATCTAGAAATAGTATATATGTTCATCACTACTGTGATTAATACATTGCTATAGTTTTCTAAACTATACGCCTCAAAAATAAGTTTTCTAAACTACTGATGCGTCTAATAGTCATATCACGAGATTGAAAAGGTCGATGGTAACTATGTACTATTTAGGCCATGACGGTTTTTGAATTTATACTGACACATAGTTATGAAACCTGATAGGCAAAGCACATTTTGAGATAAAATAATGTTATTGGCATAAAAAACGAGAGAGTACCATTTTGTAAGTACGGTGTACTGAAGTGAATCTTCTGTATATTCATTTTCTAAGTTGGAAAGCTAGAGTATGTAGAAAATGATAGCAAAGAGAGCAACATTTTCTAAAGCATACAGAAGTAAGCAAGTATTTTATATATACAATGATAAATAAATAAATAAATAAATAAATAAATAAATAAATAAATAAATAAATAAATAAATAAATAAATAAATAAATAAATAGTAAGAGGCAACAAATTATCATGTATACCTGGCATTGCACGTCCACTCCATATTGTTTGTATTCAACACTTAGGCTTCGAGAAAATTTATCAATGTACCTAACAAAATGCATAGAGACAATACAAACATAAACTTCATCAATTGCATTGAACAATTATGCAAGATAAACTATTTATAATGCAAATATAGTCACAATGTTGTATCTATTAGACTATTATATATAAGATTGCAAAATGTACCTAATAGCTTTCAGCAAAATTATTGTCCATGCTCTAGGTGAATAAAAATACAGTGGTCCCCCCAGATTAAGTACACATATACCAAATGACTTATGACATTTTACGCCCAGTTTTGTGTGTCTATTATCATAATACCATAGTGTTAAGAGAAGCCACCATGTCTACCGAGTAGGTCTAAAAGTCATCATGTTAATCGTAGAAAAAGAATTTACACCATTGGATTTTACGACGATCTACGTTTTACACTAATTCAAAGAGTCTATCACAAATACAATGAGGGATGCCTTCATGTCCATAACAATTGATCAGGATAGTAGGCGTATCATCATGATAGGCATACACAACCATGTTCGATAAATTCATTAAGAAAATACAGAAGCTATGTATTTCTAAATTTAAATTTACGATGTATGTATTAATTAGAGAAAGAGTTAAAAGAAAGACGAAATAACAAATGTAAACGCTCTGTTAGGACAGGTTACCTTGCTACCTGAAAATAATAAATTTCTCTGAATCATAATATTTACACAGAATTCACGCAAATAGTATTCTCCAAATTAACAAGTAACGTGGCGCCGTGCCCTGCACTGCAGCCCCCCTGTCCAGCAAAGTATAGCTGAGCACCCTGGTCCCTGTAGTGCTTTACGTACCTCACTACTCGATGTCCATGATCTATATATTTATGGGCATTAAATGATAGTCATGAGAGGCCGGTGCCAGGGAAATCGTGAAGATGTTGACATGTTGCAGGCCAAAGGGACCATTATCTAATGTCATAATGTACACCTACATAATAGTCTGTTTAAATCAAAACGTAGAAAATAATATTATTGTTGCGTCACATTCAATACCACTTTTCTTAGATAGGTCCTGAAAATTTTTTCAGGGTAATAAATGCAGCTTTGACCACTAATTAGGGGTATTAAATAATGTCAGTTCACAAAACTACCTCCACAACCTCTAGTAAATTTCCGAGAAGAATCTAATGAGGCCTTTGACCGCATGATTAGAGGATGATTAGAAGATAGTTACTGTAGCATCACTGTAGCAAATCATGGATTAATTAGGCTCATTAGATTCGTCTCGGAAAGTTACGCTCATCCGTGGCTGGGTTTTGCAAATAGACTTCATTTAGTACTCCATGCAAGAAAGATTCCCTTTTGCAAATTTTTTTGGGAAGAAAGTAAACACGGCCTAACTGGTCTCTTCTTTTGCAAAAAAAAAAAACAAAAAAAACTCTGCGTCTAAACTCGCACAGAGTGAAACAACTAAGGCCTTGTTTAGTTCGCGCGAATTCGATCGAATGCATTGTCGAAAAATGCATTGGGAATCGAAAAAGCAGAGAAGAGGCACGTTGTTCAATACGTAAAACAGAGCGCGAATTCGATCGAATCGATCGAACTAAACAGGGCCTAAGAATGATTAGAAAGAAAAGGTCTCTAAACCCAGTGGTTAGGCCTTGCTTAGTTTAGTCGAATTGGTCGAATTTTCTATAGAAAAAGTACATTAAGGAGCGTGTTGCAGAGAAGGGACACGTTTTTCAATGCATTACTTTTGGTCGAATTGGTGCCTTTTGGTGAAACTAAGACCTTGTTTAGATTCACCAAAAGTCACCAATTCGATCAAAAGTAACGCATTGAAAAACGTGCCTTCTCTCTACTTTTACGCTTCCTAATGCACTTTTTCTACAGAAAATTCGACCAACTTCACCAAACTAAACAGGGCCTAAACAAGGCCTTAGAAAGAAAAGATCTTATCTAAATTAAGCTATAATTAGGTGAGCATACATTCAATATCATTTCTAACGAGTTATATCACCAATTTGACCTGAAAGATCCAATATGCAAGAGTAGGGTAAACGAAGCTTTCTCGCAAAAATTAAAGATAAAAGAAGCTAATTTGTTCTGATCGAACAACAATTTGGAGCTGATAGCCCATGTTGCGACAACTGTTTCTGAAGAAACACGGCAGGTACAAATCTAACTTTTTGTCATCCATGATGAGAAAAATAAATAAATAAATGTTTGGATATGATTGCTAGAAGTTGGTATTGTCACTACGGATTGAATATTAGAAGTGTATATTATTCAAAAGTATATAACCCTTATCAGTACTACTTTCTCTGTTCCAAAAAGAATACAACTACATGTTACATGCTAGTTAGAGTGATTCACGTTTGACCAAGTTTCTAGTGAATTATATTCATATTTATCACTCTAAATAAATTTATTATAAAAATATATTTTGTAACTAATTTAATAATATTTATTTGATATCATAAATATTGATACTTTTATATATATAATTAGTCAAATTTGACATACTAAAACATAACATGATACCATGCTAGAATTGTACTTTTTATTGAGAATGTACGCATTAACAAAACTGGCAGAGGCAGGATTTATTTCTTCTTTCTATAAAAAGCATCATTAAGAATTATAGCAGCAAAGAGGACGACGCCAAAGCCAGGAAACAGATGCGATTCTCTGTAGCGATGCACTATACCACTGTAGTATACTGTGGGCAGCAACAATTCGAACTGTTGAAATTTGGATATGCTTTTTTTTCTGAGAAAACAATTTGGTTGTGCTTTGTGATCGCAGGTGACCTCGTTCTGTCGTCGTCTAAAAACTCACTTGACTTATTAAAAAACAAAAAGAAAAAAACGAACGGAAGTACAAGTCGCTTACGCTTTGCTCGCCGCGTAGACGGCGTAGAGCGGGAACGCCGGCACCACGACGGAGGAGCCGGACCCCACGTTGACGACGGCGCCCATGCCCCTCGCGGCCATCGACGGCACGACGGCGCGCGTGATCCGCGTCGCCGCCTCCACGTTCACCCGCACCACGGCCTCCCACACGGGGTCCGCTACCTCGTGGAAGTAGGCCGCGCACGGGTACGTCGCGCCGGCGTTGTTGACGAGGACGCCCACGTCTCGCCCTTCCACCGCGGCCGCCACACGCGCCACCCCGCGGCGCGCGTCGTGCCCCGTGGCGGCGAGGTCGAAGACCACGCTCCGCACCTTGCAGGACGGCGCGGCGGCGAGGGCCTCCTTCGCTACCCGCGCCAGCTTGTCGGGGCTCCGCCCCACGAGGACGAGGTGGAGGCCGCCGCGCGCGAGCTCCAGCGCCACCGCGCGCCCGATGCCGTCCGTGGCGCCCGTCACCACAGCCCACGTCCCGTACCGAGCGGCCAGGTCCCTCCCCGGCCGCAGGAACGCGCGGTGGAGCCACGCCAGGAAGATGGCCGCGGACCGAACCACCACGCAGAGGCCGAGGAGCACCAGGATGGCGAACCACACCGGCACCGGCGGCGATAACGTCCGCCATGGCGCAGCCTCTGCCGCCATTCTGTCCACTTTCGGCATGGATAGCAGCAGGCTCATTATGACCTTCGCCCAGGCTACAAGAGTTTGCTTTATATTACACCATGTGAATCCTGGTGCGGTCCGTGCCCTGGCAGTTGCAGCCACGTTAGGGCCAAGCTAGTAATAAATACTACTTCATCGTTCCAATTATAATTTATTTGACTTTTTTTATCTCAAGTTTAACCGTTTGTCTTATTTAAAAAATTATATAAATATTATCAAATTTAAGTTATTTTTAAGAACTTTCATAAATAAAGCAAGTCACTACAAAAAATGTTATATGTCCCACAATTTTTTGAATAAGACGAGTGGTCAAATTTAGAGCCAAAAAAGTCAAGCGAATTATAATTTGAAAAAAAAAGTAGTACTTCAATTTCTCCGGCCAAGAGAGGAAAAACATGTCATCATAGTTTTATCCTAAATTATTTTCTATGTTTCATCAAATTACAGAGAAATATCAATAATATGTGTGACATCAAATAGATATGTTAACGATACTTATTTGGTATTACAAATATTTACATTATTTTATAGAAATATGATCAAACTTAAACAAATGATTTATAACAAAACTAGAATGAAACAGAATAGCATAAAGTGAGAAAGTGATGTTGACACTGATTTGCCTCTACATGGTCTAGTTGTTGCTCCATACACACGGAAATGCTATGCGGTGGTCCACCACCATTGCAAATAAAAAATAAAATGAGAAAGATGAAGCAAGAACCATCCCGAATCATGATTCGGATTCGGAACATTTTCATTGCCATTTGAGATATTCCTATTGGCCACACGAGGCCGTAAGGTCTTCCACGGTGTGAGCTTTGAGTGATGTTTAATAGAAAGAGAGATTGGAGCACCACTTGAATCACAAATTACAACTACTGATGCCTGCAAATGCAGTGCCAAAAATACGGAGAGCGGTGCATGCCGAGGCATCGATGCCCGCGGACTAAACAAGTGAAAAACTCACCTGCTTCAGTGCTTCTTTCCAACAACAAAAAAAGTCATTGTGGTTGCGCTGTTCAAAAAAAAAAAAAAAACCATTGTGGTTGCGGACTAGGGGTGCCATCTTTTTTTGGGGCATTGCTTGAACGTTGTGGAGGGCCTATTTGCTAACGTCCGTCCGCTACTTTTTTTGTAGGAGTAGCTGCCCACTACTGCTGTAGCAGTCACGTGCAAACTTTGCGGGGCTGCCAGTGTCGACTTGGTTGGAAAGAAGTCACGTGCAAACTTCATGCAATAGTCAACGATAGGTAAAAAAGAGACCCATTCCTGGTAAAAGAGTCACGCACAGCAAACACATGGAGCACCCAAATCTTCCATTCTCCAACAGCCGACGCAAATCTCCAACAGCCCGAGGACGTGGCCATCCTCGTCGCGAGCTCAAGGCCGCCGCCGGTGATGGAGAAGCCAAAGACCCTGGCGGCGTCGTCGAGGTCGGGCGCTGCGGGAGGTGCGGGACCTCAACGCGGCGCTGCCGCCGCCCAAGGCCCCCGCCACCGGCTCGCCGTGCCCCCGCGGGCGCCCGCCCAAGGCCAAGGACCCGCTCGACGCTGCTGTCGCGCAGGCCACCACGGGGATACCCAAGGCTCGCGGCCGCCTGCCCAAGAAGCGCCGCAGCACCGGCCGTGGCCCCCGTCCCCACTTCCAAGGTACACGGCCGGGGTGGCCCAGAGAATTGCGTCCTCGCCCAAGCACGACGCTTATTTGCATGCTCACTCCAGGAGGACGCAAAATGCCTTCGCTGTCTGCGTCTCACGTTGGAGCGTGATTTGGGAACACAAAACACTGTTGGAGACTTATTTTTGCCTATGTGTTCCTTTGTTGGAGACAGTCTAATACACTTTGCACACCCACAACCAACAATC
>CM014274.1:87686496-87715628 GCA_004135705.1 Alloteropsis semialata
ATGTGATCGCTTTGATCCTCATGCGTAATCTTCTCTGCTTCATGTTGTTTGGTTCTCTCTCCAATAAAAATTGACCGTCATGCATCTGATTCACTAGCTTCTCTCTACTGAAGTCAGTCGCATACGTGATACATCTGAATAAATTGCAGGGTGAGGCAAGGTAAATCCCCAGCAATGTTGCGTGAAATGTCCGTTCCCGAATGGAAGACTGAATAAACTGATCGGTACGTGCTGAAAGTTCATAGGATGGAGTACAGATCGGGCCATCAGCAGCAGGCACGCTGCACGCTGGCTTCAGCGTCCACCAATAACTAAGTCCATATCGCTCATGAAATCCGCGGTAGGGGACGATGTTCTACTGTGCGCGGTTGTTTTTTTGTGTGGGCCGCGCGATTTGGTCTTTTGGCCCAGAGGTACTTTTGGCCTGTTGCGAGCCCATATGCGCCGATGAAATGGCCCATTCTACGTTGGCCCACGGAACCACGCGTGTCTTTTTTTTGCCAGCTGCGCTCTTGCCGTCCGCGTTTGCTCTGGCCGCTCCGTTGGGCTTTCTCCATCTCTTGGGCTTCGCATCGTCGATGTCCGATGAAGAAGTGGCCTTCTTGCCGCCGGCCCAACGAACCGTTCCGCGGTGCCTACGCCCGACCCATCAGCTGCTCAGCAGTGCCTGCGACCTCTATTATACTCCCCCAGCGCCGCCGCCGCGGTCTTCCATCAGCTCCGTCGGCGGGTACCGGGATCGTCCAATCATGATAGGATCCTCTTTGCCGACTCGCCCTTCGCCGCCACTGTGTTCCGTCTGAGCTGCTGGAGATCGAGTCATTGGCGCCCTTCCCATCCTCATCCCGCGGGCTGCAACCTTGCACACGGGACGGCGCCATGCATGGCGTCCAGAGGAGCGCGATGTCGTGGAAGTAGGTCATCTGCCTCTATTCAAGTCAGCGTCGGTAGGGGTTGCCTCCTTCGATTCAGGCTTTCTTTTGGGGCACAATTCTTTCGGCGATGGCTAGCTTCTTTGCTTTCCCTGTCCAGTGTCCACCGTCCTCCTCCTCAACGTCTGTGCATTGTTGGTGACCCATGGCCATGCGTGGGTGTGTCTTAATTGGTGACAGGATCCAACGTCTCCTTCCCAATGCCTCCATTAGATATTGTCAAGGGAAGCATGTTGTGCATCTGGAGATGAGAAGATAGATGCTAGATGCCTCACTAGAAAGAAGAAAATAGAGGGGAGCCATCTCCTGATGTGTAAATTGCTATTGGTCTCTATGGTCCGTGCTGGCAAGATTTTTGTACGAAGGATTATCAATCGATGTCACAAGGGATGAATGGTAAGTAATAGACAGAAATTATTCTGCTTACATATATGATTGGATCAAGAAAAGCTCACTCTATTGCTGCTTCAGAAAAGAAGAATAAAAGATGGGCAGCGGGAATGTTTATTCCAGTTCTTGATTTTTTTTTGGCATGGACTGCATCCTGTGATGTTTTGTTTACATATATCTGAATTTGAGTATTATGGTTGTGTGTAATATTTTTGCATGCATCTTACAGAATCTGCGCATAGCCTCTGCGGGCGCGGCAAAGTCGCGCCATTCTTCCTAGTACTACTACCGAAGCTACACTACTAGCATCAGGAGTTCAGAACAGCAAAAGATGCTGCAGCAGTACAAGCATGACAAAAGCCTAACCAAGCTAGCTAGACAGTTGGATTCGAGCTATTGAATCTCCATGCTTTATATCAGCCGCAAGAGTACCAACCACATGTTAGAAATATAGGCAGCATTCGACACATTTTAATTCCGAATAAAAGCATGTAAATCATAATGACAGTTGGTGATCCAGTGAGAACATGATATGTGCATGTGTTCAAGTTCAATCTCATATTAAACAAGAACAAAATAAAGAACCACAGAAGGTTCAGAATGTACCCTGAGACGGGGCCGCTGCCGGAGGCATTGGCTGCGCCTTTATCAACTGGATTAGTCATACTAATCGGTTGACCTTGTTCGGTGTAGCCGTATGAATTCGATGCAGTGACGAGTTGATGCGTGCAGTCCCTCGAACGGCACCGGGAAGTAGTGGATGTAGTCGTACAGGCCACCAGGAAGAAGACGATGCAGACGAACTTGAGCAGTCGCGTGAAGACGCTCCCCAAAAACCTTATCGCCTGGCTATCCCGAGCAGGATCTCACGCCAGTCGAGGTTCCGGAGGCTCTGCTCTCGCTAGAACCGTGCGCGCAGTGCTAGCGATGGGGAGGCAAGCGATGCAGCAGAAACAATGAGGGAGAAGGGAGAGGTCTCCTAAACAGGAATACCTGAGGTTGTGTTGGTGTGTGTCTCTGGGTAGGGGAGGGCCTCCTTTTATAGGCGCTGCCTGACGGAGGGAGGATGCACCTGGACGCCTCTGCAGGAAAGGCAAGAATCCCGCGGAGCAAATAAGGCACGTCCTGAGAGCGTTTACGGTAGGTGATTGATTCTGCCATTAATGCCATTAATTTGCAAAACCAATCACAGCACCGCAACACATCACGTCCGTCCGTCCGTCCGTCCGTCTCGACACGACACGACACGACACGACACGACACGACACGCCCATGGCCCGGCGAGGCGAGCGAGCGCGCGTGTGGCATCCCGGTTACCTTTGCCAACTTCACATTGGGTGTACCACGTGTCCACCTAATAAGTTGGTTGAGATCCTCTTAACTACCAATATGGTAGTAACCACTTTTAACTCCCTTTGCATTAATCGTGGGCCTTAAATATTTTAGATTTAATTGGAATTATATAAAAAGGGCCAAGCCCAAATAAATCCAACAATCCCACCAATATTTCACGGCACACGAGAAATGCCCTCAGCCCCATTGCTGTTTTGATATACCAGTGTCTCTGTAGAGACTGTTAAGTTGAACTTTCACCTAGAGTAAAGGCTACGCTCATCCACAACTGACCAATGGACTATACCTTGAATTGGCAGTCTTGTGCGAACAAGTTTTACCAGAACCCTTTTACTGATACTAGGCTGCTTATTGCATCCCCGCGGTTTGGAGCATATAAGTCAAACTCCAGGCCTTTCATGAGTATCTAGAGATAACCCACTCTCATAGACTGTGACTAGCAGTCGAACTCATATAGGTGTAATTCTCATAAGATGTTCTGTAGGTCAACATCTCTGCTTCTCAAAAGCCACTCGAATTACATTAAGGTATACACCATCCCGCCATACAGAAAAGAAGAGAAATGCATCCACCCTAGAAATTAACTCGTTTCAAAGGTTCTCTTCTCTCAGTCAAACAATAGCTTGTTTCCTCATCCTAATTCACGGGATCTCTGATCACATAGGACAGGTTCCCACTATGGAGTGACTCACATGGGTCTCATTCCCAATTCCTTGGATGTAAAATCTATCACATTCCGTGAAAGACCCTTTGTAAATTGATCTGCCAGGTTCTTAGCCGTCTGGACATAGTCCAAGGCAATTACTCCGGAGGTTCTCATTTTCCTGATAGACTTCAACCGCCTCTTCACATGCCTTGATGACTTCATGTTATCCTTAGAGCTGTTTACCTTGACAATCACCGTCTGATTATCACAGTTCATTAGAATCACCGATATCGGTTTTTCAACCACTGGCAAATCCATAAGGAGATCACGTAGCCACTCGGCCTCCATTGTGGCGGTGTCTAATGCCGTGAGTTCTGCTTTCATGATAGACCTCGTTAAAATAGTCTGCTTGCAAGACTTCCAGGAGACAGCACCACCTCCAAGAGTGAACACATATCCACTTGTGGCCTTTATCTCATCGGCATCAGATATCCAGTTTGAGTCACTAAAACCCTCTAGTACCTTCGGGTACCCAGTATAGTGAATCCTATAGCTCATTGTACCCACTAGATAGCGCATTACTCTATCCAGAGTATTCCATTGATCATCTCCCGGATTAGACATGAACCGGCTAAGTTTGCTTACGGCAAACGAGATGTCAGGTCTTGTAGCGCTAGCTAGGCACATAAGTGAGCCTATGATCTGGGAGTATCTCAGCTGATCTTTCATGTCCTCTTTGTTTTTCTTTAGTATTTTACTAGCATCATAGGGTGTTGGAGCAGACTTGCAGTCACTGTATCCGAAGCGACTCAAGACCTTTTCCACATAGTGGGACTGTGTAAGAGTCACCCCACCATCACCTTTTTTTACTAGCTTAATATTAAGAATAACATCAGCTTCACCCAAATCTTTTATCTCGAAATTTTGAGACAAGAAATCTTTGACCTCCTTAATCACGTCAAGACTTGTCCCAAAAATCAAGATGTCATCAACATACAAGCATAGGATCACTCCTTTACCCCCTCCATAGCGATAGTACACACATTTGTCAGCTTCATTCTCAACGAAGCCAGTAGTCATGAGGGTTTTATCAAACTTCTCATGCCACTGCTTAGGTGCTTGCTTGAGGCCATACAGAGACTTTATCAACTTGCATACCATTCCTTTTTGGCCTTCTGCTATGAACCCATCAGGCTGATCCATATAGATCTCCTCCTCTAACTTTCCATTTAGGAAAGCTGTCTTTACGTCCATCTGATGAACGAGAAGACCATGAGAGGCTGCAAGGGACAGTAGCACTCGAATTGTGGTCAACCGGGCAACTGGTGAGTAAATGTCAAAAAAGTCTTCTCCTTCTTTCTGAGTATAGCCTTTAGCAACAAGCCTTGCCTTATACTTTTCAATAGTACCATCAGGCCTTAGCTTCTTCTTGAACACCCACTTACATCCCACAGGTTTGCACCCATAAGGACGTTCAACTACTTTTCAAGTTCCATTAGACATAATTGAATCCATCTCACTCCGTACCACTTCCTTCCAATAGTCAGCGTCTGGAGAGGAATATGCCTCTTCAATGGTTTTGGGAGTGTCATCCACAAGGTACACAATGAAATCATCACCAAAAGACTTTGTAGTCTTCTGTCTCTTGCTCCTCCTAGGAGCTTCATTGTCATCCTCCTCAGGATTTTTCACAAGTGTTTGTTCTGTGTGTTCCATCACAACGGCAGGTGTAGCATCTATAGACAGTTTTCTGCTAGACGTGCTTTCTTCCCTCTTCATAGGAAAGATGTCCTCAAAGAAAGTAGCATCTCTAGATTCTATTATTGTACTAACATTCACGTCTGGCACTCTAGATTTCACTATTAAGAATCTATATTCAACGCTATGCAGAGCATAACCAAGAAAGACACAATCCACAGTTTTAGGCCCGAGTTTACGTTTCTTGGTTATTGGCACATTGACCTTTGCCAAGCATCCCCAAGTCCGTAAATAGAAAAGCGTGAGCATTTTCTTCTCCCATTCCTTGAATGGAGTTTTCTCTTTATTTTTTGGAGAAACACGATTCAGGACATGACACGCTGTCAATATAGCCTCACCCCACCATTCCTTAGAGAGTCCCGCTGTGTCTAACATGGCGTTAACCAAATCAGTTAGAGTGCGGTTCTTTCTTTCGGCAACCTCATTTGACTAAGGTGAGTAGGGAGGCGTCCTCTCATGAATCATACCATGTTCCTCACAGAATTGAGTAAACAAGTGTGAGAAGTATTCTCCACCACGATCCGACCTTAAACGTTTGATCTTTCTCTCAAGTTGATTCTCCACTTCAACTTTATAGATCTTAAAGTAGTGTAGTGCTTCATCTTTTGACTTAAGCAAGTAAATGTAACAGTATCTAGAAGAGTCATCTATTAATGTCATGAAATACTTTTTACCCCCCTTTGTCAACACGCCATTCATCTCACTAAGATCAGAATGCACGAGCTCCAGCGGTGCCAAGTTCCTCGCCTCCGCAGCCTTGTGAGGCTTGCGAGGTTGTTTTGATTCAACACACATAAGGCACTTAGAACATTTGACCGTGGTAAATTTTAGAATTAAATTTAAACTAGCCAAGCGCGACATACATCCAAAGTTAACATGACACAGTCATGAATGCCAAACATTTGACTCATCATCATTAACCACATGATTCACCACATTATTACAAGCATCTGATAAAGAAAAGCGGAACAAGCCTTCGCAATCATAGCCTTTTCCAACAAAAGTTCCATACTTAGAAAGTACACATTTATTGGATTCAAACACTAATTTATAACCATCTCTACACAGTAGAGAGCCGCTAACTAGATTCTTCTTGATAGTAGGGACATGCTGCACGTTCCTCAGCTGCACGGTCTTTCCCGAAGTAAGCTTCAGATTGACCGAACCAACACCAAGTACACGCGCATGTGATCCGTTCCCCATTAACAAGGAGGTAGTTCCGCCGACCTGATAAGAAGAAAATAGACTGATGTCAGCACACACATGAATATTAGCTCCAGTATCAACCCACCAATCAGGTGACTGACAAACAGAAAGGACCATAGGTAAATAATTACCGTACCCCGAGGTTTCTCCGTTGTCATCGCTAATGACCATGTTGGCTGCCTTCGGCCTGTATTTGCTTTTCTCACAGTCTTTGGCATAGTGCCCTTCAAGACCGCAAGTATAGCACTTGCCCTTGCCCTTGCTCGGCTGGTTCTTCTTCTTCTTAAAAGTGGTTGTCTGATTAGCCTTGACTTCAGACTTGTTCTGGTTCTTCTTTTTCTGCTGGCCCTTGAAATTTCTCTGGACCAGGTTTGCACTAGAGGACCCAGCAATTCCTTTGCCACGGTTGTCCTTCGCTCTCGCCTTCTCCTCAACATCGAGAGACCCAATGAGCTCAGACACGCTGAACACTTGTCTCTTATGCTTCAGAGAGGTAGCAAAGTCCCTCCAAGAGAGCGGCAGTTTAGCAATCATGCTTCCAGCCATAAACTTGTCGGGCAACTCGTATTTAAAGCCCTCTAGCACCTTAGCCAGTGACTGAAGCTCATGAGCCTGTTCCACTACTGAACGGTCATCGACCATCTTGTAGTCGCAAAACTGCTCCATGACATACAGCTCACTGCCAGCATCAGAAGCACCGAACTTGGCCTCAAGCGCATCCCATAGCGCCTTGTCACTGTCCAGTAACAGATAGCTGTCCACTAGGTGATCAGCAAGAACGCTAATTACGGCACCTCGAAACAGGTTATCGGCTACTTGGAAAGCTCTCTCATCATCAGGAGAGAGATCCTTAGCCTTTCCCTGTGTGACGTAAAAGCAGTTTATGTAGGTCAACCAAAGTGACATTCTACTCTGCCATCTCTTGTAATGTGTTCCATCGAACACATGTGGTTTAAGCACACTTGCAAAACTAGCAGTCGATAGCCTATCACAATTATAAGGTTTTTGGATTGTTAGAAATATAGGCAGCATTCGACACATTTTAATTCCGAATAAAAGTATGTAAATCATAATGACAGTTAGTGATCCAGTGAGAACATGATATGTGCATGTGTTCAAGTTCAATCTCATATTAAACAAGAACAAAATAAAGAACCACAGAAGGTTCAGAATGTACCATGAGACGGGGCCGCTGCCGGAGGCATTGGCTGCGCCATTATCAACTGGATTAGTCATACTAATCGGTTGATCTTGTTCGGTGTAGCCGTACGAATTCGATGCAGTGACGAGTTGATGCGGTGCAGTCCCTCGAACGGCACCGGGAAGTAGTGGATGTAGTCGTACAGGCCACCAGGAAGAAGACGATGCAGACGAGATTGAGCAGTCGCGTGAAGACGCTCCCCAAAAACCTTATCGCCTGGCTATCCCGAGCAGGATCTCACGCCAATCGAGGTTCCGGAGGCTCTGCTCTCGCTAGAACCATGCGCGCAGTGCTAGCGATGGGGAGGCAAGCGATGCAGCAGAAACAATGAGGAAGAAGGGAGAGGTCTCCTAAACAGGAATACCTGAGGGTTGTGTTGGTGTGTGTCTCTGAGTAGGGGAGGGCCTCCTTTTATAGGCGCTGCCTGACGGAAGGGGGATGCACCTGGACGCCTCTGCAGGAAAGGCAAGAATCCCATGGAGCAAATAAGGCACGTTGTAACATCCCTAGTTTAGAATTTGGGTGAATTTAAAATTTTTGTGCAAACTTGAGTGAAAACATAAAAATGGAACAAAATTTTGCTCTGAAAATTTCTAATAAATAAATTAAGTTCATTGCATTAGGGAAATTATGTGTTAGAGTGATTTGGCTTCCTTGGTTTTATATGAATGCTTGTGTGGAATTCATATTTGAATTCAAACCATTCGAATATGAATTCAATTCCTAATTAAACTAACCTACCTAAACCACTAACAGGCCTAAACTCCTAACCCAACCCGGCCCAATCAAACCCGGCCCACTCCCATCTCTCCCTCTTTTCCAATCAGCCCCGCCCGAGCCGGCCCAACCTCCCTCACCCTTCCCTCCACTCGGCCCAACCCACACCGGCCTTCCCCTTTTCTCCCGCGCGCAGCCCACCTCGCCCGCCTTGGCCCAGCAGCGCGCCGGCCCGCTTCATCCGCGGACGCTGCCCTGCTCCCTCTTCCCTCGCTGACCTGTGGGCCCCACGCCCACAGTGTCGTCTTTCCCGTTCGCGTGAGACCACCGCCCGCTCTGCTCTCTCGCTCGCGCGCGCAACCCCGCTCCAATACGCGTCGCGCCCAACTTTTCCCCGCAATCGGCGCTGGGCGCGCAACCGTCCGGGGCCCGCCCATGTGCTCCTGTCCCCTAGCTTCCTTGGCCGCCAAGAAGCCCCGGCCTCATCCCAACCCCTCGCCCACGCCTCTCCCCTCTACAAAACCCCATCCTCCCCTTCCTCTCCGGCCGAACCAAACCCCAAGGGCGAAGCCCTGCCCCAAGCCAACCCGCCCGAGTTCGTGGAGGAGTCGAGGAGGAGGCCGCTCGTGGAGAAGAGGAGGCCGCCCACGTCAAGCCGCCCGCGACGTCGAGCCGCCGCGACGCCGCATCGCCACCACACCGGAGCCGAGGAGGTGAATGACGCCGACGAGTTCCGCGAGCCGTTCCGCAAGCACTGCAACGCGCTCGACCTCACGCTCCTCTTTTTCCGCAACCCGTGAGTCCCCAAACCCCCTCTCGCCGCTCACCGTGCTCTGCTCGACGCCGTGCTTGCCGTGCGCCGCTCTGCTCTGTGCATCCATGGCCTTCGTGCCGATTTGATCGCCTTGCCTAACTGGCCTTCGTGCCGCAACCTCTTGTACAGGAACCTAAGCCTAAATCGAGCCCCTCCCCGTCCTCTGTGCATCCCTTGCACCGTGCCATGGCGCTCGTCGTGATCACCCCCGCACGCTTCTCCCTTCACCTCGCCGTGTACTCCCTGCTCCCTTCGAACCTCTCTGCGATTCACCCTTGCACGTGTGACGCACCGCGGACAGGAGGTCCGGGCCGCGTCCGCGAAGACCCGACGCCTTGAACTCTCGCCGCCTTGACCACGCTGCGCCGCCATACCTTTTCCCCATCGCCTCACCGTGCACTCCTTACCTCCCTGACCTTGCCCGCGCAACCGTGGTCAGGTGGACCACCTCGTCGTCCTCAGTCCTGGGCAGTAGGCCCGCGCCGCTGCGCCGTTGGTCGCCGTCGTCACGAGCGCGTGGGCGCACACGCGCTCTGGTGGCGCGCCGCGGACGCACACCGGTGAGGCCACACGGCGACCCACACCGAAGCCTAGCCGCAGCAGCCACACTGGATCCCACAGCTTCCTCTCTGCCTCTGTCCAGTGGGCCCGGGGCGCCCAAGTCTCTGACTCATGGGCCCGCCTCGTCAGCAGCCCCGTCCAACTCCATTCCCGTTGCAAACCGGCCGTGGGCCGTATTCATCCGGCCCATGAACACTCTTTCCGAACCAAAAGTCTAGAAAAGCCCCTTCAACTCATCAGGCCCATGGAAGAAATCGGCCCAACAACAGCCCGTCTGCCCGGCCTTTCCTTTCTTTTCCAACCTGACAGCCTGGCCCCACATGTCTGTCTCTCTGTGTCGCTGACAGTCCGGCCCCACCTGCCATCCACCTCGGCTCACTGACATGTGGACCCGCTGACCGTTGACCGTTGACCGGTCAACGCTGATGTCATCATGACGTCAGCAGTGGCCGACCCCACTGATGACGTCATGCTGACGTCAGCAGGCCACGTGGCGCGCTTTGGAGCTGGCACGTGTCGCTCCCAGGTGCTGCCACGTGTCGGTGTTTTTCTTTTTTCTTTTTCAAAATTTCAGAAATAGGTTTTATCTAAGGAAATTCATAATAAATTGATCCTAACTCAGAAAATTATGAAACCAGTTTCTATAATTTTCTAAAATCATGATCTACTCGTTAGAACAGGAGTTGATTGCTTTTGGCTCTTCTTACTTCTTCTTTGGAGTTTATTTGATTATAGGTTCTGATGTATGTTATTCTCGTGTTTAGGGCCAGCTGAGGAGGATCAAGGAAGGGACGGCTTCTACCACTTCACCGAGGAACAAGCTGAAGAGTACCACTACCAGACGTAAGGTTCACGCCCATCCGCTTTGAATCCTATTTAGGCATTGCAACTAGTATGCTAGCGCTTTACTTTATCGCATGATGATGATCCTGTCCTATTGCATAGCCTTGTTTAATTACCGTATTCCTTGATAAACCTGCTTACTTTGATGCGATGCTTGCATGTGTTATGGGATGGTTGTGATAGGATTCTTGGCGTGTGTGGGGCAAAAACCCGGGAAAGGAGTAAGGGGTTTTGGGAACTTTGCGGGGGTGAGCAGATTAACTCGATCTTCGTATCGAGGGCTTGGGGTGTGTGCTTGGGCACTTTTGTGTTACTTGAGGTGTTTGGCGGCAATACCTGTAATGGGTGCGCGAACGGACCACTGGAGGTGGATACGCTATTTGACGGTGACGCTCACCCCGGCACCAAAAACCGAGTTGGTTATAACTTTCCTCAGGACTTTCCGTGCTCACCACTTACGTCTACTGGGGGGTGTTCCAGCCAGCCTAGTTAAGTGCGGTACCCGGACTGTAGGAGTTAGCGGAAGTGTGTGGGAAAAAGGCTGGAAGACCTTGTTTCCCGAGAGGCTCGGACCCGGGATTGGCCACCGCGGGGTAGGCCATCACAGTTCTCGGGCACCGAGTTGCGCCTTCGGTGTATCCTAAGCCGGGAAAAGCAGGAGGGTACCGTTCACTGGCTAGGGTCTGTGCTGTGGGTTGTGTCTCAGTCGGGTCATGACCGACTTGCAGCCCGAGTGGGTCCAGGAGTACAAGCTCTGCAGAGTATAATCTATATATATAGCCGCCGTCCGCGGACAATGGACGATTCCTGTGTGAACTGTTATCTCCGCCATTGTTTTAGGGATTTCTACCTCTCCTCTAGAGTAGAGCCTGCCTCGGGCAGTTGAGATGTGAAGGGTGGGAGCTTTCACATCGCCTAGAGAGTGAAGAGTGGAAGACATTGGTGACGGGTACCTGGTAAGCCAGGATCACTCGTAGGTGTTGTGAGAATGGTTTTGGGAAGAAGATGCCGCTTGCATAGGATTAACCTTAAGCCTATCCTTGATATTTCTTATACTAGAATTAGGCCACTTAAACCTTGCATTGCGGATGATGACGTGAAACTGTTCCATTCCTTGGGAACAGCTTATGATGAAACAGGTTATGAGAGCGAGTTTGATAACAATGCTGATGGATGGTACAATTGTGGTTGCTGCTACGCTCGAGCTGAAGAGCCTGTGGGGATGATCGCCAAGACCGAAGACTAGCTACCGCTTCGTTTAGTATTTCATATTGTCGCAAATAGCCCAAGGAGGCTTGTAATAATCATACTTCCAGAGTTATCCACTTATGTAAGACAATTATGTAATGTTTAATGCTTAATTTTGAAGTATGGATGTGATATTCTGCTGGAATGAGTTCTGTACGTGTTAGCTGTTGATCCTGGGACTAACACAAAGGTACAGGGAGTCGGATTCATAGAAATATGAATCCGGGTCGTTTCACACGTCCTGAGAGCGTTTACGGTCACAGCACCATATCACGTCCGTCCGTCACGACACGACAGCCCACGGCCATGGGTCGTTTCACACGTCCTGAGAGCGTTTACGGTCACAGCACCATATCACGTCCGTCCGTTCGTAACGACACGACAGCCCACGGCCACGGCCACGCCCACGGCTCGGCGAGGTGAGCGAGCGAGCGCGGGCGTGTGGCATCCCGGTTACCCTTTGCCAACTTCACATTGGGTGTACCACGTGTCCACCTAATAAGTTGGTTGAGATCCTCTTAACTACCAATATGGTAGTAACCACTTTTAACTCCCTTTGCATTAATCGTGGGCCTTAAATATTTTAGATTTAATTGGAATTATATAAAAAGGGCCAAGCCCAAATAAATCCAACACCACATTGGCTTCAAGCATTGCCGGGAGAAGCCTTGCTGCCGAGGAAAACATCGGTGAGGACAGTCTTGGACTGCAGCTAGAGGCCTTGAGGATCCCGAGACCCTGCAAATGGAGCACGAACATGCATGTGTTCAACTGTTCATTGTTTCACATGGAAACAAGATCCAGGAAGCAAAAAAAAAGAAAAAGAAAAAAAGAAGGTCAACTAATTTCTGATCTCCAAGCATTCGCTCGGGATGGCCATATGGATTCTTGTTGGTATTTGCTCAACTAACTTTTGATCTCCGAGTATTCACTGAGTGCTTTGCTCTTCAGTTGTGTTAAATGCCCATTCCAAAATGAAGGTCAAGGAAACTGCTGTTCAGACTTGAAACATGCCCCTCACTGAAGAAAAGTTTGCCAGAAGTACGTATTAAGCTCAAGCGTGATGTCGCCATGTTGGCAGGAGGATACACACGTCACTATCAAATCACTACCTTCTTTTTTTTCCCTTCAGCTACTGTTGACTAAAAACACGACCAATTTGCCACATTGGCAAGCCCTTATGTGAGACAATCGGCGATGGAGCACTGGCGGGTTTTGGCGTTGGAAGATCAACCAACAGCACAATTTCACGATCAGTACACAAGGAGGAAAAACCAACAACGGTAATTCCTGCATCATTCAACTGGCGATATTAGTAATCCGATTAGAACAACCCACATAGGTCAACCCAGATGGCATTGGCATGCATGCACAAACGAAGAATCAATCATATCATCAAGAAACAGCAGAAAAATCTACTGTTCAATCAGAGTTTCAGGTTTTCAGCATCCGTCGCTCATGAATAGTCATGAATACAGAAGAACACAAAAGAGCGCAGGAGTTTGTAGGCAATGCAAATCCCCAGAAATGTTGTGCCAAATGTTTGTTCCCAACTAGAAGACTGAATAAAGTAAAACATGCCCGCTGAAAGTTCACAGGATGGCGTACTTAGGCTTCATCATCCAGCAATACTACTACAATAGCTACACTACAAGCATCAGAAGTTCAGAACAAACAAAGGATGCTGCAGCAGTACAGGCATGACAAAAGCTTAACCAAATTAAGCTAGCTACATACATTTCTGGGACTCATCCATGCAGGCGAATCATAACAATTTTTTGATGATCTGATTCCCATGTGCACAACAGCCAGAAGCAAAAACAATTTAATCATGTCTAATTCTGGACTAGGCGCCCATTTCCTTGTCTAGATAGTCCAACTCAAACAAAGAGAAAGGAAATCAAGTCAAGTTATTAGCATGAAATTGATTGCAACTCATGCATGATGCATTAAGGTAGTAGAAGTCAAGTTAGAACAGCACAATCAACCAACAGGGACTGTGCAAAAACATTGTGGCAGACTGGCAGTACTGAATTTTTATGGATAGAATATAAACAGGATGATTTCATCAGGATCACCATGCTATTGCAATACTCTGAATCTTAAAATGATCACAGCAACTGCATCAGACCATCAGTTAACACGAGGAGGAAAAATCAACAACGTTAATTCCTGCATCATTAACTTTGTGACTAGTAATCCAATTAGAACAATTCATCAAGATCAGCAGTGATGACATGCAAGCACCAAATAAGAACTAATCGAAGAATCAAAAAATAGCAGAAACATCTACTGTTCGATCAGAGTTTCAGGTTTTCAGCAGCCGTCATTCAGAACAGTCAGGAACACAGAAGAACACGATAGATCGCAGGAGGTCATACGCTCCAAGGAAAATGCAATCGACCAATCAACTAGCAGTCAAGCAAACAGAGCCTACAGGCTACAGAGCAGATAGACCTCGCAGTTGCCTCCGCGCCGCTAATCCATCTCCGGGGACAACAAGCAGAGGGCGGTGTAGGAGTACGCGGCGCTCACCCCAGCGAGATTCTCTGCGATCACGAGGTAACCGTGGGCGGCGGCGCGCTCGGCGTCGATGAAGCCGTCCACGCCGGGGAGGCCCGGGTGATCCAGGAGGTTGTAGGCCGTCATGAGTCTGTCGCAGCTCCACCCCACGGTGTCGTACGCGCCCTCGGCGTAAATCCTGGCCTCCCGGAGCATGCCAAGAGCGGTCCGCTCGGTCTGGTGGGCGTCGGGGATGTCGGCGATGGAGGGCAGAGGGTCCGTCGGGTCGGCCGCAGCGGCGCGGAGCGCGTGGAGCTCGGCGGCCGCCGTTGTAGCCGCGGCGAAGGCGAGGCCGCGGCACGCGTCGAAGAACGCGGCGACCACGAGCTCGGCCCGCGCGCGTCCGCCCGGCACGTCGGTGATGGGCATCGGCGACGCAAGGAACTCCACCGCCCCGCGGAGCAGCTCACGGGCGTGGTCGCAGCGAGCTTCCGCCTCGACCGCCCGCTCCCGGACTCGCACCGTCCATGGCGCCGCCGCCGCCATCTCTCTAGACTCTAGTCTCTCGGTGGCGGTTCGAGGGGCTGGTTGTTCTGTTTCTGCAAGGCATTGCATCGCCGCGGCGTGCTCTGAAGTAGCCACCCTGGCGGGCGGGGTGGACCCCACAGCCGTAACGAACTACTCCACCTCGCTCCGGAGACCGGAGGTGAAACTGAAATGACTGGCGGTAGAAATGATGGGGCCAATATGTCAGTGAGCGAAGACAGACGGTGAATTCTTGCAGCTCCTCGGACGAGACGCTGTAAAAGCCTCGCCCTATAAATTCGTTCCCCCGCGGCCCCGCTTGGCCGCATCATTCTGCATCCGCATCGGCGCAAACGCTCGCGTGACCCAACCCAGCCAAGGGGACACGGACAGACGATCGAGGGAGAGAGAGAGAGAGGACGGCGGCGGCGTCGGCGATGGAGGAGTGGAGGGCTCTGGAGTTCAGGACGCGCAGCACCCTCGCGCCCATCGCCGACGGCACGAAGACCTTCGACTTCCTCAGGCTCATCAACGCCGCTTACATGAAGCTCGCCACGTACGTCTACATCTCGCGCAGGACCCTGATGGGCGCCACGGACCTCGAGCTCGAGGCCATCCCCACGCCACCTCCCGACGGATGCAGCCCCATCGACCTCATCGAGCGCGCCCGCCGCTTGTTCGAGGTCTTCAGACGGCAGCACGCCACAGCCGGCCACATCTTCGAACTCTACGGGACCGGCCTCGGCTTCGACCAGGACGGCGACCCGCTGTGGCAGACCTGGAAGGGCCACCACGCCACCGCCATCCAGAACGCCGACGAGGCGCTGCAGGGGCTGCACAGCGCCGCGGCGAGCTGCCAGGCGATGGTGGACGCCTATCTCATGGCCACGTCGCTCCCTCCCCGGTCACCGGCCTGGTTCGCGTGGGTATCGGCAGCCCATAGCATCACCCGCCGCGCCGTCGCTGCGGTCACCACGGCGGCGGTCATGGTGCGCCTGATGCGCCGCACTGTTCTCTCGGAGTACGTCGCCGCCTGCAATCTCCTGGGTCGCTGAAGGCGCGTGGCGTCTCGATAATGCGAGCCCCCTGTTCAGTGTTCATCCCTGGCTCCCTGCAGCCCCGCAGGCTAGGATGGATGTTAGTTTCCCCAGATTTTACCAATCAGATTCTAGTGCTTGTTAGCTTGTAGATGAACATGTGAATACGCGATTCATTGGTCTGTCAGTTGGGTGGAATAATTGGGATCAAAAGTGCCCTTGAATATTGATCAATTTGGTGATGCATGTCTGCTCTTCGTCGGCTACTTGATTTGTACACTGAATTTGGTATCTGAATTCCAGTGCAAGATGCTATAGTACTTGCTAATTGTTTGATGATGCTGTGTGGTTTGTATTCACTTTCGGTCAGTTTAATTTTCAGCTGAAACTTGAGCATTGTGGAACTTGATTGATCATTCCATTGTTGTGCATTGATCATCAGAAAACATTGATTTAAATCAGATCAAACCCCCCATTAGAGTTCATGTCCATAGATGACATGTGGATGTGGTTGCCTTGATCAGTTATGCCCGGTCAGTCAAACTGAAACAATTGGTTGGGTGTATTATCTCCCTTTGTGAAATGTGAATAGATGGCATTGCAGGATTACAACTTAAGCGATGCCTTGTGGGCATTGTAGTTTCTCCCTTGGAATGTTACTACATTGTGTTATATGTCTGTTCATAAGCAAGAGGCTTTCTGAACAACTAACACTGACCATTTCTGGAAAGTAGAAAACATATTTCAGATTTACAACCAATATGCACCAACAATCTTTTACCAATATGACTGAAGAAAACTACTAGTATTAATCTCTTGCAACCAACAGATTGATTTATAGCGAACATTTACTGAAAACAACTTCAGAAACGAGCGAATGCAATTTTTCTGATCAAGTGTACACTAGCATTTCTTTCACAGAAAATTAGTGTCAGGATAAGAATGGAATCCTAGTGTCCACCTGACTCTAATTTTCCAGAAAATGCATGAGTTGCATTCAGAAAACGAGCTCCATTCAGAAACAGGCTTTTCAGTGAAGAATCAGGCAATCGATGGCAACAACGGTCAATCATTCAGACAATCTGCTTGCATTCAGAAAACTGTTCGATGTTGCAACAAGTAGCGATGAACATTCAAGTCGGGAAGCTAACGAATCACATCATGTTGTTCGATGTTGAAGGAACATGTGATCAACGCGATCAAACAATTTGCGAAAACGCATTGACCCATCCAATCTACGAAACATGTTGGGCGATGTTGGAGACGCCACGCGTCTAGGGAATCAGCAGGACCCTCCGGGCGTCTTCCAGCTCCACCGTAACCGCGTCGCGCATCCGCCCCGCCGCGTGCATCGCCTTCGTCGCCGCCCAGATGGCGCGGCGCAAGAGGTTCAGGGCCGCCGCCACCCACGCCGCCCAGTCCTGGGACAGGGTAGGGAACGACCGGGCCATGAGGAAGGCGTCCTTGCTCGCCTCGAAATGCGAGGTGGCGGAGCGCAAGCTCTGCAGCACCAGGGACGCGTGGCCTAAGGTCTCGCCGCTGTGGGTTACCCAGGTCTGCCACAGCGGGTTGGCCATGAGGCCCGGGCGCATGCCGCCGTAGAGGCCGAAGACCTGGCTGGCCATGCGGTGAAGCTCGCGGAGGCGGACGAGCTCGCGGCGGGCGTCGTCGAGCATCTTGCCGGCGGTCGGCTGCCGATGGACGCCGTCGCGGTCGCGGATGGCCGCATCGACGTCACCCCTCTGAACGCTGCGCATCAGTTGGATGAACGCGTCGAGCTTCCGGTGGGCGGAGTCCAACGTCCCGAGCAGCCCGATCGTGCCTTCGGCGACGCGCAAGAGGGTGCCCGGCACCGTCCGCGCCAGCTCCGTCCACTCCTCCATTCCCGCCGACCTCTCCTCTTCCAAGAGTAGCTCGCTGTCTCGGCCTCTCGGTTTGCGAGCGTGTGGCGGTGTCTGGCTGTCGGGCGTGTGAGTGTTCAAGAAGAGGGGAGATTGCCGGCGAGATAAATGGCGCTGGTGTCTTGCCTTGCGCGAGAAGCTGCAAGAAGTCACCGCCTGACAGGCGTCACCAGGTAAAAAGTTCGTTGCGGCCGTGGGGTCCACCTGGCCAGGCTGGCTATTTCACAGCACGACGCGCCGCGACGCCAGGGCGCCAGGCCTTCGGTCAACAAACAAACAGAAACAGTCGAACAGCCACGGAGCCACCGGGGGTTCGAGGCAGAGGGAATTCCGCTGCGTCCGCGCCTGCTGGGTGCTCGGCGACGTGGTGGAGGGCCTCCCGGTGCACGTCGGCGACGGCGACGTGGTGGAGGGCCTCCCGGTGCACGTCGGCGTCGCCGACGCGCAGGACGTGCGCGCCCGGCTCGAGCTCCTGCGCGACATGCTCGCGGCCGCGTTCGACGACCTAGCCCTCGCCGCGTGCACAATGGAGGCAGCCGAGCTCTTCGCGGTCCGCGCCGCCGCGGCCAACCCGATGGCTCCGCTTGTCTCCGTCCAGCACATCCCCGACGACGGCGGCCCGGGTCACCCCGTGCGGCTCGCTCTCAGCCTGTTCCAGGGCGCCCGGGCTGGCATCGAGGACGCGTGCGACCAGGTGGAGTGGTGCTGCTGCCACCTGCGAACCGCCGTCAATCTGCTTGCCGCCGTCCCGGCTCTCCCCGGCGTTGACTGCTTACTCGACGGTGAGCACTTCGCTGCCCTGCACGCCGCCATCGAGGCTACACTGAATCTCGCGAAGGTGAGCGCCGCGCTGGCCGTCACCGCGCACTGGTTGGTGCGTTAAGCCGGCGGCGTCGACGAAGAGGCCTCTCGGTTCTGTAGGACTCGCGGTTTGCTCGATTGCTTGCTTATCGGTCGCTTGGATTTGTTATCGAACGCCTGTCCTGTGTTCTGTCTGTTCACGATGAACGCCGAGAAACTCTGTTCTTTCTCACAGACGATTTCTGCTGTTGCGTGGTTCGGTTGTTGATTTCAGTTGTCCATACTGATCAGTTCTTGATTTTGTTTTCGAGCACTAGTTAGTAGTACTTTCCCCCCTCTTGGTCTTGCCTTGATGTATAGCTACTGATGTGATCATATTAAGTGTCAGTGCAGAACTGCAGATTCAGAATTATAGGCACAGTGATAACTTTTTCTCTCTTTTCTTTGTCTTTAGGTTGATTTTTGAACTGTACTAGTATGAGCAGGGTAAAATCGTCATGTCTATTTGATAAAATCTACCAGGAAGTCACTGCACTAGTGGGACAACGATCTTTGTGTTGGGATAGGCGAATGAGAGTTTAGCTTGGTGAATGTGCTTGATTCACCTTGCCATTGCTAATTTGTTACATGGATACTGGATAGTCATGATCGTACTAAGTACCCGCCAACATTCAGGATACTTGAGAAGTTGACATGGAGCAGTTTATTGAAATGATTAATTTCTGTTTTACCAGTTCTTAATGCGAGATTTTCCTTTTTCCTGGCCATTTTTGTACTTGTTACTACTTCCAATCCAGGGGTTATGAACAATGTCAGTAATGTTCAGAAATGAACTGATGATGAACAAAAGAAATTCTCACAACTTGATGGCAAGTTTTCAACGAAAAGCATGCAATCCCAGGGCGGCAAATTTCAGCTGTAATACTGCAATGCGTTCTTTCCTCTTCAGATTGTGACTTGCATTCAGCCTGTTCGGTTGGCTGGTGGCTGGTGCTGATTTGTTGTGAGAGAAAAGTACTACTGGTTGGCTGGTGGCTGGTGCTGATTTGTTGTGAGACTGAAGTACTGCTGGCTAGTGGCTGATAAGCCAAGCGAACAGGCTGTGGTCGAATTAGATTACCAAACTCACTCTCAAAACGTGATTATCAAACATATGTTGGATGCCGAATCTGCTACTTGCAAACAGGAAGTATCTGTAGTTGCATTGGATCATGGTTTTGAGATTTCGTTTCAAAACAAGATCCGGAGCTCACTCTCAAAACAAGCAGGGATCATGGTTTTGAGATTTCGTTTCAAAAAAGAAGAAGTTTCTGATCAAGTGAACACCAGTATTTTACTTTTCTTTTCTGAGAAATAGCGGTTGAATTGGTACACAGCAGAACTTAATTAGCCAGTCAGGATAAAGGGCTGATTGGTTGGCTTCCAAAAGTTGCCAAGCCAATATGTGGACAAGACTATAAACTTTGGCATTTATTTGGTTTAAAGCCAATTTTTTTTGCCAAAGTTCCTTAGCAAAGTGACAATGTTAATCCTGATCATATTTTGACAACCAATCAATTTTTCACGTGTTCTAGTATAAATCATAGACATTAGTGTTTGTATTTGGCATAGGTCATTCGGTGATAAAATTTTGGCCGTTTATTTTTTACACCCAATCAAGTGCTACTTTAAAGTTCTGGCCCGAGTTTTGCAAAAAAATTTGGCATGCCAACATTTTGGCTTGCCCACATTTTAGTTTGGCTACTTTTGAACCAATCAGGTCCAAAATCCAGGCGTGTTCCAACTCCACCGTAACAGCGTCGAGCATCTTGGCGCGTCCCAAACCAGCATGCAAAGAATTTACATTTGGGCCGGGATCCCGTCCAAATCGTCATGCAAAACGAGAGGGCCCAAAGCATTTCCGTCCAGCCGGCCCACCAGGCCTCGCGTGTCCCGTGGAGACGCCACGCCAGGCCATGCTAATCCCCGGCGATCCTATATATCTTCCGGTAGATTTTTTCTTCACCTACCTTCCAGTGTATGAGATTCGTGCAAAGCATTCCAGCCATTGGATCACCGTGACGCATCTGGTTCTGGTTCTTTCGGTTATTTTCCCCCGTTCCGTTCCGTTCCTTTTCCCCCCTCTCGCATTCCACTCGCCCGTGTTTTCCCCACTCCCAGAGACTAGGGTTTGACGGAGATGTCGGGGCGATTCGGTGGCGGATAGTTCGCCGGCGATTGCGAGGCTTAGAGTTCGCCGGTGATTGGGAGGCTTAGAGTTCGCTGGCGATTGGGAGGCTCAGAGTTCGTCGGCGACTTGGAGGTAGGTGAATCTGAGAGGACCGGCGATTGGATTTCTTCCGATTGTCGATGACTTAGTTTTGTGATTTCACGTTGGATTATGTCAGTCGAATCTTCGTTTTGCATCTTGTTGCTTGTGGATTTCCTTGGATTTCTTCTTATTTTGTTCTTCACTTTTTTGACCTAGAATCTGACGATGCCTCGGAAGAGTGGAGCTCGTTTGGAATCTGGTGAACCGAGTTCAGTTGGTGCTTCAGCTAGGGTTACTAGATCCAAGTCAAAGGTTAAAGTCAGAAATGTTGGAGCGAAGGCTGTTAATGTAGATGATGAGGTTTGTTTCTTAATACTTGTATTGATTTTTTTTGTGTTGATTGATTTAGTATATGTAGCTATGGTGTGAATCTGTTGTTTCGTGGTTAGTTTTCACTGTTATGACCAAAGATATTAGTTCCTGTTGTTTCTTTGTGCGCCATTGGGAAGAATTAATTTGCATAGGTAGATATAATAAGATGATACCTGCTTCATGTTTTCGGCAAGGAATCGCTTAGAGCATTCATGGATTATGGCCCATTCAATTCCTCTTGTTCTTCAATAGCATATCAAGACGCTTTTGTTTATGAAGCACACATTTTCTGTGATATGTGTGTTTTCCATTCATCCATGCAGTAGTACTATGATATGCGAACAGTCACTGCTTCCTCCCATTTGGAGAAGCTGATCACGTTTAGTCCTAAGTGTGCTGCTGGTATACCTTAATTTGGGAGTTTCTTCTTTACTTGATCCAACATTTCTAAGACCTATTTGTGTGCACACTACTGCATTTGAACAGCTACTAATTACTGAGTGAGATGAACCTGTTCTTAAGATGCTTAATATTCAAGCTTGTGATTTTCAGTAGACCCTACAAGGCCTTGTGCATCTTGATAATGATATCATAGTCTCCTATGTTACAGTGAACCTCAGCATGATCTTTAATTTACCTTTCATATTTTATTTAATGTCATACATTTTGAATAATGTTATTTAACAGTTTTCATTACATGATTCGATATTTCCTGTGCTAATGTGTGTGTCAATATTTTATTTACTTTATTTCAATAATTTCAATTAAGTGATTCAACATTTGACATGTTTGTAGTGCTGTCAACATTTGACATCTTGTTGCTTGTGGATTTCCTTGGATTTCTTCTTATTTTGTTCTTCACTTTTTTGACCTAGAATCTGACGATGCCTCGGAAGAGTGGAGCTCGTTTGGAATCTGGTGCAGCATGCGTTGGGGGAAGTACTTCTCGTGGTGAACCGAGTTCAGTTGGTGCTTCAGCTAGGGTTACTAGATCCAAGTCAAAGGTTAAAGTCAGAAATGTTGGAGCGAAGGCTGTTAATGTAGATGATGAGGTTTGTTTCTTAATACTTGTATTGATTTTTTTGTGTTGATTGATTTAGTATATGTAGCTATGGTGTGAATCTGTTGTTTCGTGGTTAGTTTTCACTGTTATGACCAAAGATATTAGTTCCTGTTGTTTCTTTGTGCGCCATTGGGAAGAATTAATTTGCATAGGTAGATATAATAAGATGATACCTGCTTCATGTTTTCGGCAAGGAATCGCTTAGAGCATTCATGGATTATGGCCCATTCAATTCCTCTTGTTCTTCAATAGCATATCAAGACGCTTTTGTTTATGAAGCACATATTTTCTGTGATATGTGTGTTTTCCATTCATCCATGCAGTAGTACTATGATATGCGAACAGTCACTGCTTCCTCTCATTTGGAGAAGCTGATCACGTTTAGTCCTAAGTGTGCTGCTGGTATACCTTAATTTGGGAGTTTCTTCTTTACTTGATCCAACATTTCTAAGACCTATTTGTGTGCACACTACTGCATTTGAACAGCTACTAATTACTGAGTGAGATGAACCTGTTCTTAAGATGCTTAATATTCAAGCTTGTGATTTTCAGTAGACCCTACAAGGCCTTGTGCATCTTGATAATGATATCATAGTCTCCTATGTTACAGTGAACCTCAGCATGATCTTTAATTTACCTTTCATATTTTATTTAATGTCATACATTTTGAATAATGTTATTTAACAGTTTTCATTACATGATTCGATATTTCCTGTGCTAATGTGTGTGTCAACATTTTATTTACTTTATTTCAATAATTTCAATTAAGTGATTCAACATTTGACATGTTTGTAGTGCTGTCAACATTTTGTTTACTTGGTTTGAACCTTTTCCATGATCTGATTCAACATTTTTTATGCTATAGTCTGATGATGACGGTGATGGCAAGCATATTAAGTTGCGTTGGTCAGCAGCCCGTGTTGCTAAACTAGTGAAGAAACTTCGCCCCATCCACAAGCGACACATTATAAACAATGGGTTTGGTTTTGTGTTTGATGTGAAGAGTTTCAGGGTCCCTATAGAATTCATTGAATGGGTGTTGTCTAATACATCTTCTTGTTCTCGTGAGTTTCTTCTGCATCAAAAGTCCATCCACTTTACAAAAGATATGGTAACCAAAGTTCTTGGTATTAGCTCTGGAGATAGACCTGTTGAGGTGGAGAGTGCTGATTTTGAGGTTGAAGCTCTAGTAGAAAAGTTCAAATCTCAGTACAAAGTTGGAAACTATTATCCAATCAGTAAGTGCACTCAATTGATGCTCGCTGAGAATGATGAAGAAAAATTTATGAGGCACTTCATGTTGTTCCTGCTTTCTACTATTCTGATGCCTCGCAAGTCCAACAATTTGTGTGTGGAATACCTCTATTCCTTAGTGGACATTACACAGTTGGCAGAATATGACTGGGCTGAAGAGGTCTTGCATGTTATCATGTATGAAGTGCGCCGTTTCCATGGTTTGAGAGATATTCTTGGGAAACCTGTTGCTATGAAGCATTTCTACATGGAAGGATGTCTTCCTCTGTTGGCTGTAAGTTCTCTGCAATCTTCATGGAAACTTTGATGTAATGTTTTGTATATGACTTCTTTTCACGCTTTTTTTTTGTTATGTACAGATTGTTTATGCAGATTTCTTAGATTTGCCTCAAAATTCTCCAAATGTTCATACCCTGAACTACGGCGTGCCAAGAATCTGCAATTTGTCTTCTGCTGATTTTGACTACATCATGGAAATTGATAGGAAGAAGAACATTGGAACTCATGTTTATGGACTTCATCCGGTATCTTTTCCAGCACCTTTATTTATATTTGTATTTTTATCATTTTCTATTTTTATTTGATTTTTTCTCTATTTGTTTTTTTAGTTCCGTGATATCTCAGACACTCCTTATCGTATTACTGTTCCGGCTGAACACGGAATTCCAGAAACAGTAAGTTTGTTCTATGTCATTGAAATAATTATTAAGTGTTGTGTATAATGTTCTTTGTCATTGTGCAAATAGAAGAAAAATAGTTACAAGTCTGTTATATGATTTGCAATAAAATTTAATTAACATTTTTTCCTTGCTAAGGTTCTACATCCTGATGTCCAGCAATTACTTGATAACCAGAGAAAGTTATGGAAGTCAGATCTTTCTATTCTCTCCAACACATTCAATGATATGCTTGAGAATCAAGTTAGGAATGTTGCTTCTGAATTTAATACACTATATATTTCAAAAATGGCTGAATTAGCTGGTGCTTCAACTTCTGCTCGCAATGCTGGTCCTTCAAATAATCCAACCGATGTGCATGTTTCTGATAGCGGTTCAAGTGATCATGCTGAATCTGATGTTGGACTTGAAGATGAATCTTTGCATTCTGATGTTGGATTAAGTGATGATCATGTTCCTGATAATTCTGTGCCAGAAAATGATGTGCATGTTTCTGATAATGTTTCAACTGATTCTGATAATGCTTCACCTGGAGTTGCAGTCAATGGTAATATTTCTTTATACTTGAGCTTTCCATTTATATTTCTTCATGTTCTGTATGATTCTTCAATTCAATGTGAACATTCAAAATCTGGAGTTGAATTGAATGATAATATAAATTTTTCGTTACACTTTTTGTTCCTATGAATTATTGTCTAAATTAAAATTATTTAATGTTTCTTTTCAGATTTCCAAAATAATTCTCCAAATCATTCATGTGTTCATGAACGAATACCAAATGAAGTATCTGTTGAATTTGAACCTCTAGAACAAATACCTCCTGCTGGATTGGAAGGAGCAACACAAGTACCTCTAGAACAAGTACCTCCTGCTGGATTGGAAGGATCAACACAAGTACCTCATCGTGAAACAGAAAAATTAGACTTTGCTGGTATATAACTTCATTCCCACCAAAATTTAATTTTGTTCAGCTTTCATAAATATGCATGTTTGTCTTAGAGTTTAATTTGTGCCAGTAAAATCAGTCTTATATTATGTTTTGTTCTTCTTGGCAATTCACCTGAAGTTGAAAAAGAAGCAACAGGTGCAGATTCTACAGGAGGCAATTCAATTCCTGCTGTAGATGAACAACATGAATCAATATTTCAAATGCCTTTTGACGTTTTTGAACCAAATCTTGTTTTCCAAGACTGTGGATCACCCTCTGCATCTGTGGTTTGCTTCAAAAATATGTATTTTGTCACTACTGCTCCTTTAGTGCCGTTATTTGAATGACCTCTGGTTTATGTACAATCATAAATAGTTTGTCAAATTTTAAAATTGTTTACATTTCAACATTGTTTACACATGATAACTTACCAGTAAAACTATGTGACCATTTCTGTTAAAGTAGATCAACATTTTTTTAAAAGTAAACCAACAGTTCCTTTAAAATTGTTCATTACTCCTGGAAAGTTGTCAATATTGGATTTTGTGTTTATTTGTTCTTTGTCTGGCCTATTGTTTTATAAATCTGATTTTATATCACTATTGCTTTATGTAGAATCAGAAGTAAATGCTGAGAGAGAACATGTTATTGAACATGGCAATCAGTTTTCTTCAATCCCTCCTTCTATTTCTGTGAATGTCATGTTGCCATCTCTTTTGGACTCAGCTACAAGTTCACATGTATTACCAAGGAGTATTGTTGATGATTTACATATGCATAACAAAGAAAGAACCCATGCATTGACTACTTGTAAACCAGCTGAAGTTGGCCCTGGTATTGACATCGCTATGAATTATGGGTCGCCTACAAGTGCCTCGATCAATGGTAAGTCTTCTGCTTATTTCTTTTAGTGTTGTTCAAACAATATTGATTTTGAAATGTATCATAAAAATTGTTGACGTTTAAATGCAGCTAAACCTTTGTTGGGAAGTCTTGGTCCTAGTACCATAGATAGAAAGAATCGCAAGAAAAGGAAAGCATCTGATCTTAGTGATGAAACTCCATCTTTTGTTCTTGTACTTAATGATGATATTGAGAATTTTTACGCCAAGTTTATCTGCAAGAATGGTGTGAGGGACTTACATGGTTTTAAAAAGTAAGTCTGTTATGTTTTGATTCCTAAGGTTTTGCAAAAAAAATGTATCTATCCATCTTAAAAGCTATGTGTTCATAATTTGTTTCTTTTGCAGTAGTCCTTTTGTCATTGTTGGTGAAAATGTGTTGAATTACAAAGAATTTCAGATGCCTCTAAAAATGTATGGAGAGCTAACAGAAAAGTTTATGTCAGTATATTGTGATGTCTTCAATGGAACTCCAGAAAGATATTTATTTGATAAGATGGATCGGAAGAAAATTGCATTTTCTCCCTATTTCACGGTATGCCATGTACACAAACTACTGTTTTGCTGTTGTTTATGTTGCTCAAAATGATTTTTTATTTATGTCATGATTAATTCAAATGCAGAAAAAACTGCTTCTGAACCCATCCTCATTTGAATCTGGTGAATGCATTGATGAATTAAGGAAATATGATGAGCTTCTCAATATAAAATCTGCAGATTTGGTATGTATTTCTACAATAATATTATTTGCTAATTTGTTACTGCTGAATAATTTTATTACTAATAATTGTAAACTAGTATTTGACATGTGCACCTGTGTGTGTGTGATGTCCTATTGGTAATTTCTTTATAAATCTCACTTCTATTTATATCATATTCTTGTCTGATGTATTTTCCTTATGCTATTTCTAGATCTTTTTCCCTGTCATGATACAACGGCGCTGGGTTCTAATTTGTGTCAATGTCCTTTACAAAACTTTGAATTTGTTTGATTCTGTGAGTTTAACTTCTGCTGAAGACAGTGATCGAATTCTTATAAATCTGGTAATAATGGATTTATCTGCTTATCCATATTTCTTCTTATCATCAATTTTGAAATTAACCATGTTTAATCTATGTTTGTTTTGTATGTAGTCTGCGAATTTGTCAACTCTTTTTGTGGATGCAAATTTGTTCACTCAGTCTTACAATGAATTCAAAAGAAGCACTCCATCTGAATATCCACATGAAGTAGACATGTATGTTTCTTTTAGCTTTTTGTTGTATTAAAATTTGTAATACATCGAGTGCAATTTACATATATTAATGTTTACCAAATGTTTTCTTCTGCACTAGTGCTATGTACTAATATTAATTTTTCTAAATTTTGGTTGCAGTAGAAATGACACTATGGACTGCCCAAGTCTCAACAGTGGGTTTTACTGCATTGTATATATGGAATGTTGGGATGGCTTCAGAATGCTTAACTTTGATGAGGTTACCATTTTTGTTCTGCACATGTCCTTGAATTATTTGTTCAGTCATGTTTGTCTAATTTATTCTGTTTGCTGCATTTTTCAGAATGCTGTTATGCAATATAGGAAGGTGGTTGCACACAAGGTTTTCTACTCTCCACTCAACAAAACTGTTGATAGTTCAACTTGTGCCACATCTTCAAAGAGAGCCAAGAAGAAGAAAAAAATGAACCATCTGAATATGAGAAGTTATGAATGTTGACTGTGTAGTCATGAACTTAGTATGTTAATATGTCAGTGAAGTTATGTAATATACTATGAAATGAAGTACTTGTGTCTGTTTGAAGAAAAATCTTGTACTTTTACAAGGTTTTCTGGATTATGAATCATGTTGGAGCACCGTTTAAAACTAAGTCTGTTTAAAGAAAAACCTTGTACTTTTACAAGGTTTTCTGGATTATGAATCATGTTGGAGCACTGTTTAAAACTATGTTCTTTGTCTTTTTGCATGGATCTGGATTATGAATCATCTTGCTCGATTGTTCACACTTATGCTATTTCTCTTGTAGAATTGGTTTGTGTTATTTGGATGAGTTGGAACAAAGTAGTATTTGAACGTTCACAAATACCTACAGCCGTATCAACATTTCAACAATATTGTCTCAACATTTGCATATAGTAATCTCAACATTTCAACATAGTAAACTCAACGTTTTAAATATTGATTTATAAACTCAACGTTTTAAATATTGATTTATAAACATTGCCGTTTATAATTTTTATAAGTTATGAAACATTTTTTAATCGTTGCTTCAACAAAACCAAATTGCTTTATCAACTGTCACACATTTCATATAATATTGGTATACTCCCTGCCATAGAAGGTCAAATTGCTTCGGCTTCGGATATACCGGTGTCGGGGTTCTTTACCGCCGGCAAATAATATCGGGGATTGCGCGTCGGGCCTTGGGTGGTAGTGCAAAAGGACACGGGGGTTTATACTGGTTCGGGCCACCCCTGGGGTGTAAGACCCTACGTCCAGTTCGTGCTGCTCGCGTTATTTGCACTGGTTTGTAGTAGGGGGTACAAAGAGGGCGAGAGAGGGACTAGCTCCCAAGTCTCTGGAGTGCGAATCGAGCTCGGTCCAGTGACCGGCTGGAGGAAGAAGAAAGTCGAGGGAGAGAACTCCTCGGGAGAGAAGAGAGGCTCCCTGCCTCCCGTAGGAGGCCCAGGAGAGAAGAGGAAAAGAGTCCGTTCTTGCCTCACGCAGGAGGCCTGGCCTTCCCTTTTATAGCTCAAGGGGAGCCAGTAAAGAATAAGAGAAAGAGTACAGTCAAAGGGTAAGACGGGAAAAAAGGAGGAGCGCCTGCCCATGCTGGGGGGCCCGTCGTCCTTCCAAGTACTGTAGCCATGTCCTGCTGGTGTCAGTTGCGTCAGGGAGTGGTTGGCACAGTGTAGCAGCTTGACTCCGGGTGCTTCGGTCTTCCCGGTGGTTGCTTGGTTGCGAAGAGTCGAACCAGTCGGAGACGGAGACTAGTCGGGCGAACGGAGACTAGTCGAGTGAGCGAAGACTCCTCGGAGACGGAGACTTGTCGGGCGAATCGGAGGCTAGTGCTGTTGCGCCGCGGGTGCGCGGCTCCGTGGTGTTGACGTCGCCGCTGGCGGGGTTACGGTCGCCGTCGGTGCCGCTGGGGTCATTGTCGGAGTCGGTCGGGGCCGCCGCAGCTCGGCCGTTACACTCGCTCGGGGCCGTCATTGTCGGAGTCGGTTGGGGCCGCCGCAGCTCGGCCGTTGCG
>CM014274.1:87716628-87728672 GCA_004135705.1 Alloteropsis semialata
CCCGTGCCACCGCCGCTGTGGCCTCGCGTGGCTGGGCGGACGGCCGCCCTCGGCGAGGACGACGATGAGGACGAGCAGGCACGCGCCGCTAGGCTAGAGGAGGAGACATGGCCGCCCATGTCGCTGTTCCGCCCCGCATCTAGCCTCCTCGGCGCTCACCCCGCCATCTCCTCCTTCTCCTGCCGAATGGTCCCCGCAATCGATCCGAGAGGGGAGCGCGTCGAGGGCCCTGCGCGAGGGCCAGGCGGAGAGGGAGGGGCACCAGCGCAGGGAGGTGACGCCGCGCCGTGTTCCGCCGCTCGGGTCCCTCCGCCCGCTGCCGCTAGATCCCTCTCCGTGGGATTTGTTTTTTGTTTTCCGTGGGATTGGAATGGATCGGGTGGGGAGGGAAATAGAGAGAGAAAAGGGAAAAAAGAAAATAGAGAAAAAATAAAATAGAGAAAAAAGAAAAAAGAAAGGAGAATAACAATTATTATTTAATTAAAAACTTGTATTACTAATTGTTTCTATCCCATGATTTAGAATAACTATTCGAAGATTGTGTTATGAAGAAATATGTTTGGTGAGAGAAGATGGTAGTTGGAGATGGTTGAATAAAATATAGGGTAGTTGGGATAGAGTATGAGATATAGAGTATGATGGGTGCGGAAGAAAGTGGTATAGAGGAAAGAATCTTGATGACCAGGACAGTATATTCCTTTTAGAGGATGAAAATAGAGTACGATGAGTGCGGACAGCCTTATTCTCCCAAGAATTGTTGTTTGAGAAGAGCATTCCTGTTCGGCAGGACATGGTGGTGGAGTGCAGGCTCTGCAGTCCATGGCATTATGTACAATTGGGTTATTTAGGCCATGTTTCGTTCAACACCAAAATTTAAACTTCACTATTCATCAAAAGGAATCTTACATGCATGGAGTAGTAAACGTGTGTTAATGACAAAACCTATTCCATAACCCCCGGGTAACTTCACGAGACGAATCTAATGAGCCTAATTAGGTCATTAGATAACGTCATGCTACAGTAAATAATCTCTAATGACGGATTAATTAGGCTTAATAGATTCGTCTCGCGATTTTCCGTCCATCCGTGTAATTAGTTTTATAATTAGATCATGTTTAGTCCTCCTAATCTTGAGTTTAAAATTGCGAATTCAAACAAATTTGAATTCTTCAGTGAACTAAACATGGCCTTATTGGTTTTCCAACTGATGTGGTGTCGATGATAATGTGATAATTTAATTAACAGTTTAGATTCGCAATACTGGAAACATTAATGGTGGTTACACTTGTATGTTTATGTCCTGCTTGGATAGCTGTACTTGTATGATTATGGTGGCATTGTCCTGCTGTTCACTATCATTCAGAAATTTCAGTATAGCCATATAAGGGCTTGTTTAGTTCGGTGAGAAAGTTTACGAAATCTACCGTAGCAATTTTAAACGAAGATTAGGAGGACTAAACATGATCTAATTATAAAACTAATTACACGGATGGATGGAAAATCGTGAGACAAATCTATTAGCCTAATTAATCCATCATTAGAGATTGTTTACTGTAGCACAACGTTGTCTAATCATGGCAATTCAGTAAGTTCAGAGCACAAGATTGGAGCAACTGTTTTACAACAGGGCAGTAGGTTATTGACTTGCAAAATGCAGGCTTGTGCTTGTAGTCTGTTTGACTGTTTGACCTGGTTACTGCAACAGCCAGATGTGAGTTTAGTCTTTACTCCTTACGGTACCTTTATGTCTTGTGCATTTGTATGTTGGCTGGTGTTAGCATGGGAATTCCGTTAGCTAGGTGGTTGCTGTTCTTAATTTGTCACTGATGCAATTCTAGATTCAGTCCTTGTTTTTTCCGTCTCATGATATCGATAGCCATGAGTATCCTAAGTGCCAGTCAAGATTCAGAAAATTCAGACATGGGGGTATTCAGAATATAGTATTTATTTCTGCAGAATCCCAGTGCTGTGCTTCTTAGTTGTAAACACCTGCAATATTTTGTGCTGCATTTCTTCAGTATGATTGCCAGGTTGTGTTTCAACAGATGTAGTATTGTTCAGGAAACGACTTTCATGCAAGGAACAGAAAACTTGACACAACAGATGTTATGATTGCCAAGGCTTGCGTATATTGTTTAGCTGACGAATCAGATAATGTTTGGCCTCGTTTCCACTATTGATGCGAGTTGTCCTAAAGTGATAACTAGTATTAGGTGCATTTTTCTGATCATATCAAGCGGCCTGCACTCAGGAACAAACATTTCACACTAATACCAAACTGAATGGCAATAGCGTTTCAGCAGAGAATCTAAAAGATCAGATATAATTGGTGGTCAAGTTCGATGATTAAACATCCCTACCTTCACTAGTGCCATGAACGGGAGGCTATGTAAACGCGAAACAGAAATGGAACTTGTGAGAAGAATGTTCATAATAATGTGCGAAGCAACGGTTGATTCTCGCTACTATTTATTCAGTGTGTGACTGTACAACTAGTTATCAGTCACCACAAGATTATGCTGGAGGGAGAACGGAACATCACAAAGTAACCACACCAACAACTCGTCACAGGAGATTGTTGTTGTAGTATACGAAAATGATTCCCAGCAGTTTGTAAATTTCAGTACCATTCAGAAGATGAATTTCATTTAGAAACAGGTTGACAGTAGCATTTCAGAGAAGAATCATGCTGTGCGAGATGCCATCAAACCAACAACTGACTGGTATTGAGAAAATGATCGACTTGCATTTAGGAACTGAAAACGCTGCACAAGTACACAGCTTTAGTATGCAGGAGAGATCTGCAGGGACGAACATAGACTCGCATACAGTTCTCACTGATTCAGAATCATCCATGCGTCAAAGAACTCCAGAACAACAGCGTGGCGCATCCGGTGCACGGCGGACTGCGCCTTCATCTCCTCCCAGATGGTGCGGCGCGCGTGGCTCAGGGACGAGATGACCCACGCGTTCCAGCCCGGGGACGGGCGATGGAACGAGTCGGCCATGCGGTCGGCGGCCATCGTCGCCCGCGCGTGCGCGGCGGCGGAGCGCAGCCACCGCCGCGCCTCGCCGGCGTGGTCGCGGGCGGCGGAGCGGTGGCCTTCCCAGCTCGGCCACCGCGGGTCGGCCCCGAGGCCGAGGAACAAGCCGCAGACGTTGAAGATGCACCCGGCTTTGGAGTGGAGCGCGGTGAGGCGGACGAGCTCGCGGCGGGCGTCCTCGATGTCCATGCTGGGGCACTGCTCGGCGCTGGGTCTGGGGTGGAGCGTTAGGCCGCTCCGGAGACTGAGCACCAGGTTGATGACCCGCTGGAGTTTGCCGTGGGCGCGGTCGAAGAGGAAGAGGAGTCCGGTCGTGGTGCCGTCCACGACGAGCACGAGGCTTCCCGGCACCGTCCGCACCAGCTCCCTGTACTCATCCATTGTGGCCGTGTGGGTCGAGAGCTGGACAGGAAGAGGGGCAGAAAATTTATGGGGGCTGGATAGACGGTGAGAAATGCGGCTTGTTTAGCGGAAATCAAATTCTATCATGGTTGATTAATTACTTTACAACGAGCCATGGTCCCACTTGCTAAGGCAGACTTGCTCTTCCGCGTGGGGTTCACATGTGACAACGTCATAGCTACTTAGTAATTGTCCATCCTAGAAACCAAACACTATCTTTTTCTTCCTTTTTCTCTTCACTTTTTCTCAAGCTTTTTACTCCTCGCAAATCTAAGTTGGTGGAACTGTGGGCGTGACATCCTGGAGGCGAAATAGATGTAGATCCCTCTATTGCTTGTGTGGCCGGAGAACCCGGACAAGAAAAGGGGCAGGAATTTACAAGGTGATGTAGGTCGGAGAGAAATGTGGCTTTAGAGGAAAGCCAACTTTACCGTTGTTACCTCCAAAATGAGTGATTGATCTCATTTTCCCACGGCATACTTGCTCTCTCGCTTGGGGTTCACATGTGTCAGACTCATAATAATGTGCAAATTCTATCATCGTTGATTAATTACTTTAGAATGAGCCATGATCCCACTTGCTAAGGCAGACTTGCTCTTCCACGTGGGGTTCGCATGTGACAACGTCATAGCTACTTGTAATTGTCTATCTTACAAACCAAACACTATCTTTTCTTTCCTTTTCATCTTCACTTTTTCTCAAACTTTTTACTCCCCGCAAATCTAAGTTGGCGTGCCTGTGCGCGTGACAGCTTGGAGGCAGAATAGATGTAGGTCCTTCCATTGCTCGTGTAGCCGGAGAACGGACAAGAAGAGAGGTAGGAAATTCACATGGTGAGATAGGGTAGACAGAAATGTAGCCTTTTCCGGTATAGGAAGAAGAGAAATGTGGCTTTTTTCCGAGTTAGTATGGAGGAAATGTAGCTTTATTGGAAAGAACCGTAGTCCGTTATTTCCAAATTGAGTTATCGATCTCACTTGCTCTTCCACGTGGGGTCCACATGTGATAGTTCATAATTGTTTGTGACCGTCAATCCCACAAAACCGCAACCTTTCTTCTCCTCCCTTTCCCTCACTTCCCCCAAACTTTTGCTTCATTTTCTATTGAAATTTTGTTTCAAAATCTTGTCTGTGTTTTTTTGTCAATTTTTTTTCAAATTTTCGATCCTGATTTTTTCTAAACTCTTTGTTTGACTTTTTTTAAAAAAACTTATTCATATAAATTTCGTTTTTATACAAATTTTACTGCAAACCGTTGCATGTGAACAAATTTGTACATTGTTTTGTGTTTTTGTGTACATAAGAGCATCTCCAAGAGACTCTGTATTCTTTGTGGGTTAGCTAAAAAAAGAAAAATGAGAGAAAAAATCGTATCCAACAGACTAGGCAAACCAATCGGCATCTTTCCGACCTCGCTATCTTCGACCCACGCCTCGCCTTTTTTGCCGAGCGGCGCTCGCTCGCCATCGCCCCCGCCAGTGCCCGCCCGCGCCCTCCCCCTTGTTCCCGCGCCGTTTTCCTCGCTACCGCGCTTCGATCTGCTGTTTCCCGCGCGACTGATGCGGTCCGAGAAGAACCGGCAGTGTTCGAGAAGACGATCCGATACGCATCCCGGAAGGCGTACGCGGAGACGCGGCCGTGGATCAAGGGGCGGTTCGCCAAGCGCGCCGACGACGACGCGGACGGCGACGCCGGCGATGCGGAGGCCGCCGTGCCGTCGTCTGCGTCGTACGTGCTAGCCTTCGGCTACGGCGTCGTGCCGAGCTTCTGATGGTGTGGTTATCATCAGTTCATCATCCTAAGTTAGCTGTTTATCGTGAAGCCTATGGATCTACAAACTAGAACACATGGAGGATGGATTGAATGTCCAGCAGGAGAACGTCCAGGAGCGTACAGGGGCATGCGAAATCTCACGTACGGCGGCGGCGACTTGAGATCGTGGAGATTGAAAAAATAATAAAAACCACGTGCAACCGATTTTGAATTAGATGGATTTTTATTTTTAGCTAGCCTCTTGGATTACCCTATAGAATTATGTGGTTATCTATTTTTACAAAAGAGGTACAATCTTCAAATTTAGCTAACATTATGCCTAGTCTCTTGGAGATGCTCTAACTTTTTGTTTTTATAATTTGTTTTTGCTGATTTAAAATGAGAATAGGAGGAAAGAGCGAGTGCACGTGGTGCTGAGATTTGTTCATGGGAGATAATTGCCGACGGCAATTGACCAGTTTTCCCTGCTTACAGGCGTCTGCAAATTAGTATGGTGCGATCATGCGATTCATACTTCACGGATGACGCGGATGCATACACTTGCAGGAACATGGTGGAATTGTCCTGTTTAAGTTTCATGCAAAGATTCAGATATATTCAGAAGAACGTGCTGGCATAATTGTAATAGAGGAGAATCGAATTTTCAGAGTTCAGAGGAAAACCAGATTGGAGATCTTTACAGAAACAGGGCTTCTTGACTGAAGGATAAAGACTCGAGCTGTTGTTACATTACCTCATGAGCAGTGGCGGACTAGACGAGTTTCCACGCCTAGGGCCAACTTGTAAGCTATTTAAAGTAGTAGCGGCCTAACCAAAACTCGACTATGCAAATACGGTTTCGGTACACAAGTACAAAATAACCAAAGATACGGTAATATTATGGTGAAGATCTCACAGTACCTTAAATTCAACAAATATAGTAGCAAAAAATGACATATCAAGGCTTTGGCTTCAGGCTAAGGAAAGCAAATTCCTAACCATTGAGATACTGAATCACACTCACATGGCAACGAACAAAACAATTTCATGCTAAGTAAAGCAAATCTTCACCTGAAATTGGAGTATGGGTCTATAGTCACTACTCGAGCAGTCAACAGGGCACCTATCCAAAATTTTAAGCCAATTATAAGCTCACTCCTCAATTACCCAGTCAGCTAGTCGCATTTTCATTATAGCTCTAGCATCTATAAATGTGCTCAGAAGTGCCCTCCCACTACAGCAACAAGGAAACAGAAAGAGCAAAAAATAGCTTCAGGTGGTGGTCAGGCAAAGCATCGAACATATGACGAGGACAGGAGACGGTACCATTGCTGCTCGCCCTCACGCTCGCATCGCAAGAACACAAATGCCTTGAGCTCGAGCGCTGCTGCATGCTGGAGCATAGAGCGAGCGCGTCTCCGCGGCGGCCGACGACGCTAGAGGACAGCTCCGTGGCTGCGTGACTGAAGGGCGTTGGGGATCAGGCTGTTAGGCCGCTCCGTCTCCGCCGCAAGAGAGCGTCCCGTGCCGGCCGTCGGGGTTTGTACTCGAGCGGCTCCTCGATTTGGCGGCGGCGCGGTGCAGGAAATCCATCGAGAATGCGCGGCAGCGGCGGGACTCTGCGAGGGTACGAGGGGAGACTGGGAGGGAGGGAGCGAGCGAATGGCGATTTTGACGCGAACTGGGACAAGACAAGGCTGTGTCCCTCCGATGACGGGAACGGAAGCCTGAGCGAGCCAAGTGTGCCTTCGTGGGCTGAGCAACAGACGACTATACGGGCCTTCGCTGTCGTGCTGGGCTGTCCACGCCTAGGGCCATTATATGGATGCTGTAGCTGGGCCATGGAACATTTAAGGAAATGAGGTACAAGAGGTTATTTTGGGCCACGCCTAGTGCCGTGGCCCTAGATCAGAGATGTTTACACCAACAGAGCTCTTTTTTATGGATGTGTTGCGACTCGCGAGCATGCTATCTATTAACTTCTTCATTCTCATGTTTGGGTTTCTTCTACCCTCATAATTTGCCACTTGTAGTGTTGAAGCTGATAACAATGACCATCATTTCGGTTATTTTTGTTTCACAACTTTTTCCAATGGTTGTGTCGATAACCATGATCGTCCTGTGAAGATTCAGAATACTCAACTTGGAGTGGAGTATCTCAGTGTCTTTCACAGTGATCAGTTTTTCTTTTATCATGCAGCATCTTCCTTTTGGCAATCTGTTGTTCTGCTTTTTACTTATAGCAATATTTTGTTCTCCAATTGCTTGGTACATATGTTCAGTATGATTACAGAAGTTATAAGTAGCAAATGTAATTTCATGTACAAACATTTCAGAAAACCTGTACCTGGCGGCAGGGTATCAGAGATGATCTCATTCAGGAAGTGACTAGACTTTTAATGGCATTCAGGGAAAGACTTTTATACAACCGACAAGGCGACAAGCAACAGTTCAGAAGAGAAATCAGATTTCACTAGAGAATATTTCGAGCAAATCGATAGTAATATTTCAGTGGAGACGCAAGCAATGTGCAGGAGAATCGGATCGCGTGGTCGGATGGTCGGGCTGGATGGGCCGGGCCGGTCGATCAGGCTTCGCGTCGGTGGACGAACGGCCCACTTCACCGAAACTGCCGGTCTCTCTGCCCTCTTCGCCCGCGCTGGATCTCCTCGGGCGCAGTTAGCGCAGGCTCGCACGCCGCCGCTTCGTATCGCTTCGGGTGACTCCCACATTCAACCCTCGGCGGCTCGTGTACCGAACGCTGCTTTCAAGGGAAGGGAGGCGCAGGGCGGGGCGGCGGATCTGCACTGCGACATGGAGAGACAGGGCGCAGGAGGGCGTGGTCGGGGTTTTGGGATGAACCGCGGCGACGAAGAGCAGTTCCCGGCGGCGGCGGCGGCTTCCCAGGCGGCGACCTCGGTTTCGACCCTGGGTATGGCGATGCCTGGGGGAACCGGGGTCGTGGCTGGCAACGGGGGCGTTTCAGGCCGCGTGGAGCTCGGGGTTTTGTGCCGCGTCGTGGTGGTCATACTGGCAGGCCGGGCCGCGGCGGCCGGGCTGGCCGTCATGGCGCTGAAGATGTCCCGGCCGGCAACCACGGTGGCCATGAGCCGGCTTCCGCCGCCGGTGCTGGTGCCACTGGTATGGACTGTGATCAGGAGACGGAGGCGGAAGAAAAGGAAGTGGCCAGGACTGGGAAGAAGGAGAAGAGCTGCAGCCGTTGTGCTCTGAAAGGGCATCTCGCAGCAGAGTGCACCAACAAGGTATACTGTGTGATTTGCGATGGCCATGATCACGTCAATCACCGTTGCCATCTTCTCAAGCAGCCACGCCCGGTGGCGCACGCAGTGGGATATGCGGTGGCCGGCTTAGGGTTTTACCACATCCCTCACCCACCGCTGTCCCGCAAGAAGGAATCCAAGACGGCTCTCGTCAGGATTGTTGGGGGAACCCTGTCCGTGGATCAGGTAGTGGCGCAGCTTCAGCGCGTCGTCTCTGGCAAGTGGAAATGGGAGCCGTGATTCATGAGAAGGATTCGTTCATTGTTCCTTTTCCATCCAAGAACGAGCTGCAGCGGGCGGTAGCTTTTGGTGGTGCTGATGTTAGGGACAGTGCCGTGCCCAAGGGTGTTAGGATGCAATTTGAAGAATGGCATGAGGAGGAGGAAGGATATCTGCTTCCCAAGGTTTGGATTCGAGTCACCGGCATTCGGAAGAAACTGAGGGAGTTCCTAAACCTTTGGGCCATTGGTTCCTTGCTAGGATCTACTCAGACGTGGACATGGAAACAACTCGCAAGAGCAATTTTGGGCGGATCCTGGTAGCAGTTCTTGATCCTAAATTGTTGCCTGCTAGACTTGACATTGTGATTGGTGACCATTACTTTGACATAAAATTCGAGGTTGAGCCAGTGGGTTTTGATGATAATGGAGATGAAGTGCATTTCCAGTTTGGGGACGACGATGGTGATGACAGCCATATGGAGGAGGATAATTCCAATGACCAAACTCATGATAGGGAAGGGAAGCGGTCTAGAAAGGAGCACTCTGATGTTCAAGGTGCTACTGGTCATGGGGCTGCCCCTGGTACCAAAGGTGCCCCTTCCATGTCCACTGAGCAAAGAGAGGAGATGGAAGCGAAAATTCAGAAGATGGCGAATGAAATCACCGATATGGCAGTTGACAGGACCCTAGACTTTTGTGCGGATCGAGTAATCGCGGAGGAAGACTTTGATATGAATGAGGATGATCTTCTTGGAGAGGAGGCAGTGCTGTCCAAGAACATGGATGCACAGTTTGCACCACCTGGGGAGGATTCTTCGTTTGCTGCTGCATGGGAAGCTGATCTGGAGACGGAGGAGTCGGGCGGGGCTGCTGCCCTGGCGGTCCGGCAGGGGAGCAGGCGTGTGCGCCCAAGGCCTGGGGCTCCTGCGGTGCCGGACTGCAGGGGCGCCGGCTCTGCTAACAGGGCACAGCTGTTGCCGGGCGACCTGGCTGCCGCGGCTGGGATCAAGGAGGTGGTGACCTCGCCAACTCGCTCAAGTCCGAGGCTGGCGGGACTTGCTGACCAGCACACCTTGGTGAAGGCCCAGAAGCGCGCTGCCAAAAGGAACCTCGACTCTGAAGGTTACACTAAGACCTCCTTCTGTTCTTTCTCTGATCAAACCATTCTTGCAAGTGTTAGAAATTTTGGAGTAGTACTAGGCTCTAGCTCCATGCAGATCACAGATTCTATTTCTCTTTTAAAAAATATAGAGCTTCTACGTCTTGAATCACAAGCGGACCCTTCTATAGCCGTTGATATTTCAGATAGGGAACATAATGAAATTTTTGAGGAGGAAAATCGGGATTTTGAAAACCTTACTCTTGGTCATCTATGTGGTGATTTTGTGGAGGAGGTTATGGACGAGGACAGTGATCACCTAAGCTGTGACTTCGAGACTGTCTTTAAGAAAAACAAATCCAAATGCTCCTTTAGAAAAAAAAGGCAAGGCTAAAATTAGGGTAATTAAAAAACACAAAACAAGTGCGAAATGAAAGGAATCTTTTGGAACAGCAGAGGTCTTAGTGACTTGGCTAAATTCAGGTTCCTATCTGATACTAGTAGAGAAGAGAAGCTAGACTTCATCGCTCTACTAGAGACGGGGAAAAAAGATTTCCCACAGAGCACTTTAAACAACATTTGTGCTGGACGAGACTTCCTATGGCACTGGTCGGAACCTCATGGTAGATCCGGGGGCATCCTACTAGGCATTAACTTGGAAGTCCTAGATATTGGAAGCATTGACGAAGGGGACTTCTATGTGAAGTTCCATCTTCGCAACAAGGACGATGGTTTCCGTTGGGTCCTAGTAGCAGTCTACGGGGCCGCTCAAGAGGAATTTAAAGAAGCATTCCTAGCTGAATTGGTACAAACTTGTGCAAAAGAAGAGTTGCCTCTTCTTGTAGGGGGCGATTTTAATATCATTAGAAACCCTCAAGAAAAGAACAACGATAGATACAATGACAGATGGCCCTTTCTATTCAATGCGGTCATAGACAGCTTGGATTTAAGGGAGTTGGAGCTTTCTAATCGAAAGTTCACTTGGGCAAATTCTAGGACCGTACCGACATATGAGACCCTTGATCGCATCCTGGTTACTACCGAATGGGAGGCGAAATTCCCATTGGCTACGGTCCAAGCGCTAAATAGAGAAATTTCCGACCACACCCCACTACTTATGAGTACGGGGAATGGAACTCACTCAAATAAACAACCGCTTTTTAAATTTGAGCTTGGTTGGTTACTAAGAGAGGGTTTTTCGGAGTTGGTAGCACAAGTTTGGAGAAATGAGACCCGAGGCCGAACACCGTTACAAAAATGGCAATTTAAAATCCAAAAATTACGTCAATTCCTACGGGGTTGGGCGAAAAATACTAGTGGCATGTATAAGAAAGAAAAGGAGGATTTAATTAAGAAAGCCGAAGAATTAGACAAAAAGGCCGAAACAGTGTTGCTAAGTGCTCAAGAGCTTGACTTGAAACATTGTCTTAAGCAACGTCTTGTCCAGTTACTAAGAGAGGAAGAAATAAAATGGTATCAAAGAGCCAAAGCAACTAAGTTGCTACATGGCGACTGCAATACCAAATATTTCCAACTGGTAGCAAATGGCAAGCATAGGAAAACAAGGATTTTTCAGTTAGAACAAGAGGAGGGCTTAATAGTAGGGGATGAAAATCTTAAGCGCTTCATCACCAACTATTATAAGGGACTTTTTGGTGCTCCGGAACAGAACAACTTCACCTTGTTGGAATCGGCTAGAGACGATATCCCGCAAGTAACCGAGTTGGAAAACAAAATCCTTACCTCACCTTTTTTGGAAGATGAGGTCAAGAAAGCGATATTCCAAATGGAGCATAATAAGGCACCGGGTCCTGACGGTTTCCCAGCTGAATTTTATCAAGCCTTTTGGGACATCATCAAGGAGGATTTGCTACCTCTCTTTCACGAGTTCCATAATGGGCACCTTCCTCTGTTTAGTATCAACTTCGGCATTATCACTCTCCTTCCCAAACAGAAAGAGGCTAAACAAATCCAGCAATTTAGGCCCATATGTTTGCTTAATGTGAGCTTTAAGATCTTTACCAAGGTCATGGCAAATCGAATAGCTCTAGTAGCACAAAAGGTCATTAAGCCTTCCCAAACGGCTTTCATGTCCGGGAGAAACATTATGGAGGGAGTTGTTATTTTGCATGAAACCTTGCATGAGATGCATAGGAAGAAGCTTGATGGCGTTGTCCTAAAACTCGATTTTGAGAAAGCTTATGACAAGGTTAAATGGTCTTTCCTCCAACAAACTCTACGTATGA
>CM014274.1:87729672-87796637 GCA_004135705.1 Alloteropsis semialata
CCCCTGAGTCTTTGCTTCCATAAAGATAGATTTGGACAGAAGATTGAGAGGAAATACTTGTTATATAGTCCTAAGGGCCTGAGAAACCTATTCACTTGGATTTAGCCAGCAAACAAGCAATGAGAACAATAAATCCAAGTGAATAGTTGAGTGAAGAACCAAATTTTGCAAAACCTAACCACACAATTCTAAAAACAAGATTAACTTTTGAAAACCTATCTAATGCACTTTCAATTTTGTGTCCAAGGTTTCAAGCCAAGTTACGAGAATCCAAGATATTTAGCTCACTTCTCAAAGCACAAAACCTTTGCTCATCTAGAGGCTTAGTGAAGATATCGGCAAGTTGCCTCTCGGTGCTTACATGTTGTAAGGCAATATCTCCTCTAATCTCATGATCCCGTAAGAAATGATGTCTTATATTTATATGCTTTGTTCGGGAGTGTTGCACCGGGTTGTTAGCTAGCTTGATTGCACTTTTATTGTCACACAAGAGCGGAATCTTACTAAACTCACAACCAAAGTCACTCAAGGTTTGCCTCATCCATAAAAGTTGAGCACAACACGCTCCCACCGCGACGTATTCAGCCTCGGCGGTGGATAGGGCAACGGAATTTTGTTTCTTAGAACTCCAAGATACTAGGGACCGGCCAAGAAATTGACACGTTCCCGTTGTACTCTTTTGATCCACTTTGCAACCAGCATTCCTTAGGATTGGCTTGAAATCTAGCACACATGCACACACTAAGCATGATATCGGGCCTAGATGCACAAAGGTAAAGAAGAGATCCAATCATGGAGTGATATACCTTTTGGTCTACGGCCTTACCTTCTTCGTTGAGGTCAAGATGTCCATTAGTTGGCATTGGAGTCTTGATGGGCTTGGCATTCTCCATGTCAAACTTCTTGAGCATATCTTTGGTGTACTTGGTTTGACTTATGAAGGTGCCATCTTTGAGTTGCTTGATTTGAAATCCAAGGAAGAACTTCAACTCACCCATTATGGACATCTCAAACCTCTTTGTCATTATCCTACTAAATTCCTCGCACCAAGCTTTGTTAGTAGAACCAAATATAATGTCATCGACATATATTTGGCATACAAATATATCTTTATCAACTTTGTGAGTAAATAAAGTAGGGTCAGCTTTGCCTATTTCAAAGTTCTTCTTAATGAGAAAATCCTTAAGGCATTCATACCATGCTCTAGGGGCTTGCTTGAGCCCATAGAGCGCCTTATGGAGCTTGAAGACATGGTTAGGAAACTTTGGGTCTTCAAAGCCGGGTGGTTGCTCAACATATACCAATTCGGAGATTGGTCCATTTAGAAACGCACTCTTCACATCCATTTGATATAGCTTGAAGTCATGGTGAGTAGCATAGGCAAGTAATATACGAATTGACTCAAGCCTAGCTACGGGAGCATAAGTCTCACCAAAGTCCAAACCTTCTATTTGTGTGAAGCCTTGAGCCACCAATCGAGCTTTGTTCCTTGTTACCACACCATGTTCATCTTGTTTGTTGCGGAAGACCCATTTGGTGCCAATGACATTATGTTTTGGTCTTTCCACTAAGGACCAGACTTCATTCCTAGTGAAGTTGTTCAACTCCTCTTGCATGGCCACCACCCAATCCGGATCATCCAAGACTTCTTCTACCTTTAGGGGTTCCAAAGAGAAAACAAACGAGTAATGTTCACAAAAATTTGCCAATCTAGATCGAGTAGTTACCCCTCTTTGAATACTCCCAAGTATATTGTCAATGGGATGGTCCCGTTGAACACTTTGATGCACTCTTGGATGTGGGACTTGAGTGTGGTGCTGAATATCTCCATCTTCATTTTCTTCCACTTCAGTTTCAGAGTCTTGAATCAGGTCAGGAGCATTTCCTTCAGAATTTCTGGAGGTTCCGGAAAATTGTCCGGAGTCTCCGGAACCTGCGGAGCCTCCGAAGATTTGTCCGGAGTCTCCGGAGATGTCAGCATTTCTGCCTGCAGCAGGTTCATTTGTCCCTGCCACTTGTTCTTCTTCATCTTCGTTCTCCTGAGGTCTGATCTCACCAATTGCCATCCTCTGAATTGCCCTATGAGATGGTTCCTCTTGGCCTAAAACATGTGGATCAACTTGCTCTACTTGAGAGCCATTAGTCTCATCAAACTTCACGTCACTCGCAATTTCAACACAGCCGGTGGCTTTGTTGGAAACACGATAGGCATGAGAGTTTGAGGCATAGCCAAGAAGAAAACCTTCATTTGATTTAGGAGCAAACTTAGAACTTCTAGATTTCTTATCAAGAATAAAGCATTTGCATCCAAAAACCTTAAAGTAAGACACATTTGGCTTGTTACCGGTGAGAAGCTCATATGAGGTCTTTTGAAGAATCTTGTGGAGGTAGAGTCGGTTGATGGCATGACAAGCGGTGTTAATAGCTTCGGCCCAAAATTGGTCCAAAACCTTGTACTCATCTAGCATTGTCCTTGCCATCTCAATGAGTGTACGATTCTTCCTTTCAACAATTCCATTTTGTTGAGGTGTGTATGGGACCGAGAACTCATGACCAATGCCTTCCCCATCAAGGTAGACTTCAATGTTGGAGTTCTTGAACTCGGTTCCATTGTCACTTCTCACCCTCTTGATGGTCTTCTCAAACTCATTTTGGGCTCTCTTTGCAAATTTCTTGAACACTTCTTGTACCTCACTTTTGTCATGCAAAAAGAACACCCAAGTGAAACGAGAATAATCATCAACAATTACAAAACCATATTTGTTACCGCCAATGCTTATGTAGGCCACGGGTCCAAAAAGATCCATGTGTAGTAGTTCAAGTGGCCTTGTAGTCTTCATGATGCTTGTTGACGGATGTGGATTTCCAACTTGTTTCCCGGCTTGACATGCACTGCAAAGTCTATTTTTCTCAAAAGTCACATTGGTTAGTCCAAGAATATGATCACCTTTGAGAAACTTGTTCAAGTTTCTCATTCCCACATGAGCTAGCCGGCGATGCCATAACCAGCCCATGCTAGACTTTGCCATCAAGCAAGCGTCAAGTTGAGTTTTCTCCGAAGTGAAATCCACAAGGTAAAGCTTTCCTTTGAGTACACCCTTGAAAGCAATGAAGCTGTCATTTCTTCTTGAGACGGTCACACCCTCATTAGTGAACAAACAATTGTAACCCATCTCACAAAGTTGAGATACGGATAGTAAATTGTAATTCAAGGATTCAACAAGAAAGACATTTGAAATTGAATGATCGGTAGAGATAGCAATTTTACCTAACCCCATTACCTTTCCTTGACTTCTATCACCAAATACAATATTGTCACTTGCATTTTCATTTGCCTCAAAGGAAGTGAACATCTTCTTCTCTCCGGTCATATGATTGGTGCACCCACTATCAAGCACCCATTTTGATCCACCGGAGGAGTAGGCCTACAAAACAATTTAAGCTCTAGTTTTAGGTACCCAATGTTGCTTGGGTCCTAGAGTGTTAGTCACAAGAACTTTGGGCACCCACACATTTCTTTTAATCAATGTGTCCCTAGTGCGATACCCAACATACTTGGCAACCACCTTACCATTGTGGTCCCAAGTCAATACATAATCGGCATAATAAGAATCTTGAGCAGCTGTCTTCTTTGTCTTTGTTGGAGGAGCTGCTCTTACCTCTTGTGGTCTCTTCCTTTGATGTGTCATGCCATCCAATAGACCACCATTCTTACCTATGCCGGACTTGCTTTGGTTCTTGATGAAAAGAATGGGTTCAACATTTTCTTGCTCACTCTTACCAATGCCCTTTCCTTTCACAAAGCCAAATTTCTGTATGTATTGAGTACCAAACCCCTTGGTATGGTTCTCAAACTTACCAATGTTGTCCTCCTTTGGAGAATATTCTTGTTGAACAAAAGATGTAAGCCTTGCAATTTCTTTCTTCATAACATGCATCTCGGCAAGGTTAGTGGCATAGGCTTTAACATCAATATTGAAGCATTTATCACAACCATTACTAGTGGAGGGAATAGATGGTTGGGTTGCATCCTTAGAGTTAGACGAGGTGCTTTCCCAAAGAGTATTAAATTGAACTTCAAGAGCCGTGTGTTTGGCATTTAAACATGAGAAGTTTTCTTGAAGTTTCTCATTCATACTCTTTAGGCTATTTGATTCATCATTGGCTAAATCTAGTTTCTTGCGCAACTCATCAACCTTTTTCTTTCTCTTTAGCATAAGACTTTTCAAGAGCAAGAAGGTTATCAATTTTGACTTTGAGCAAGTCCTCTTGCCTCTTGAAACTCTTCCTTTGTTCGGCAAGAGATTCCTCAAGAGAGACGGTTTTCTCTCGCTCAAGTCTAATCAATTCTTCTTGTTCCTCAAGAGCATCATCCCGGTTATCTATTTCCTCCAAAAGTTTTATTATTTTAGATGTGGCCCTTTTATCTAAGTTCGTTGTGCTACCATCATCTTCACTATCATGGTCACTATCACTAGAAGGAGAATCGGATATCACCTTGGGTCCTTTAGCCATGAGGCAAGTTGGTGGAGCATCATCTTCATCATCGGTGATGTAGCCAAATAGTGTTGATGAAGTTGAGGATGCTTGTATGGCAATGGTTGCAACTTCCTCATCATCGGAGTCGGAGCTTTCTTCATTAGAATCCCACTCAATGTCAAGGTGAGCTTCTCCGGTGTGCTTCTTCTTGTAGTGACTCTTGTTCTTGTGTTCCTTGTTGTCCTTGTCTTCCTTGTGATCTTCCTTCTCACGTGGACAATCAACAATGAAATGACCTTCTTTGCCACACCTAAAGCAAGCTCTCTTTGAGTTTCTCTTGGTTGTGCTCTTCTTGTACTTTCCTTTGACATATCCTTCTTTCTTCATGGCTTTTCTCAATCTTCTCATGAACAAGGCTGCCTCTTCAGAGTCATCCGAATCTTCATCATCATTATTTGAAGTCTTTTGGACTTCCTTTTCTTTGCCTTTGTTGCTTGCCTTGAGAGCAACCCCACTTCCCTTCTCAAGTTGCCTGTGTATAGCCTCATTGCAAACATTAGATACTAAAGCGTGTTGTCATTAATCAACCAAAACCTAAAAGGATCATAGATGCACTTTCAAAAATAGTTGTGGCGTATTATTTATTATGCTACTGGGTTAACTCCACCGGAGTCGGTCCGCCATATGCTTGGCAGCTGGCTCTCAAATCAAGATAAAAAGTCAAAATCTTTGATTTTGGTGGGAATTTCTGCTTTATGTTGGGCTATTTGGAGATGCCGCAATGACATTGTATTTAATAAATCCAAGTATTTATCATTTATGCTGGCTCTTTTCAGGGAGACATACTGGATGCGATTTTGGTCGCAACTGCAGCATGACGATCAAAACAAAGAATGGTTCAAGAAGGCGAGCTTAATGCTTGAGAGCACCGCCTTGGAACAAGCCAATCACGGATGGAAACATAATAATAGATTGGCGGATATTTAGACTATTCTGTTTTGTTCTTTTCCCTTGATGCACCAGCAATTAAAGCTGGGACTGTTTTTTGTAATAAGGAGGCTGTGTACTTTGGTAGAGGCCGGATATTATCCATTATCTAAAAAAAATCTCAATGCGTTTGTTTTACTCCTTTACACACGCTTCGCCTCGGGCTTCAGCTAAAGCTGCTAATGGTTTGGTCTCAAACCAGTTATAATGGTTTGGTTTTTGATTGGATTAGCTTGGTTTGGTGAATAATGGGTTGCAACATATAATGGTTTGATTTGGTTTGGTTTAATAGTTACAACGGTTTAGAATGGTTTACAATTATAATGGTTATGTGTATAAGTATAAGTTAGATTAAAAGTCGGACCTTAAAATTAACATCTCGCATTCACACATAAAAATTTTAACGGATTTGACTGAAATTTCTTAGAAATGTCTCAGAATGACAATTCGCTATTTTGTGCAAATCGGTGTAGCCATATCTATATGTGGGCCCCACGTCCAAAGCCGGACCCTAAAATTAAAAGCTTGTGTTCACACCTTAAAATTTTGAGTTAATTCCCTCAATGCCATTGGATTTTATATTGATTCCCTCAATGCCATCAAAATTCTTCTGATCCCTTCATTGCCACCATTTCTAAATTCCCTTCCCTTCGTTGCCACTCCGTTACATCTTCCGTCACTGCCCGTCTACCCAGTCATCTCGGTAGTGCTACGTGCTCCCAAGGGGCCAGCGTTCGGCAGGCACTCCATGCTCTAGGGGCTCGCAATCATCATGAGCCCAACTGTGCAGCCAGCCGTCCGGGCCAATCAGCGCGCTGTGGCAACCTACTCACGCTGCACCGCACCGTGCTGCCGCTGTCTCCACCGTCACGCTGCCCCATCTCCCTCCGGCGGAAGCCCAGCGTCGTCTCCGTCTTCACTGACTTGGTTTGCCGCCGCCGCTCCCACTCCCACACCAAGTCCTGGGACTCTTGCAGCAGGCGGTTGTAGACAGCGGTGCAGAAGTGGTCAGTTGCAAGATTACCTGATACATCCATCCATAGCTTGTGACCTGGGCAATGGTTCCTCGGGAACAAAATGGCTCCCAAGAAATCTTAGTAAACTAATGAACTTTGCTTGGAGGGTGCGGAGTAAAGTCGTATAGGAGGATGGTGTCATCGCCGGGCTTGATATTGCTGCCGACCGGCCAGGCCACGTTGCGGTGCTGTCGGCGCACGCCACCCTCTGGTGCTGGACACAGATGCTCGGCGCGCGGCAGCTCATATTGCAGAAGACGCAGCTGCACCGATGGTGTGTGAGGTCGGCGGTGGCGACGTCGGTGTCGTACGGCCAGCCATGGCAAAGTCCCGCGCGCGGCCGAGCGCCTCGCCCACGGCCTTCAAATGGCATGGAAGCGTATGGAGTCGGCCATGGCCTGGAGATGGCCATAGATGTCGGGCGGGAGCTCTGACAACTGGGATTTTGTGGCGGCGCCCCAAGGACTTTGCCGCGTAGAGGGTTGACATGTAACGGGTATATCGTGTGCTCGTAGGAGGGCTGCAGAGGGTCGGCCATCCTCGCCGGCTTCGACGACCCCATCGTCGACGGGGTGGACGTCCTCTGCCATAGCGGGCAGGGCACAGACCAAAGGAAGCGGGAGCCGACGGCATGAAACTCCGTCAGTGGCCTTTGGTAGATACCGTTCTAGTGGGGCCATGCTGTCAGTGGCACATAGAGATGGACAATCTAACAGAATGGCAACGAGGGGAATGGAATTTAAAAACAATGGCAATGAAGAGAGGGGAAGAATTTTGATGGCATTGAAGGAATTACTATAAATTCTAATGGCATTGAGGGAATTAACTCTAAAATTTTAGCGGATTTTACCGAAATTTATTGGAGATGTTTCAGAATCACGGTCCGCTACTCAGTGCAAATCAATGTAGCCAAATTTACATGTGGGCCCCACGTGTAAAGTCGGATCCTAGAATTAAAAGCTCGTGTTCACACTTTAAAATTTTAGCAAATTTGACCGAAATTTGTTGGAGGTTTCTCAGAACCACGGTCCGCTACTTTGTGCAAATCGGTGTAGCCATATCAAATGTGGGCCCTATGTCCAAAAACACCTAATAAAACTATAGAATTGAACTGATTTAGTTTGTTTTGGGAAACTAGTTTAAGTGGTTTGGATTGGTTTGGAGGAAAGAGCAAATGGATAGGGTTGGATTGGTTATAAAGTATAGTATAGTCTAAATAGCTTGATGTGGATTTGGTTTGGTTTTTGAACCATTAACAGTTTTAGCTTCAGCGAAGGAAATGAAAAACCAAATATTAGAGTGGATGTTTGCATTCCTGTGAAATGAGCATCTAGCTACAGTATTCCTAAGGAAAGGAACCGTGAATTCCTCCGTTCCAAACGCTCTTTTTTTTCTCCCTTTCCTCTGTTTCGGAGATTCCTACGTTTTTTCTTTAAAAATCATACAATCCAAACGGGACCTAGATATTTTCGACACAGTGAATCCACTTCCGTAGCCTTATGACAAGAATCAATGAGGAAGCTGCCACTGCCGAAAACTCCTAGTTTACCGTGTTGCCTGAGCAAAACACGCAGCGTGATGTCAGACCATCGGCGATGGAGCGGTGACGGGCTTTGGTGTTGGGACTACAGCACTGCTGGTGGCGGGCTTTGGCGTTTGGGTAGGTGCCTATAACAGCATTGAGGGCACGGCTGGAGCTGCATGCTTGGCTGCCGGAGTCTCGCGGATCAGGATCACTATATGAACAAAGATGTAGTGCTCGATCTTTTAGCTAGGTTCTAAAACATAGGCACCTAATTTGGGTTCAGTGCACTGGAAATAGTTTCTGATAAGTGACACATAGGCCTGTTTAGTTCGCTCGATTCGATTGAATTCGCGCTCTGTTTTACGCATTGAACAACGTGTCCTCTCTCTGCTTTTTCGATTCCCAATGCATTTTTCTACAGTGCATTCGATCGAATTCGCGCGAACTAAACAAGGCCATATATCAGTCCGAGCAAAAGACCATAATGATAATGATCATAAACCAGGCAAGATTGCCAGCACGACTAGTTGCATACTACTACCCACACGAGTCTAACGGGTCATCATAAAATGTGAGGTGGTCAACCGCACATGGACCCGGCGAGCTTCAATTTCAGGCACAACCGCGGGGACGCTTCTTCTTAGAGAGGAAGACGTCAGTGAGGACTGTCTTGGACTGCAGCGACGCCTTGACAATCTGCAGACCCTGCAAAACAAGTTGGTGTTTCACACACAATCCACAAGTGGACAAGGAAAATATGTATACTTCAGTAAAAAAAAGATCCAGAGATCGATGATGCGATGCATAAAGGTAGAAAGGCCGATCACCTCGGTGTAGCCAAGCTGCACGGTCTTCTCCTGGAGCGCTCTGAAGTCTGTCACCCCCGCAGTGTTGAGCTTTGTCATGGTGGAGATGGTGGACATGGGCGCCACGGTGAGGTCGTCCTTCACCATATATGTCACTAAGCCCTGCACAAATCCTTTGGCTGCTCCGGTGGAGGAGGCCTTCTGCTCGTTGTGCCCGGGGCCGTCAGCCTTTGGAGGAACAAACTCGACTGCCACGTTCATCTTGGAACTGCACATCGGACAACCCGTACCCCTGGTGTCCGTCACGTAGTTGTAGCAGCTTGTAGGGGTGGGGTTGCTGCATCTGAAGAAGCTCTTTGGTTGCGCAGACGATGGCTCCAGCAGGACGGAGCTCATGAGGCTGGTGCTCGCGGCCAATGGCATGACTGTCGGATCTAGGAGTTCTTCCATATCCACACCAGGCATGACGTACGTGGAATCGAGCTTGTCCACGCTGCTGTACAGGTTGCCAAAGCTTCCACACATGGACTCCTTGCCATGCATCTCAACGATGGTGGCGACCGGCAGCGCGAGAATGGAGAAGAGGAAGTCCACGACGTCCTTATCAACCTCGGCGAACAGCACATGTTTTGCCTTGGTGTCGATTAGGAGCTTCATCTTAAGCGTCGGGGTGGTGGTCGCCATTCTTGCAGATCACTTGATCTCTCCAACAAAAGTAGCCTGTACCAAAAAAATAAAGTTACAACAGAGGTTAGTTAACACAGAGAGTGGCCAATTTATCAGATGTCTTACAAAGATGTACCTGTACATATATATGAACAAATCAACTAGTATCTCCATTTTGATTGTCGTGGCCTTAAAACTATGCTTTATATGCTAAGATACTTTACATATCATTGTTTTTTAAAATAAAAATAATGACCAAAAAATGTATATTATGAACACGATGATAACACACTTACATCACAAATTCTACAAAACCTATGAAATGCATGGACATAATATTAATTGAAATTGAAATGGCGGGACCGTGGGAGTATATATATGCTTTGGTTAAAGCGGACAAGCAGTCCTAGTCCTACAAACAACACATTTTCCTATTCCTTGGCTAACCGAAGTGAGCACATGTGGGCATCAGATGTGTGCCGGGACGGGTTTTGTTGCAGAAGATTAACTTTTCCGAGGGGGTACTCTAGTATTCTCTGTAGATGACGTGGATCGGGTGCCCTAAGGTTTGAGACGCCCAACGTGAGAGATTGATCAGAATGTACTTGAACGTGTCATGATGAACCAATACGTATGTACCTGAGGCTTTTGACTTTGGTCTGATCTTGTTGCTGGCGTAGTGGCATCCTTGGTTAGTTGGTTACTCTCCGCGGTCCTTGTAACCGGAGGAACACGCCGCCCTTGGCGAGTCGTCACGGTCTCAACCAGGGGCGGACCAGTGAGGGCCAGGGTAGGCCCATGCTCATGTAATGTAAATGATGTTAAGGGCTTGCTCCCTCCAAATTTTCTGTCAAGCTCCGTCGTTACTCGTTAATCTCAACTCTCACGGATGAAAACGAGGAGTAAGGGAAGGTCTTGCCCTAATTAATACAAATATGTGTGGACGGGCTAGAAACTAACTCACGCTGGACCTTTCGTAGATCAGATGATGAAGACCTTGATTTCGAAAAAGAAATTAATCAGCGTGTTCGCTTGGCTTATCAGCCACCAGCCAGCAGTACTTCAGTCTCACAACAAATCGGCACCATCCACCAGCTACCAACCAACCAGCAGTACTTCAATCTCACAACAAATCAGTACCAGCCACCAGCCAGCCAGCAGTACTTTTCTCTCACAACAAATCAGCACCAGCCACCAGCCAACCGAACAGGCTGTGTTTCTAGCATATTCTAGAGATTTCCCTGGTAATTGGAGAAGGTTTTACAAATTGGCATGTGGGTCCATGGTCCACGACCATACAAGTCAACAAGATTGTTGACCGGTTAGTAATAATGGTCAAAGCTTACCGTGAAGATGGGCTAGGCCCGTGCCCGTATAGTACATGGTCCAGTATTCTCCTTTTTTTTTAGAATATTGTTCAGTATTATCTGTCCAGCGGCTCTTTAATCATGGGCTGGAAATCTTAGAGGAGGCATGGGCGGGCTCGGTTTTAGAAGAAAAAGGCCGACGGCGGTCCTATACTAGATGGGCCTCACACACACCCAAGTGAAAACTGGAAGTTTTCGCTAAAAAAAAAACTGAAAAAGAGAGTGTCGGTCGCCATGGCCGAGATTGAATCTCGACCTCGAGATGGCAACGGCAGCACAGGGGCGGCGGGGTCGGTTGCGAGCTCGGCGCCGCGGCTTGAAAAGGAGGTGCGCAGCAGCACCGCCGGTGCGAGGCGAATCGCCGGCCCCAGCGACCCAGCGTGCTACTACTGAGCCTACTGTGCTACGAAATTGGAGTGGACAGTGGATTGTGGCTAGCAGCGGGATCAACGGCGGCCGGGCGCGGGCGGTGGCAACGGAAACTCCATGCCCGTGCGGACGTGCGGTGCGAGGTGTCCTAGGGGCTAAGAGAGAACGAATCGAGGCTTGGAATCGATGCGAGAGGTCGGGTCGGGACGATGCTCACCAGGGGGGTCGCGGGAGGACGAGCTTGGGCTTGGCCGGAGGTGAGAGAGGAGACGGGGAAGCCGGAGTCGTGGAGGACGTCGGCGGCTGCGGGAACCTGGCCGCGCGCGGGAGCTTCCTCCCTGGTGCCTCTGGAGCAATGGAAACACAAGCACGGGTCAGAACGTGAGACGGCGAACATGCCTGTGACGAGATCGGGTTGAGGAAGCTCACCAGGTTGGGAGATCGTCCGCGGCGAAGGTCAGGGGCGGCGGCTGCGGTGGTCACCGTGGAAGGAAGGAGGGGACAGGGGTTTCCTGCGCCGAAGGCTGCGAACGAGAGAGGTTTGAACGGGGTTCCAGATTTTTGTAGCAGAGAGGTTCGGGACGGTGTCGAAGCGGCTCGGTGCCGTGGGGGTGGCTCGGGCATGCCGAGGCTAGGGAGGCATGGTTCAGCTGCGCGCAAGCACAGCAACGACAGGACGTGCCTGACAACTCGCCCATGCCAGGCATGCGTGCGAAGAGACGGGTCGGCGCGTCACGCGTGCGTGCGTGCGGGTACAGGGCCGACTTGGTCAAAGCAAAGGGCCCGCAGAATTCTTATTGTTATAACCCGTTTTTATTCCATAATCTAGAAATTGTTTACCTACTTTCTATTTGTAAAAATAACATTTCGATTTGTAAAGGTGAAGCTACTCCCTCTCTCAAAAAATAGAATATGCATACCGGTTTAAATGGTGTATGTTTGATCAAATTTATAGCAAATTATATTTATTTTTATAGCTTTAAATAAATTTATTATAAAAATATATTTTATATTTAATTTAATAATATTTATTTTATATTATAAATATTAATATTTTTATCTATAATTGATCAAACTTGAAATACTAAAACATGATACTGTGTTAGAGTTGTATTTTTTTTGATGCGTTCCATATGGAGCATGCGTCAGTTTCATAACGAAATATTCAGCACGCAAGTTGTGTCTCATTCTCATAGAAGAAGGGCACCAGGATAAATTGTTTTTTTACCACTGACTAAGCACAAAATGTCAAAATCATCATGTATTTCTAGAAAATTCTATAAATCCGGTGTACGGTGCAGGTCAGTTGAGCTCTAGCTTCGCCTCTGGCCATAGGCATATGCAGGTATGCAGCACCAATTGATCCGCACAAGGCTATCACAAGAGCTGGTGCTATGGCAACCGGCAAGCATAGCAATTTTTTTTTAAGGGTGCAAGCATAGCAATTAGCAGCATGCTGCAGCGTCCGATTCAGTCCAATACTCCAATCTCGAGCTGTGCCGAGATGACCAGATGAACGCCGTTGTTGCGCTTGGCGATTCATCCGCCACCGCCGGGCACGCCATTCCGTCGAGGCACGGACGAGGAAACGGGCGGGCCGCGCGGACGGCGTCCAAGCCCGACCGGGCGTGCGAGGCCCCTCGACTCTGCACTGCCTCCGCGCCGTCGGTTGTTGAGGCGGCGGCGTGCTGGCCTTCGCAGTTCTTCCACGGCGGGTCGCCTTGGAGGCAGGGGCGCGAGCCGCGGAGGACGAAGACGTGGCCACCATGGCGTCTCGGAGCGCGCTGACGCTGAAGAAATCGCGGCGGTCATCCTCCGAGACGACGGCAAGGCAGCATCCGTCGGTCAACGCAACGTACATCGGAGCCGGCGTGGCATCGACGTGTCGTCATCAGGAAGGGGCCAGAAGAAGCCAGACGAGGGCCAATTTGTAAAACTTACGAGGGGATCGATCCATGTTTTATGAAACATTCCGGATACAAATAGGGTCTAATCCGTAAAATCTCGAAGGCGGCAACACCACGGCCGCGCAGCCACCGACGGCGGCAGGGTTATTTACATATTTGTCATTTTTATGGTTGGAACTCCTTTGGTTGCTACTTTTATAATGGTTTTTACTTTTTTTTGCCACTACGTTCTATACGTTGATATAAAATCGTCATTTTAGCCGATGTGGCACGACACACACGCATGCCAGCTCCTCTCCGACGTGGCATAGGGTGGTAAAATGACCATGGTACCCTTCCTTTCTTCTTTCTTTCTTTTTCCTCATTTGTTTCTCACTTGTGTGAGTGCGAACTCATCAGGTAATACGTACTGGTGCCAACTCATCCTCACTCGTTCCTCACGAAGAAGATGCTCAGCTTCGGTGATCCATGAGCATGAAGCTCAAGCTCCCGCACCCGCATACGCCGCTGGGGGAAGAGGAGCCTTCACCGCCGCCGCAGCGTTGGCAGCGCGGCTTTGCCTCGGGTCCCACGGCGGAGCCGCCGCGGAGGTGGGGCGAGCGGGAGCGAAGCGGGAGAAGGAGCGGACGAAGCTGAGGCAGCCGAATGTTGGCCGGGCTGCAGCAGCACGGCAACTTCCCGCTCCCCACCGGCGCCAACATGAACGACGTCCCCGTCTCCCTCGCCTGCGCCGCCGGATGGACCGTGAACCCAGACGGCACCACCTTCCGCTCCTCAAACCAACCACCCCTGCCTCTCCTCCTAGTTGGTCCGTTCACCCTCTCCCAGCTCTTCGGCTTTGGTTGTGTCGCTTAGATGCTTGCAATTTAGCTTCCATTGTTACTCTGAACTACTAGATATTGCAGTCCTAGCATGCTAATCTTAGCATTGTTGTTTCGCTGGCGGAGTCCTACAGCCTTTGCCCACCGGAAGCGGCCCCTGTAGGCCGAGTCGGAGGAGGCGGGCGTGGCGCTGCGCGCCGGCGATGGGGCACCGGAGGTCCGCAACCGCGGCGAGCACAACGGTGAGCGAGAACGCATCGGGCACGGGCGCGCGGGCGAAGATCGTGAGCGCGTCGCGGGGCCAGCCGACGCGCGCGTAGACGGTGAGCATCGCGTTCTTGACCACCACGTCACGTCGCGGCATCGGGTCCGCGCGGCGGCCGCGTCGCCGGCGCGGCTGAGGGAGGCGATCCAGGAGGCGGCGGCGGCAGGGCCGGCGAACGTCCGTCCATAGTGCCATGCTCTGCTTAGGAGTGGCCAGCTGCCTGTGAGCTTAGGCTCATCCAAGGAAGCCTGAGGAGTACGTCGTAACATCACTAAGAGGGAGAGAGAGAAACAAAGAGTCTCGCCGGTGAAGCGCGATGTTGCTGTCGGATGGTCGTCGGCGACAGAGTTCAAGCGGCTCGTCCGGTTCATCAGGGAACTCAGCACGTGGATGATGGCGAAGGATAAGGCATCGGTAGTCGTGTCTTTTCACACCTCCTGGCCACGTAGGACAGGAGCCAGCATGCCTTCGTGTCGTGCCATATCGACAAAAATAATGATTTTATAGCAACGTTAAGAAGGCAGTGGCACAAATGTAAGAGCCATTATAAGAGTGACAACTAAAGGAGTGTCAACCGCAATAGTGGCAAATATGTAAATATCCCGCGGCGGCATGTCCGTCAACCCCGTTGCCACAAATTTTCAACAACCATTATAAGAAGTGATTCTATCGCTGAAAGTGATTTTCTTTGATTCTTTAGAAAAAATCTCAAAACCAGAATGGAGAATCACTTCTCTAAATCAGGAGAAGCTACTTTTTTCAGCTCCCAGTGCCTTAGTTAATTTCAGAGAATCAATCCACAGAATCAGCTGAAGAATCACTTCTTTAAAAAATTGTTTGGTAGAGCTCCTGCTGGATTGAGCCGAGAATCAACTCTGGGAGCTCTGCCAAACGGGGCAAAGTTTGGATCCAGTCCAAGCAAGCTATTGGCGACCCTCGCCAATGACGCCGACCAGCGTCCGCCAGTCCGCCTCCAACGCGGCTCCTCCGCGGCTCCGCCTACGGCATCGCGGCCTCAAGCGCGCTGACGGCAGCGATACTCGGATTGATGCTCCGGCTCTGGGGACGCACCGTACAATCCATCCGTCACCTTGCCGCGGCCGATGGGCATGTCCATGGCGTTGAACCCGTTCACGACGCGCACGCTCTGGCGTCCTGGAGCTTGGTGAGAGCGCCGCAGCGAGCACGAAGCTCTCTAGGCCGTCGATGGAGGCATCTCGCCACGAGAACGCTAGCTGCGTCCACGCCGCGGCCGACCACGTAACGTATTCGCCCAACACGCCGCGCGCCACAGCAGGCTGCCAGCGGTGCTGGGGGATGACGCTCTGTGCCAGGCAGCCAGCGGTGGGACGGGCACTGCGCCGGTGCTCTCTGGCGCGCCCAGGCGAACAACTTCCCTGGTCCAGCCGGTCTCCGGATGAATCGGATAGAACATGTGATCGCTTTCATCCTCATGCGTGATCTTCTCTGCTTCATGTCGTTTGGTCCACCATGGTTCTCTCTGCAGTAAAAATTGACCATCATGCATTATCTGATTCACTAGCTTCTCTCTACTGAAATGTTACTGGTCAGTCGCATAAATCTGAATAAATTGCAGGATGAAGCAAAGGTAAGGCCCTGTTTAGTTGGATGGCAAAAAAGTTGCCATTTACTGTAGCAATTCTAAATCGAAGATAGGAGGACTAAATATGATCTAATTATAAAACTAAATACACGGATGGACGGGAAATCGCGAGACAAATCTATTAAGCCTAATTAATCCATCATTAGAGATTGTTTACTGTAGCACGACATTGTCTAATCATGGCCAAATTAGGCTCATTAGATTCGTCTCGCAAAGTTACTGGAGGGTTATGGAATGAGTTTTGTCATTAACATACGTTTAATACTCCATGCATGTAAGATTCCCTTTGATGAATATTAAAATTTACCGATTTACCGTTTTGGCAAATGAACTAAAGAGGCCCTAAATCCCCCAGCAATGTTGCGTGAAATGTCCGTTCCCGAATGGAAGACTGAATAAACCGAACCATGCGGGAGTACAAATCGCGCCACCAGCAGCAGGCACGTTGCACGCTGGCTTCAGCGTCCACCAATACTACTACCAAAGCTACACTACTAGCATCAGAAGTTCAGAACAGCCAAAAGATGCTGCAGCAGTACAAGAATGACAAAAGCCAAATTAAGCTAGCTAGACAGTTCGATTCGAGCTACTGAATCTCCATGCTTTATATCAGCCGCAAGAGTACCAACCACATAGCTTCAAGCATCCCAGGGAGAAGCCTTGCTGCCGAGGAAAACATCGGTGAGGACAGTCTTTTTTTTTCCTTCTAGTGGTTTTGATCTTTGCTAGTTATAACTCAGTTGTAAACCCGTCGTTGTTGCTCTTTTCCTTCTAATAAAATTTCGGCAAATCTCTTGCCGTCCGTTCAAAGGAGTCTTGGACTGCAGCGAGGCCTTGAGGATCCCCTTGAGCTAGTCTGACACGTCGCTATTATATCACTAGCTAGTAGCTACCTTCTTCTTGTTTTCCCTTCAGCCAACATTGGCAAGCCAAAGTAGAACCTTATGTGAGACAATCGGAGATGGAGCGATGGCGGGTTTTGGCGCTGAAAGAGGTCACTGTAACAACATTGGTGGGATCACTAGCTGACTACACTATCAATCAAGAATAAGCTTAATTGACACATTTCTGGGACTTATCCATATGCACGTGAAACATAACAATTTTCTGGTGATCTGATTCCCATGGGCACCACAGCAAGAAGCATATGCAGTTCAATTACGCTCCGATGTCCAAGCGACCAAGCCCATTTGCTTGACTATAATACCCAACCCAAACAAATAGAAACGAAATCATAGCGTGTATTATATTGATCGATCTAAGAATATCAGCACGAAATTGATTTCATCCTACAATAATGTATGAGTATAATGCATCAAGGTAGTCGAAGTCAAGTTAGAACAGCTGTCAGAGATCAACCACCAGTACAAGTTCACCGATCAGTACGCGAGGAGGAAAAGCCAAACAACGGTAATTCCTGCATCATTCACCTGATATGATCAGCGATCACATTAGAACTCACATAGATCAACAGTGATGGCATTGGCATGCATGCACAAACGAAGAATCATACAATCAAGAAACAGCAGAAATATCTACTGTCCGGTAAAAGTTTCAGGTTTTCATCATCCATCGTTCAGATTAGTCAGGAACACAGAAGAACACGAAAGAACGCTGGAGGCCATATGCTGTATGGAAAATGCAGTGTTGCTAATCCCCAGAAATGTGTGCATGCGTCTGATAGAAGACCAACTAAACTGAAAGATAACAGGCAATGCAAATCCCCTGAAATGTTGTGCCAAATGTTTGTTCCCAGGTAGAAGACTGAATAAACTAAAAGATGCCCGCTGAAAGTTCATAGGATGAAAATACAGTTCGGACTGGTAGCAGCAGGCACGCCGCACGCAGGATTCAGCATCCAGCAATACTACTAATATAGCTACATTACAAGCATCAGAAGCTCAGAACAAACAAAGGATGCTGCAGGTGAATCATTAATCACGTCTAATTCTGGACTAGCCGACTAGGCGCCCATTTCCTTGTCTATATAGTCCAACTCAAACAAAGAGAAAGGAAACCAAGTCAAGTTATTAGCATGAAACTGATTTCAACCTGCAACTCATGCTTGATGCATTAAGGTAGTACGTAGAAGTCAAGTTAGAACAACTCAATCAACCAACAGGGAGTGTGCAAAAAACATTGTGGCAGACTGGCAGTACTGAATTTTTTGAATGGAAGTAAACAGGATGATTTCATCATGATTACCATGTTATTGCAATACTCTGAATCTTAAAATGATCACAGCACCTGCATCAGACCATCAGTTAACAGGAGGAGGAAAAATCAACAACGTTAATTCCTGCATTGTTCACCTTGTGACTAGTAATCCAATTAGAACAATTCATCTAGATCAACAGTGATGACATGCAAGCACCAAATAAGAACTAATCACAGAATCAAAAAATAGCAGAAACATCTACTGTTCGATCAGAGTTTCAGGTTTTCAGCAGCCGTCATTCAGAACAGTCAGGAACACAGAAGAACACGATAGATCGCAGGAGGTCATACGCTCCAAGGAAAATGCAATCGACCAATCAACTAGCAGTCAAGCAAACAGAGCCTACAGGCTACAGAGCAGATAGACCTCGCAGTTGCCTCCGCGCCGCTAATCCATCTCCGGGGACAACAAGCAGAGGGCGGTGTAGGAGTACGCGGCGCTCACCCCAGCGAGATTCTCTGCGATCACGAGGTAACCGTGGGCGGCGGCGCGCTCGGCGTCGATGAAGCCGTCCACGCCGGGGAGGCCCGGGTGATCCAGGAGGTTGTAGGCCGTCATGAGTCTGTCGCAGCTCCACCCCACGGTGTCGTACGCGCCCTCGGCGTAAATCCTGGCCTCCCGGAGCATGCCCAGAGCGGTCTGCTCGGTCTGGTGGGCGTCGGGGATGTCGGCGATGGAGGGCAGAGGGTCCGTCGGGTCGGCCGCAGCGGCGCGGAGCGCGTGGAGCTCGGCGGCCGCCGTCGTGGCCGCGGCGAAGGCGAGGCCGCTGCATGCGTCGAAGAACGCGGCGACCACGAGCTCGGCCCGCGCGCGTCCGCCCGGCACGTCGGTGATGGGCATCGGCGACGCAAGGAACTCCACCGCCCCGCGGAGCAGCTCACGGGCGTGGTCGCAGCGAGCTTCCGCCTCGACCGCCCGCTCCCGGACTCGCACCGTCCATGGCGCCGCCGCCGCCATCTCTCTAGACTCTAGTCTCTCGGTGGCGGTTCGAGGGGCTGGTTGTTCTGTTTCTGCAAGGCATTGCATCGCCGCGGCGTGCTCTGAAATAGCCACCCTGGCGGGCGGGGTGGACCCCACAGCCGTAACGAACTACTCCACCTCGCTCCGGAGACCGGAGGTGAAACTGAAATGACTGGCGGTAGAAATGATGGGGCCAATATGTCAGTGAGCGAAGACAGACGGTGAATTCTTGCAGCTCCTCGGACGAGACGCTGTAAAAGCCTCGCCCTATAAATTCGTTCCCCCGCGGCCCCGCTTGGCCGCATCATTCTGCATCCGCATCGGCGCAAACGCTCGCGTGACCCAACCCAGCCAAGGGGACACGGACAGACGATCGAGGGAGAGAGAGAGAGAGGACGGCGGCGGCGTCGGCGATGGAGGAGTGGAGGGCTCTGGAGTTCAGGACGCGCAGCACCCTCGCGCCCATCGCCGACGGCACGAAGACCTTCGACTTCCTCAGGCTCGTCAACGCCGCTTACATGAAGCTCGCCACGTACGTCTACATCTCGCGCAGGACCCTGATGGGCGCCACGGACCTCGAGCTCGAGGCCATCCCCACGCCACCTCCCGACGGATGCAGCCCCATCGACCTCATCGAGCGCGCCCGCCGCTTGTTCGAGGTCTTCAGACGGGAGCACGCCACAGCCGGCCACATCTTCGAACTCTACGGGACCGGCCTCGGCTTCGACCAGGACGGCGACCCGCTGTGGCAGACCTGGAAGGGCCACCACGCCACCGCCATCCAGAACGCCGACGAGGCGCTGCAGGGGCTGCACAGCGCCGCGGCGAGCTGCCAGGCGATGGTGGACGCCTATCTCATGGCCACGTCGCTCCCTCCCCGGTCACCGGCCTGGTTCGCGTGGGTATCGGCAGCCCATAGCATCACCCGCCGCGCCGTCGCTGCGGTCACCACGGCGGCGGTCATGGTGCGCCTGATGCGCCGCACTGTTCTCTCGGAGTACGTCGCCGCCTGCAATCTCCTGGGTCGCTGAAGGCGCGTGGCGTCTCGATAATGCGAGCCCCCTGTTCAGTGTTCATCCCTGCAGCCCCGCAGGCCAGGATGGATGTTAGTTTCCCCAGATTTTACCAATCAGATTCTAGTGCTTGTTAGCTTGTAGATGAACATGTGGATACGCGATTCATTGGTCTGTCAGTTGGGTGGAATAATTGGGATCAAAAGTGCCCTTGAATATTGATCAATTTGGTGATGCATGTCTGCTCTTCGTCGGCTACTTGATTTGTACACTGAATTTGGTATCTGAATTCCAGTGCAAGATGCTATAGTACTTGCTAATTGTTTGATGATGCTGTGTGGTTTGTATTCACTTTCGGTCAGTTTAATTTTCAGCTGAAACTTGAGCATTGTGGAACTTGATTGATCATTCCATTGTTGTGCATTGATCATCAGAAAACATTGATTTAAATCAGATCAAACCCCCCATTAGAGTTCATGTCCATAGATGACATGTGGATGTGGTTGCCTTGATCAGTTATGCCCGGCCAGTCAAACTGAAACAATTGGTTGGGTATATTATCTCCCTTTTCTGAATAGATGGCATTGCAGGATTACAACTTAAGCGATGCCCTGTGGGCATTGTAGTTTCTCGCTTGGAATGTTACTACATTGTGTTATATGTCTGTTCATAAGCAACAGGCTTTCTGAACAACAAGCACTGATCATTTGTGGAAAGGAGGTAGAAAACATATTTCAGTTTTACAACCAATATGCACCAACAATCTTTTATACTCTCTTCAGCACAGTCTTGCATGTTGACTGAAGAAAACTACTAGTATTAATCTTTTACAACTAATAGATTGATTTATAGCGAACATTTACTAAAGAAAACTTCAGAAACGAGCGAATGCAATTTTTCTGATCAAGTGGACACTAGTATTTCTTTCGCAGAAAATTAGTGTCAGGATAAGACTGGAATCCTAGTTTTGACTCTAATTTTCCAGATAATGAGTTGCATTCAGAAAACGAGCTCCATTCAGAAACAGGCTTTTCAGTGAAGAATCAGGCAATCGATGGTAAGTTGGTAACAACGGTCGATCATTCAGAAAATCTGCTTGCATTCAGAAAACTGTTGGGAGAAGGGACAATGCTGCAACAACTAGCGATGAACATTCAAGTCGGGAAGCTAATGAATCACATCATGTTGTTCGACGTTGAAGAAACAGATGTACTATGACTGATCAACGCGATCAAACAATTTGCGAAAAACGCATTGACACATCATGTTGGAGACGGCACGCGTCTAGGGAATCAGCAGGACCATCCGGGCGTCTTTCAACTACACCGTAACCGCGTCGCGCATCCGCCCCGCCGCGTGCATCGCCTTCGACGCCGCCTAGATGGCGCGGCGCAAGAGGTTCAGGGCCGCCGCCACCCACGCCGCCCAGTTCTGGGACAGGGTAGGGAACGACCGGCCCATGAGGAAGGCGTCCTTGCTCGCCTCGAAATGCAAGGTGGCGGAGCGCAAGCTCTGCAGCACCAGGGACGCGTGGCCAAAGGTCTCGCCGCTTTGGGTTACCCTGTTAGATTGATCTCAAGTGGGCTGGCCCAACGGCAGCCTATTAACCCCTTAATCGCGTCCTGATCGGGGGCACCTAACCCTAATGGTTAGTGGGCCCCCGTCGCACTGCGCTATATTAAGAGGGGTGGGGGCTGGCAGGCTCTGTACACGAGATTCGCCGCAGCCGTACTCCCCACCCCGACATTCCTAGTGAATCCGATCACAGAGGCGCAGGAGCGGCGGGATTGCTCCACCGACGGTTTCACCGCGACCTTCTTCCAGCGACGACGTCGCCATCGCCATGGCCGCCAACGCCGCTGGGAACCCCGCCGCAACCGCCGATGGTTGTGATCTAAACCCCTGTACTTCTCTGTTCTTGTTAGTAGTCAATGTATAGGATCTGTTTATCTTCTGTTATACCCGAATCGATCTACTGCTAGTTGGTTTTGCAAGTTTAACAATGGTATCGGTCGGGATCTAGCGAGTAGATTGTTTTTCGGGTTCAAAACCAGAGCACAAGAAACACAGGGGGCCGCCGAGCGACATGTTTTGAACATCGTCCCGGGCTTCACACACAGCACAGGTGGCTGCCGAGCGACATACCTTGAGTATCGTCTCGGGCCACACTCTCAAGCACAGAGCAAATCCAAAGGTCGAACCCTAACCCTAACAGCACAGGAGAGGGACTCACCTGGGTCCCTGGCGCACACACGCGCGAGTCACTGCGCCGCCAAGCAAGTAAACCCACCGTCGCAAAACCGTTCGACGGCGGCGCGCTCCGACGAGCGCGCGCACCGGCGAACAGCCCTGCGGCGGCGGCCTGGACAGGAAGTGGAAGGCCGCGGCGAGCGGATGCGTGGCATTTTTCGGTCGCCGGAACTCGTGCGCGCCAGAGAAAGAGAGGGGAAGGGAGAAGCAGAGCAGCTACCGCCGGCGAGCAAGCAGGAGCCCGGAGTCCGGCTGCCGGAGCTCGCGGGGCGAGCACGTGTGCGGCTGCGCCGGAAGGGGAGAATTTTACGCTCCGAGAAACCCGCGTCGGGTTTTTTATCTGGGCGACAGGAGTGGAGAGCCGTCCGCTCAAACGAGCGGCCAGGATCAATGCCCGTTAGGGTTTTTCGGCCGGACTGGGCCGTGCAAGCAAACGGGCCGCACCGTCGGCTGAGATGGGCCGGGCCGCGCGCTGGAGCCGAGTGAGAAGGCGAGCAGGCCGGTTTTTAGTTTTCGGGCCGGTTTTTCCTTTTCAACACAGTGACATTTCTGAATTTATTTTTCGTATTTTCAGCAGCTTTTAGATACACTAATTAATTTACACCAACGTGTTTATTAATTAGCGAGCAAGATCAGCAAGTAATATTCAGAAATAGCAAGGTTATTTTTCCGCTGCGCAAGTTATTATTATTATTCTCTTATTAAATTGAACCAACGGAATATTTAATTTGAGAAGCCTAGTTTTTTAAGCACAAGCATATCTGTAATGTTGTTATTTTTGACCAACGTTAATAATAGCAATATTATTGATCCATGTTTTACCAGTATTTATTCTATTCTGCCCAACGGTGATTAGAATAAGTGAAGCAAGTTATTTGTATATCTTGATTTTGACCAACGTTAAATTAAGGTGTGCAATTATTATGTTCTCACAAATATGTCATGTTTCATTTCAGAGCAAACAGCAAATGCTATACACTTAATCAGTGCAATCCCCAAGTTAACTGGCCAGAATTACATTGCATGGCGTGAGGAGCTTGATTCAGCGCTAGCACTTGCAGAGATAGATTTGGCTCTTACTGAGCCACAACCCACTGAGCCAGCTGAGCCCGAGAGGGCTGAGAATGAGACCGAGGCAGATTTTGCTAATCGGCAGCGAGATCATGCTCCCATAAGAGCAAAGTATGACCTAGACAAGTACAAGTGGGACAAATCAAACCGCAAGTGCAAGATTATCATCAGAAAGACAATTACAGAAAGCTTAAGGGGTGCCATCCCAGAGTGTGACACAGCTACAGAATATCTAGAGAAAGTGAAGAGCCAGTTTACTGGTTCAACCAAAGCTCATGCTTCCAACCTAATTCAGAAACTCACAACGATGAGATTTACTGGTGGAAGTGTGAGAGATCACATTCTGAGCATGGGTACTATGGCATCCAAGTTAGAAAAGCTGAAGATGCCTCTGGCAGATGGGTTCCTCATTCACTTGGCCCTGAACTCACTCCCTAAAGAGTATGAGACATTTGTTGTTAATTACAACACAAAGTCAGAGGAGTGGGACCTACAAAAGGTCATTGCCATGTGTGTACAAGAAGAAGAAAGGCTAAAGAAATCAAAAGGGGAGGAAACTCTCAATTTTGTGAAGGGCAAGCAACAGAACAAGAAGCAATTCTTCAACAAGAAAGCTCCAGATGCCTCTACTTCTCAGTATAGGGGAGGCAACTCTTCACAGTTCAGAGCACCTTCTAGACCAGCTGTCCAGCAGAAGGATGTGAACAAAGATCAGTGCAAGTGGTGTGAAGAAACTGGGCATTGGAAGCATGACTGCCCTAAGTTCATGAGGCACTGCCTGGAGAAAGGTGAGGACATTATTACATTTGTTGATGAGTCCTTATACATAAGTTATGACAGTTCCACATGGTGGATTGACTCAGGTGCAACTGTTCATGTTGCTAACTCTTTGCAGGGATTCCATGGAGGGAGAACCCTACAAAGAAGAGAAAGACAAATTAAGGTGGCCACTGGCGTTGCAGCAGAAGTTGAAGCCATAGGAAATCTATCTCTAGTTCTAGCTAGTGGCTTCAAGCTTCAGTTACATGATGCCCTTTATGTTCCCTCATTAGCTAGAAATTTGATATCAGTTTCATGTTTGTCAGACTATGGCTTTGATTGCCATTTTTCTAAGAATGAGTGTAAGCTACAGTTTAATAATAAATGTGTGGGTCTTGCCTTTCGACAAGACAAACTTTATTTATTATCTATGTCTGAGAATGTGAATGATGTAAGCAATAAGCATGAGAAAGTATTATCATTAGATGCAAGCAAGAAAAGAAAGAGAATTGATTCCTCATCGAAATTATGGCACTGTCGTTTAGGCCATATTTCGAGGGGGAGAATAGAACGCTTAGTTAAAGAATCAATCCTCCCACCTCTAGAATTTTCAGAGTTAGAGCAATGCGTTGATTGCATTAAAGGCAAGTTTATAAAGATTATAAAGAAAGGAGCTAAGCGAAGCGGGGGAGTTTTGGAATTGATCCACACGGACATCTGTGGACCTTTTCCAGTGAAGTCTGTGGATGGTTTTGATTCATTCATCACATTCACAGATGACTACTCTCGTTATGGATATATTTATCCAATCAAAGAACGTTCGGAAGCGTTAGACAAGTTTAAGATATTTAAAGCTGAAGTAGAAAATCAACTCGAAAGAAAAATAAAGGTAGTAAGATCCGATCGTGGAGGGGAGTACTACGGTCGACATACCCCTTATGGACAAGTTCCTGGACCTTTTGCAAGGTTCCTACAGGAAAATGGCATAGTAGCCCAGTATTCAATGCCGGGCGAGCCTCAGCAAAATGGAGTAGCAGAAAGGCGCAATCGTACCCTTATGGATATGGTGCGCAGCATGATGAGCTATTCCACATTACCATTGAGTTTGTGGATGGAGGCCTTAAAAACCGCCATTCATATTCTCAATAGAGATCCAAGCAAGTCGGTGATGAAAACACCGTATGAGTTATGGACAGGGAGAAAACCTTCACTCAACCATTTGCGTGTGTGGGGGAGTCCTGCTGAAGCCAAAGTATTTAACCCAAATATAGGAAAGCTAGATCCCAAGACAGTCAGTTGCCATCTTATTGGCTACCCAGAAAAATCGAAAGGTTATCGTTTCTACTGCTCTAGTAGACACACAAAGTTTGTGGAAACGAGACACGCTAGATTTCTAGAGGAAGAGATGATCAGGGGGAGCAAGGTAGTGCGAGAAATTGATCTTGAGGAAAAACGGGTGTTTGTGCCCATTCCGATGGAGCAAGAGCCTTACTTCACACTGCCTGTTGTCGCTGGCCCCACAATGGAGCCAGCACCTGCTGTTCCTTCGCCTTTACCTAGTAACCCGGAACCTGTCCTTCAGGAACCGGTTGAGCCAGTGGCAGAGCAACAGCAGCCTCAAAATGATCAACCACAAGTAGACAGGAAGTGCCAGCTGCGGAGCCTTCTGGCAGACCGCAAAGAGTTAGAAAATCTCCAATTTCAGATGACTACATAGTCTATGAATGCGAAGAAGTTCAGATGGAGGGTGATCCCGCTTCATTTGAAGAAGCCATGAGAAGCGCTGAAGCATCTAAGTGGCAAGAAGCCATGGAAGATGAGTTGAGATCCATGAGTGCAAACAAAGTCTGGGAGCTAGAAGAAATTCCTAATGGAGCCAAAACAGTAGGCTGCAAATGGGTCTACAAGGTGAAACGTGACTCAAAAGGGAATGTAGAAAGATATAAGGCGCGACTTGTGGCGAAGGGTTTTACCCAAAGAGAAGGGATAGATTATAATGAGACATTTTCTCCCGTCTCGAGCAAGGATTCTTTCAGAATCATAATGGCCTTGGTAGCACATTTTGATCTAGAATTGCATCAAATGGATGTAAAGACAGCATTCCTAAATGGAGACTTAGAAGAAAGAGTTTATATGGCACAACCGAAAGGTTTTGTCGAGAAAGGTAAAGAAAGAATGGGATGTCGTCTAAAGAAGTCTATCTATGGCCTAAAGCAAGTATCTAGACAATGGAATCTAAAGTTTGATCAGACAATCAAAAGATTTGGGTTTAAAGAGAATGTTGAGGACAATTGCGTGTATGCAAAGTTTAAGAATGGGAAATACATTTTCCTAATACTGTATGTGGATGACATTCTACTGGCAAGTAGTGATGTTGGTCTGCTGCAGGAAACCAAGAAGTTTTTGTCCTCAAATTTTGATATGAAAGACATAGGTGAAGCCTCATTTGTTTTGGGCATAAAGATTCACCGAGATAGAAGCAAAGGGGTATTGGGATTGTCTCAAGAAGCATATATAGAGAAAGTTCTGAAGAAATTCAATATGCATAAGTGCAGTCCTTCACCTGCTCCTATAGTCAAGGGTGATAAGTATGGGGCGCATCAGTGTCCCAAGAATAAGTTTGAAAGCGATCGCATGAAAGCTGTTCCATACGCCTCAGCTGTAGGAAGTCTGCAGTATGCTCAAGTGTGCACACGCCCAGATCTAGCATTTGTAACCGGGTTGCTTGGCAGATATCAAAGTAATCCTGGTATGGAACACTGGAATTTGATAAAGAAAGTCTTAAGATATTTGCAAGGTACAAAAGGTCTAATGTTGACATATAGAAGAACTGATAACCTACAGATAGTAGGGTATTCAGATTCTGACTACGCAGGAGATGAAAGAAAGTCCACATCAGGGTATATATTTACCCTTGCTCAAGGAGCTATTTCGTGGAAAAGCCAGAAACAAACAATTAACACTGCGTCATCGACGATGTATGCTGAGTTTATTGCTTGTTATGAAGCATCAGGGCAGGTGAACTGGCTTAAGAAATTCATACCCGGTTTGAAGGTGGTTGATAGCATCAACAAACCACTAAAGTTGTATTGTGACAACGAGCCAGCTGTATTATACGCTCACAACAATAAGTCTAGCAATGCCGCCAAGCACATTGACATCAAGTATTATGTTGTGAAGGATAAAATCCGGGATCACGCCATCAGTCTAGAACATATAAGCACAGAAAAGATGCTAGCGGATCCGCTTACGAAAGGCTTACCGCCCAACGTGTTCAGAGGACATGTAGCCGGCATGGGTTTAAGGGAAAGCCTGTGATACCTGGATAGCAAGGGGGCCCAAGGCAAGAATTCGTCTCTAAACAGAAAAGGGTTTGTGGCTGTCGAGTCTAACGGTAATGACTGTGATGACGGAACATGCTCAATACTCTGATTTGTGATGGGATGAGTTGGAAAAGCACAAGGCGATAGAAGAGATCAAGGGGGAGAATGTTAGATTGATCTCAAGTGGGCTGGCCCAACGGCAGCCTATTAACCCCTTAATCGCGCCCTGATCGGGGGCGCCTAACCCTAATGGTTAGTGGGCCCCCGTCGCACTGCGCTATATTAAGAGGGGTGGGGGCTGGCAGGCTCTGTACACGAGATTCGCCGCAGCCGTACTCCCCACCCCGACATTCCTAGTGAATCCGATCACAGAGGCGCAGGAGCGGCGGGATTGCTCCACCGACGGTTTCACCGCGACCTTCTTCCAGCGACGACGTCGCCATCGCCATGGCCGCCAACGCCGCTGGGAACCCCGCCGCAACCGCCGATGGTTGTGATCTAAACCCCTGTACTTCTCTGTTCTTGTTAGTAGTCAATGTATAGGATCTGTTTATCTTCTGTTATACCCGAATCGATCTACTGCTAGTTGGTTTTGCAAGTTTAACATACCCAGGTCTGCCACAGCGGGTTGGCCATGAGGCCCGGCCGCATGCCGCCGTAGAGAGAGAAGACCTGGGTGGCCATGCGGTGAAGCTCGCGGAGGCGGACGAGCTCGCGGCGGGCGTCGCCGAGGACCGCGCCGGCGGTCGCCTGCCGATGGACGCCGTCGCGGTCGCGGATGGCCGCATCGACGTCGCCCCTCTGAACGCTGCGCATCAGTTGGATGAACGCGTCGAGCTTCCGGTGGGCGGAGTCCAACGTCCCGAGCAGCCCGATCGTGCCTTCGGCGACGCGCAAGAGGGTGCCCGGCACCGTCCGCGCCAGCTCCGTCCACTCCTCCATTCCCGCCGGCCTCTCCTCTTCCAAGAGTAGCTCGCTGTCTCGGCCTCTCGGGCTCTCGGTTTGCGAGCGTGCGGCTGCGGCGGTGTCGTGTGACTGTGTGAGGGGGCAAGGAGAGGGGAGATTGCCGGCGAAGAGATAAATGCCGCTGGTGTCTTGCCTTGCGCGAGAAGCTGCAAGAAGTCACCGCCTGACAGGCATGTACTGGTAGGTAAAAAGTTCGTTGCGGCCGTGGGGTCCACCTGGCCAGGCTGGCTATTTCCCAGCACGACGCGCCGCGACGCCAGGCCTTCGGTCAACAAACAAACAGTCGAACAGCCACCGCCCACCGGGAGTTCGAGGGGGAGAGAGAGAGAAGGAGATGGCGCCGCAATGGATAGTGCCGGTCCAGCAGCGAGCCGTCGAGGTGGAGCTCCGGTGCGTCCGCGCCTGCTGGTTGCTCGGCGGCGTGGTGGAGGGCCTCGCGAAGCCGGTGCACGTCGGCGTCGCCAACGCGCAGGACGTGCGCGTCCGGCTCGAGCTCCTGCGCAACATGCTCACGGCCGCGTTCGACGACCTAGCCCTCGCCGCGTGCACCATGGAGGCAGCCGAGCTCTTCGCGGTCCGCGCCGCCGCGGCAAACCCGATGGCTCCGCTTGTCTCCGTCCAGCACATCCCCGACGGCCGCGGCCCGGGCCACCCCGTGCGGCTCGCTCTCAGCCTGTTCCAGAGCGCCAGGGCCGGCATCGAGGACGCGTGCGACCAGGTGGAGTGGTGCTGCTGCCACCTGCGGACCGCCGTCAAACTACTTGCCGCCGTCTCGGCTCTTCCCGGCGTTGACTGCTTACTCGACGGTGAGCACTTCGCTGCCCTGCACGACGCCGTCCAGGCTGCACTGAATCACGCGAAGGTGAGCGCCGCGCTGGCAGTCACCGCGCACTGGTTGGTGCGTTAAGCCGGCGGCGTCGACGAAGAGGCCTCTCGGTTCTGTAGGACTCGCGGTTTGCTCGATTGCTTGCTGATCGGTCGCTTGGATTTGTTATCGTCTTATCGAACGCCTGTCCTGTGTTCTTGTCTGTTCACGATGAACGCCGAGAGACTCTGTTCTCTCTCACAGATGATTTCTGCTGTTGCCTGGATTGGCTGTTGATTTCAATTATTCATACTGATCGGTTATTAATTTTCTTTTGGAGCACTACTTAGTAGTACCTTTTCCCCTCTTGGGTTTGCCTGATGTATAGCTACTGATGTGATCATGTTAAGTGTTACTCAGTGCAGAACTGCAGATTCAGAATTGTAGGCACAGCGATCACTTTCTCTCCGTGTTTCTCTCTTGTGGCAGAATTTTTTAGCTGTACTTGTATGAGCAGGGTGAAATCGTCATGTCTATTTGATAAAATCTACCAGAAAGTTCAGATATTGTCAGAATAACTTGAAGGCAACAGTCTACTAGAGGGACAACGATATAAGAGTCCAATCTTTGTGTTGGGATAGGCGAATGAGAGTTTAGCTTGGTGAATGTACTTGGTTCACCTTGTCATTGCTAATTGTTACATGGATACTGGATAGTCATGATCGTACTAAGTACCTGCCAACATTCAGGATACTTGAGCTGTGCAGTATATTGAAGTGATTAATTTCTCTTTTACCGGTTCTTAATGCGAGATCTTCCTTTTGGCTGGCCATTTTTGTACTTGTTACTACTTCCAATTCAGGGGTTATGAACAATGTCAGTAATGTTTAGAAATGAACTGATGAAGTTTCAGCTGTAATACTGCCATGCGTTCTTTGCCCTTCTGATTGTGACTTGCATTCAGGAACGAGCTTTTCACAATGAGAGAGACCACATACACCGATCAATGAATCAGATCAATTCAGCTTCTACTAGTATTTTACTTTTCTTTTCTGAGAAATAGCGGTTGAATTGGCACACATAACAGAACTTAATTAGCCAGCAACAGCGTCGAGCATCTCGGCACTCGCAAACCATCATGCAAGGAATTTGCATTTGGGCCGGGATTTCGTCCAAATCGTCATGCAAAACGAGAGGGCCCAAAGCATTTCCGTCCAGCCGGCCCACCAGGCCGCGCGTTTCCAGTGGGGACGCCACGCCAGGCCATGCTAGCCCTGGCCGAATTCTCCAGGTGGGGCCAGCGATCCATGCCGAAGCTGCCTCAGCCAATGGCCTCGCATCATCTCCCAGCACGCGGATCGCTACCACCAACAGCGGCACATCCACCGTCCTATCCATCCAACGGTCAAAACGCCTCCCCGCTCGCGCCTCCCAAACTTTTCGCGATCCCGCCTTCTCCACCCTCTGCCGTGCCCTAGAAATACCACAAGCAAACCCCAATCCCCCATCCGCAAATCACATTCGAATTTCCAATCCCCAAATCCTCCAACCTCCTCGCTCGCTCGCCGGCGCGCCGCTCGCTCCCTCTCTCCCCTCCCATGGCCCGCACGAAGCAGACCGCGCGCAAGTCGACGGGCGGCAAGGCGCCGCGGAAGCAGCTGGCGACCAAGGCGGCGCGCAAGTCGGCGCCGGCGACGGGCGGCGTGAAGAAGCCCCACCGCTTCCGCCCCGGCACCGTCGCGCTCCGCGAGATCCGCAAGTACCAGAAGAGCACGGAGCTGCTCATCCGGAAGCTCCCTTTCCAGCGTCTGGTGCGGGAGATCGCGCAGGACTTCAAGACGGACCTCCGGTTCCAGTCCTCGGCCGTGGCGGCGCTGCAGGAGGCCGCGGAGGCCTACCTCGTGGGGCTCTTCGAGGACACCAACCTCTGCGCCATCCACGCCAAGCGCGTCACCATCATGCCCAAGGACATCCAGCTCGCGCGCCGCATCAGGGGCGAGAGGGCTTAGAGCGCGTCTGCTGTTCGTGGGTCTTTGCTGTGTTCGTGTTTCTGCAGTGCCAGAACTAGATGGGCGCACTAGTTCCTTGCCGTGATGTATTGTGGTAGTAATGTTCTAGATGTGTTGGCCTCACCTCACTGCAATGGAATATGATGGGTGGTTTCTCAATCACTTTATTCTCCCAAGAATTGTTGTATGAGAAGAGTATTCCTGTTCGGCAGGACATGGTGGTGAAGTGCAGGCTCTGCAGTCCATGGCATTATGTACAATTGGGTTATTTATTGGTTTTCCAACTGATGTGGCTTGGGTAGATGATAATGTGATAATTTTTAACAGTTTAGATCCGAAATACTGGAAACATCAATGGTGGTTACACTTGTATGATTATGTCCTGCTTGGATAGCTGTACTTGTATGATTTGGTGGCATTGTCCTGCTGTTCACTATCATTCAGAAATTTCAGTATAGCCATATAAATATGGTGGCAATTCAGTAAGTTCAGAGCACAAGATTGGAGCAAATGTTTTACACCAACAGGGCAGTAGGTACTTGACTTGCAGAGTGCAGGCTTGTGCTATTAGTCTGTTTGACTGTTTGTTGTGCATTTGTATGTTGGCTGGTGTTAGCGTGGGAGTTCCGTTAGCATTGTGGTTGCTGTTCTTAATTTGTCACTGATGCCATTCTAGATTCAGTCTGGTTTTTTCTGTCTCATGATATTGATAGCCATGAGTCTCCTATTTCTGCTCGCCAGGACATGGTGGTAAAGTGCCAGTCAAGATTCAGAAAATTCAGACATGGGGGTATTGAGAATACAATATCTATTTCTGCAGAATCCAGTGCTGTGCTTGTTAATAGTAAACACCTGTAATAATATTTTGTGCTGCATTTGTTCAATATGATTGCCAGCTTGTGTTTGAGGGGGTGCTTGGATCCCGGCCGCAACTCGCCACGCCACGAATTTGGAGGCCACGCATGCAGATGCTGTTGCTTGGTGGGTTCCTAAGCTTCGGCTGCAACAGTTTTTCACGTTCATTTTCTCGCCAAAGGTTAGGTGGCAGATTTTTATGCCACCGTTCCGTGGCCGCCGCCGATACGGCCTGGCGGGATGTGGTTGTCATCCAAGCACTCCCTGAAACAGCAGGCGTTAGTATTGTTCAAGAGCAGAAATTTTGATGCAACAGATATTATGATTGCCAAGGCTTGCGAGTATTGTTTAGCAGGCGAATCAGATATAGTTTGGCCTTGTTTCCACTGTTGATGTGAGATGATCTAAAGTGAGAACTAGTATTAGGTGCATTTTTCTGATCATTTCAAGTGATCTGCACTCAGGAATGTACATTTCACGCTAGTACCAAACTGAATGGCAACAGCATTTCAGCAGAGAATCTAAAAGATCAGATCTAGTTTGGTGGTCAAGTTCGATGATCAAACATTCATACAATCACTAGTGCCATAAGCGGGAGGCTATGTAATTGTGAAACAGAAATGAAACTTGTGAGGAGAATGTTCATAATAATGTGTGAAGCAACGATTGTTTCTCGTTGCTCCTATTTATTCAGTGTGTGACTGTACAGGTAGTTATCAGTCAACATAAGATTATGCTGGTGGAGGGAGAACGAAACATCACAAAGTAACCACACCAACAACTCAGGAGATTGTTGTTGTAGTACACGAATATGATTCCCAGCAGTTAGAGACAGTAAAAAATTTCAGTACCATTCAGAAGACGAATTTCATTCAGAAACAGGTTGACAATAGTATTTCAGAGAAATGCTGTGCGAGATGCCATCAAATCAACAACTGACTGGTATTGAGAAAATGATCGACTTGCATTTAGGAACGGAAACCGCTGCACAAGTACACAGCTGAGTATGCAGGAGAGATCCACAGAACGAACAGAGACTCGCATACAGTTCTTAGTGATTCAGAATCATCCATGCGTCAAAGAACTCCAGAACAACAGCGTGGCGCATCCGGCGCACGGCGGACTGCGCCTTCATCTCCTCCCAGATTGTGCGGCGCGCGTGGCTCAGGGACGCGATGACCCACGCGTTCCAGCCCGGGGACAGGCGATGGAACGAGTCGGCCATGCGGTCGGCGGCCCTCGTCGCCCTGGCGTGCGCGGCGGCGGAGCGCAGCCACCGCCGCGCCTCGGCAGCGTGGTCGCGGGCGGCGGAGCGGTGGCCTTCCCAGCTCTGCCACCGCGGGTCGGCCCCGAGGCCGAGGAACAAGCCGCAGACGTTGAAGATGCACCCGGCTTTGGAGTGGAGTGCGGTGAGGCGGACGAGCTCGCGGCGGGCGTCCTCGATGTCCATGCTCGGGCACTGCTCGGCGCTGGGTCTGGGGTGGAGCGTTAGGCCGCTCCGGAGACTGAGCACCAGGTTGATGACTCGCTGGAGTTTGCCGTGGGCGCGGTCGAAGAGCAAGAGGAGTCCGGTCGTGGTGTCGTCCACGACGAGCACGAGGCTTCCCGGCACCGTCCGCACCAGCTCCATGTACTCATCCATTGTGGCCGTGTGGGTCGAGAGCTGGACAGGAAGAGGGGCAGAAAATTTATGGGGGTGGATAGACGGTGAGAAATGCGGCTTGTTTAGCGGAAATCAAATTCTATCATGTCATGGACTCATGGTTGGTTGATTACTTTAGAATGAGCCATGGTCCCATTTGCTAAGGCAGACTTGCTCTTCCGCGTGGGGTTCACATGTGACAACGTCATAGCTACTTGTAATCGTCCATCCTACGAACCAAACACTATCTTTTCCTTCCTTTTCCTCTTCACTTTTTCTCAAGCTTTTTACTCCTCGCAAATCTAAGTTGGCGGATCTGTGGGCGTGACAGCTTGGAGGCCGAATAGATATAGATCCCTCTACTGCTCGTGTGGCCGGAGAACCCAGAAAAGAAGAGGGGCACGAGTGTACAAGGTGAGGTAGGGCAGAGAGAAATGTGGCTTTTTTAGGGTCGGATGGAGAGAAATGTGGCTTTAGAGGAAAGCCAACTCTACCACTATTACCTCCAAAATGAGTGATTGATCTCATTTTCCCACGGCATACTTGCTCTCTCGTGTGGGGTTCACATGTGACAGCCTGATAATAATGTGCAAATTCTATCATTGTTGGTTAATTACTTTAGAATGAGCCATGATCCCACTTGCTAAGGCAGACTTGCTCTTCCGCGTGGGGTTCACATGTGACAACGTCATAGCTACTTGTAATCGTCCATCTTATAAACCAAACACTATCTTTTCCTTCCTTTTCCTCTTCACTTTTTCTCAAACTTTTTACTCCCCGCAAATCTAAGTTGGCGTGCATATGGGCGTGACAGCCTGGAGGCGGAATAGATGTAGGTCCTACCATTGCTCATGTAGCCGGAGAACGGACAAGAAGAGAGGCATCAACTTCACAAGGTGAGATAGGGCAGACAGAAATGTGGCCTTTTCCGGTATAGGAAGGAGAGAAATGTGGCTTTTTTCCGAGTTAGGATGGAGGAAATGTAGCTTTATTGGAAAGAACCATAGTCCGTTATTTCCAAATTGAGTGATCGATCTCACTTGCTCTTCCACGTGGGGTTCACATGTGAACAATTCATAATTGTTTGTGACTGTCCATCCCACAAAACCACAATCTTTCTTCTCCTTCTTTTCCCTCCCTTCCCCCAAACTTTTGCTTCATTTTCTATTGAAATTTTGTAATTTTGTTTCAAAATCTTGTCTGAGTTTTTCTGCCAATTTTTTTTCAAAATTTCAATCCTGATTTTTTCCTAAGCTCTTTGTTTGACTTTTTTTAAAAAACTTATTCATACAAATTTCGTTTTTATACAAATTTTACTACAAACCATTGCATTTGAAAAAAATTGTACATTCTTTTGTGTTTTTATGTACATAACTTTTTGTTTGTATAATTTGCTTTTGCTGATTTAAATGAGAATAGGAGGAAGGAGCGAGTGCACGTGGTGCTGAGATTTGTTCATGAGAGATAATGGCCGATGGCAATTGACTACTTTTCCCTGCTTACAGGCATCCGCAAATTAGTATGGATGCGATCATGCGGCTCATACTTCACGGATGACGCGGATGCATATACTTTCTCTTCCGTGATGGTTTATGATCGGCTAACTATATCAGATGGAAATGTTCTTATCAGATTACTTGCAGGATCATGGTGGAATTGTCCTGTTTAAGTTTCATGCAGAGATTCAGATATATTCAGAAGAACGTGCTGGCATAATTGTAAATTTGTAATAGAGGAGAATCGAATTTTCAGAGTTCAGAGGAAAACCAGATTGGAGATCTTTACAGAAACAGGGCTTCTTGACTGAAGGATATAGACTCGAGCTGTTGACCTGTTGTTACATTACCTCATGAGTCAGATTCAGATCAGAGATGTTTACACCAACAGGGCTCTTATTATGAATGTGCCGCGAGCATGCTATTTATTAACTTCTTCATTCTCAAGTTTGGGTTTCTTCTGTCTTCATAATTTATGGGGGTGGATAGACGGTGACAAAAGCGGCTGGTTTTTAGCGGAAATGAAATTCTATCATGGTTGGTTAATTACTTTAGAATGAGCCATGGTCCCACTTGCTAAGGCAGACTTGCTCTTCCGCGTGGGGTTCGCATGTGACAACGTCATATTTACTTGTAATCATCCATCCTACAAACCAAACACTATCTTTTCCTTCCTTTTCCTGTTCACTTTTTCTCAAACTTTTTATTCCCTGCAAATCTAAGTTGGCAAAACTGTGGGCATGACAGCCTGGAGGCAAAATAGATGTAGATCCCTCTATTGCTCGTGTGGCCGGAGAACTCGGACAAGAAGAGGGGCAGGAGTTTACAAGATGAGGTAGGCGGAGAGAAATGTGGCTTTTTTAGGATAGGATGGAGAGAATTGTGGCTTTAGAGGAAAGCCAACTCTACCGCTGTTTCCTCCAAAATGAGTGATTGATCTCATTTGCTCACGGCATACTTGCTCTCTCGCGCGGGGTTCACATGTGACAGCCTCATAATAATGTGCAAATTCTATCATCTTTGGTTAATTACTTTAGAATGAGCCATGATCCCACTTGCTAAGGCAGACTTGCTCTTCTGCATGTGATGGTCCAAGATCCATGGGAGTCCTCATGGGCTACAGGCCCGTTAGAAAATTGGGCCGGCAACTTTGACTGATACAAGGAAGGAGCATACAGCTTAAGGAAGCTAGTCGGGTACTAGGAAACAATCTGGCCTACTCATGTTAGGACTCTATGTATTGTATCCGACTAGGAGTTTGTATTTCTTGCCTTGTAGACCCTGTCTCCCGAGTATATAAGGTGAGGCAGGGACCTCTTGTAAAATCATAACCATCAATACGAGAAGATCCACCATACAGGACGTAGGGTATTACGCTCTCTACTCGAGGCGGTGTGAACCTGTCTAAATCGTCTCGTGTTCACCATCGTGCTTCTGGTTTCGGCGAGGCCCTCACGAACAACTCGACTACTTAGGGACCCCCCATAGTAGGCTAGCTAGTATAAAAAACCGACAGCTGGCGCGCCAGGTAGGGGCTCTCGTCGAGAATCGTTCAGCAAGCTCGATGGCACCAGTCATCATCAACTGTGACGGCGACATGGCGTTCGAGAAAGGCGCCACCTTCGTCTTCGGCTCCTGGGTCTGCACGGCGGATGGCGTGGGCAACTTCAACCGCGTCCTCAAGTCGCCTACTCCGGAGCAACTCGCCGACAAGCTCGACGAGATCGCGCCCTCGGGTCCGAATACAACTCGGGCTCGAGGAACCTTGGGTTCGAACTCAACTCGGACTCAAGGAATCACTACTCCTAGCTCGATTACAACTCGGGCTGGGAAGATTCCGAAGCGGGCCAGGCGATCTGAGTCGGTTTCTGAACCATCGGTTATGCCAAAATCCGCCAATTCAAAAATCCAGAAGAAAAGGAGTCCAACCACTGCTAAGCGTGAGGCCGACACCCCGAGCCAATATCCCTTTGGACTCACGGGCCCCACCTCCACTTTTCAGGCGGCATCCTCAAAACAACTCCGATCTCTGGTCGAATTCGACGAACTTCCCCTGAGCGGGAAAAAAGTCGGACTCGTCATCACTTTAACTCCCGAAGGACGATTTGTTCACTGGCCGGGACGCAAGCCAAAGCTTGGAGCAACACCACAGGAGGACCTGGACATGTCTCGCATCATCGCGTGCATCGATCCACTCCCGTTTCAACACGGGCAACCCCTGGACTCTTCAAGCAGCCACGGCTCAACTGTCCCAGTAACTTCAAGCACAGGAAGCTACTCACCAAGGCATCAAGCCATGGTGATCATCACCCAGGGACAAGAAGTCTCCAACGACGAGCCAACTGTGGAGAACGAAGCTGAAGCTGACCGTAACCGACGCAGGGAGCGAAATGCTGCTCGCGCAGAACGTCGCTGCCGCGCCGGTCGCAGGCTACCTCCACAGGACCTCAACGCCAAGTTCATGCAAGTCGCCGGGCAAGATGTCTACTCCAGCGCCGCAGCCAACATCATGGCTGTCGTCACAGAGTTGGGACAGATGCCTGAAACTCCTGAAATCCTCAGGATGAAGACAATGCTCGAGACAGCGGCCATCCAGCATGACGCAATCAACCCGGCAAAGATCATCACCCGAGCACCAAGCCGCCAGGCAAGCAGCCGACCCCCTGATGCTGCCAACCGAGGCAACCAATCCCATCACCCGAGCAGAGACCAACGCAACCGCAACATCGAGCGAGGCATGGTACTCGGCGGCGGAGGTCATAACCACGGCGCCGGACCAAGCAACCGCGAGGTTCAGCAAAGCCACATCGGCGGGCGTGACGGCAACCGGAACAGGGATGGACGCCCCGGCAATCACGACAACAACAGGGATCTGCGAGAACAATTGCCACCCAGGGACGCGAGCACCGTCATCTCATCACGGGCGCGCGATCGCGAAGAACAAGAACGCCGCAGACGCCAGGAGTACGACCAAGTCTACGGGCCACCGGGTCAGGATCACCACAACCTCCACAAGTACGAAGGGTTCCCGGTCTTCTCTGATCGCATCCGCGCTACTTTTTGGCCCGACAAGTTTAAACCAGCTCATATCGATAGATATGACGGGAAACGCGATTCCGAGCAGTGGATTCGCATCTACTACTCGGCAATCAAGGCGGCGAGGGGCAACACCGACACCATGTGCACCTATCTCCCAGTAGTCCTTGACCAGGCTCCACTGACCTGGTTAGAAGGGCTCAAGCCGGGCTCCATCGACTCCTGGGATGAGCTCTGCAAAGCTTTCATCAATAACTTCCAGGGTTCATGGCAGAAGCCGGGTACTCGCTTTGACCTAGCCCAGTGCAAACAGGGCCAGAACGAGTATTTGCGCAGTTACAACCGACGATTCTGGGAGAAGCGCTCAACCTGTGCAGGCCTATCCGACCAGGACGTCATCGATTGCTTCCACGGTGGACTTACAGACCCCATGTTGCACCCTGACTTCGGGAGGAACATGCCAAAAACACTAGAGCAGATGCGAGACCTTATCGGTCGCTGGTCAGACACTGAGGACCTGCAGCGCGAAAGATTCAACCGCAACAAGTCGGGAGGAGATCGCAACAACAACAACGACCGTAACAAGGCCAAACAAGTTGAGAACAACAGCAAACGCGACTTCAATGACAAGAAGTGCAAACCTGAAGACACGGTCAATGTTGCTGAGAAGAACTCTTCCCGTAGGAAGTTCGAAAAACTACTCGAAGAACTCTTCACATGTGACAATGTCATAGCTACTTGTCATCATCCATCCTACAAACCAAACACTATCTTTTCCTTCCATTTCCTCTTCACTTTTTTTTCAAACTTTTTACTCTCCACAAATCTAAGTTGGCGGGCCTATGGGCGTGACAGCCTTGAGACGGAATAGATGTAGATCCTTCCATTTCTCGTGTGGCCGAGGAACCGAACAAGAAGAGAGGTAGGATATTCACAAGGTGAGGTAGGGCAGAGAGAAATGTGACTTTTTTCAAGATAGGAAGGAGAGAAATGTGGCTTTTTCCGGGTTAGGATGGAGGAAATGTGGCCTTTTCTAGGTTAGGATGGCGGAAATGTGGCTTTTTTTGAGTTAGGATGGAGGAAATGTAGCTTTATTGAAAACATAATTCTACCGTAGTTTGCTATTTCCAAATTGAGTGATTGATCTCACTTGCTCTCCTGCATGGGGTTCACATGTGACAGCTCATAATTGTTTGTGACCGTCCATCCCGTAAAACTGCACCCTTTCTTCTCCTTCCTTTCCCCTCACTTTCCCCCAAAATTTGCTTCAATTTTCTATTGAAATTTTGTTTCAAAATCTTGTCTGAGTATTTTTTTGTCAATTTTTGTTTCCAAATTTTGATCTTGAATTTTTTCTAAACTCCTTGTTTGACACTTTTTTTAAAAAAATTTATTATATAAATTTTGTTTTTATACAAATTTTACTACAAACCATTGCATTTGAACAATTTTGTACAATTTTTTTGTATATAACTTTTTGTTTGTATAATTTTTTTGCTGTTTTAAAATGAGAATAGGAGTGTTGACACCAGATTTTCGCACCTGATATGCTGAGTCAGATGGTGACGCGGTGAGGTTGAAACTGCGCAGTGGGCCCGTTGAATGGTCAAATAGATGATGCTGAAAAGGGAGCCGATGCGGAATAAAAGTCCGATGAAGAGAAAGAATCCGATCTAATGATGAATGAGAAAATGTGCATCGGCTAAAAAGGGAAGCGTGGCATGAGCGGGGACTATTTCCTTTTCAGAAGGCTTATTAAAAGTCCCTGTTGACACCAGATTTTCGCACCTGACATGCTGAGTCAGATTGTGATGTGGTAAGGTTGGGACTGCGCAGTGGGCCCGTTGAATGGTCAAACAGAAGATGACAGAAAAGGAAGCCGATGCTGAAGAGGAGTCCGATGAAACAAGAAGTCCGATCTGATGATGGAAGAAGGGCGCGTCGGCTGAGGAGGAAGCGTATCAGATGCAGGGACTATTTCCTTTTTGAAGGCGTATTGGGAGTCCCATTCTATATTAGATTTAGTTTTCTTTATTCGCAAGTTAATCTGGTCCGATCAGGACTCTCCATGACCAGGGTATAAATATGAACCCTCGTCCATTGTAAAAACTATTCTCACAATCAATACAACCCGGCTTCACGCCAAAAACCCTAGTAGTAGTTACCGACGAAGCTCATTGGTGGACGGGCTGCATCAGTTCTGATCTCCGGCTTACCAGTAAGTTAGTCAATTTATCGAACTAGTATAGGCTTTGAATTGAGGCGCATCGCCCTTTCTCGTTTATACTGTTCAACCGATTTATCTCTAGATAAGCAAGATTGATATAGATTCCCTACGTCGGAGCTAGATCAATATTGATTATCCAACAGATTATCGTTTATCGGACTGCACTTTAAGTCTAGATTCCCTACGTCGGAGCTAGATATCAAGATTAGGCTAGATTCCCTACGTCGGAGCTAGAGTAATCTTGGTTACTAAGGCAGTTTTTGCGGTTTGTTTGGAGTTGCTAGATTGGTTTAGATCTACGCCATGTGAATCAATTCTACTTCTTCAACGGCTTTGAGTATCGGTCTTGGTTCGATTTAAGCAATATTTATCTTACAGCATCGTTCTAGGTCCGATTCTGCTTTGTGGTTTAATCTGGTTGTTCTTTGAGTATTGCACTGGTGTAGATTCCCTACGTCAGAGCTGGATCTTTGCAATACGATTAGATTAATCTTTGATTGTCATGCTTGGTTTAGATTCCCTACGTCGGAGCTAGATTCATCTTGATTAGTCAAAGGAAGCTTTGGTTATGCCTTATTGTTATTTGAATGTTAAGTGTGGTTTAGATTCCCTACGTCAGAGCTAGGTCATGCTTGATTATTTGGTAACATATCTTAGAATCAGAACGATCTTGTTAATGTTTTATCTGCTTATTTGCTTAATCTGGTCAACACCTGTGCGAGCATCTTGTTTAATTGACAGGTTGATGAGTTGAGTTTGACTATCTAGCTATTCGATCTGATCATAGTTGGAGAAATCTAGATTCCCTACGTCGGAGCTAGATTTCTCTGAAAAGGCTATAATCCAATCGGCTGGTTAGATGGTCCGACAAGATAAGTCAAACTGGCAATTAGGCAAGGTGGACAATGTATCGGCTTACACTTTGATTATTTGATATCTTGTTTCAAGACACAACTGATCCATTATTTTACATATCGGCCTTGTTTTATGCTTTACTTTATTATTCAAAGGCTGATCTGTTATATCAATCAAGGTCCGATCCTGATTGGTCCGATTCTGAGGTCCGATTCGGTGTCTGAATGAGGTCCGATTACTCGGTCCGATTGACGTCATCAATGAAGTCCGATTTTGAGGTCCGATTAGTATCGGCCGATACGTGCCTGATTGGGTCTTGGCTAAAATTCGACGTTACTCCATCGTCTGAAATAGAGCCGGCACAATCAAAGAGTAATTTAACTGTTTTATTCCCTTGTCAATTTCAGGTCAAATTGACTGGCACGCTGCGAACCTGAACTGGAGTGTGGGCTGGCACTTGAGCGAAGCAGATCTCCCTGGTCTTCGTGTGCTGCACGCGGAGGATACGACCGCCGATTTTCCGCGTCAACACATTTTTTGGCACGCCCAGTGGGACACGAGAAACAAATTCCAAGATGTCGTCGTCTGATGCTGAACAAGAAACTGCAGCAAGGCTTGCTGCTGAGAAGGCCAAGAATGACAAGAACAAGACGCCTGAGACAGCCATTCCAATTACAAAGGCCGATCTGTCTAAAGCTCAACTGGATGCAGTTCAGGCCCAAATCGATGCATTTGAGAAGCTCTGCCTTGGCCAATTTGGACGTAATCGTTCAGGCCCTATACTCAAAGGTCCTCTCCCAGATCCAGAATTAATCAAGAAGACAACTGATGCTCGGGAGTACCAGGTCAACATGACAGAGATGATTCACCAGGCTGTTCATCATGCATTGATCAATCAGTCAGGCACTTTGGTGAATTCTTTGGATAACCTCATCAAGAAGGCGGTGGATGATGCTATTTGCTTGAAAGGTCCAGTGTTTATAGCAGATTCTGCAGGGGCATCAGGATCAGGGAAAGGCAAAGGAACTGAAGATAATGCAATGACCGTTGCTCCGCAGATTCCGATTGCTCCACCACCTCCTATTGAACTGGCCAACGATTTTCTGTTGATGGCCGATGGATCTATTGTCGGCCCACATGGTGAAAAATATGCTAGGACTCTGAGCGAACAAGAAAAGCAACCTGCAGCTGCAAGGCTACGTGCAGAGGTTCCTTCACATCAGCGTATGGTCGGTGATTACAATAATTATGTGATGGACATAGCTGATGGGATGCCAACTGGAAGTCAGCAGTCCGATTGGTCACAGAAAATAGCCGAGGTGATCCAGAATCAATTCGGCTTGAAGCCTAAGGATGAAGCGAGGTTGTATCGGCACCCGTACCCGTCTTACTTTGATGCAGTGCCACTTCCTCCGCGATACAGAGTGCCGGATTTCTCCAAATTCTCCGGGCAGGATGATATGACCACTATTGAGCATGTCAGTCGATTCCTGGCTCAATGTGGTGAAGCTGCTTCAGAGGAGGGACTCAGGCTCAGATTTTTCCCTCTGTCACTGTCAGGGCCGGCGTTTACCTGGTTTACGTCGTTGCCAGCAGGATCAGTCATAGGATGGTCCGATATGGAGAAGCAGTTTCATAAATACTTTTTTTCTGGTCTCAACGAGATGAAGATTTCCGATTTGATTGCTGTCAGGCAAAGAAATGATGAGACCGTCAAGGAGTATATTCAACGGTTCCGTGATACCAGGAATCGGTGCTATAGTTTGAAGCTATCTGATATGTAGTTGGCCGAGCTTGCATTCCAGGGTTTGCTCGCGCCGATCAAAGAAAAGTTTTCTGCTCAGGAGTTTGAGACATTGGGACAGCTGGTTCAGAAGGTGTCAGCCCATGAGGTCCGATATCAAGAGATGAAGCGTATAAAGTTTTCTAAACAAGTATCTTATCTCTCTGAATCTGAAGAGGAAGCTGATGTCAACATAGCTGAATGGACCAAATCCAAGAAGCCGGTATTACTCCCATGGATCAAGCAGAACCCTGAGAAGTTTGGATTTGATATAACTAAGGCCGATAAGATTTTTGATTTGCTGCTCAGTGAGAAGCTTATCCAGCTTTCTCCAAATCATTCTATTCCATCGGCCGATGAGTTGAAGAAACGCAAATATTGCAAATGGCATAACTCGACTTCTCATGAGACCAATGAATGCAAAGTGTTCAGAAGGGAGATCCAATTGGCTATAGAATCTGGCAAGATCAAATTTGAAGACAATAAGAAAGCCATGAAGATCGATGGTCATCCTTTTCTGAATAACTTTGCTGATTTCTCCTTTTCCATTAATATGGTTGATGCTGATGAAAAGGGGAAGTTTAAGGTGCTTACATCGGACCACGCCAAGAGTTCTGGCGCCGTTGATCCTGCAGTTCAAGTTACTGTTGAAGAGCTGCGGAGGAATCATCAGGCGTTTGGGCGAGAATCTAATGCTCCTGGTGGATATCGGCCGCGTGTAACTTCCCAGATGTTGATTAACAAGTACAAAAGGCAGCAGGCAGCAGCCCGAGCATGGGAAGAGCGCGAGGAACGACGACGTCGGAGGCGCGAGTATCAAGCAAGGCGGCTTGATGAAGAGTTTGATGATCAGCGCCGACGTGATGACAGGTTCGATGGCCGACGCCGATATGATGAATGGTCCGATGGCCGACGCCGATATGATGACAGGACCGATGGCAGGCGTTGGTTTGATGATAGAATCGATGATCGTCAGTACGGTTATAGGTCCGATTGGCATATAGACAGGCGTCAAGGTTATAACCGGTATGATCAGGATGACGATCACTGGGGGTGTCCTTTCTTCGTATTCTGCTGGAACGAGAAGCTTAGACTGCCATCAAAAGCAGATTGTCCTGAATGCAGTTTCCAGTATGAAGAATACAGAGCTTCCAAGAGAGGTCGACGATCAGTTCATGAACGGATCGGCGTCAGGATTGATGATCATCATCAAGGAGATGAAGGCCGAGTTGATGCTCATGGCCATAAAAATATCGAAGGCCAGGTTGATGCTCTTGGCCCTGAAAAAATGGAAGAAAAGGCTCCAGTTCGGAATCGGATTAAAGAACCTCCAATGAAGCCTGGACAGTGGTGCCCATCAGGGATTTCTAGGTCCAAAAAGAGACGTGTTCAGAGGTTGCGCTATCATGAGCAGATTCAGGAGCAGGAATTGGCAAAAGAAAAGAAGACGTGGCGCATCAAGATGGCCAATGATGATGAAGCAAGCACATCGGCTGCAATAAACATGGTTTTGATGTTGCCTTTTGATTTTGCTGCTCCTAATGAACAGGACAATGATGAGGTCGATTATGAACTGGAGGAAGCCGCCGCATGCTTGGTTCTGGATTCAGAGAAGGCTATCTTTGAGAAACCAAATGCAAACGGGTATCGGCACCTGAAGCTTCTGTACATCAAGGGATACGTTGATGGGAAGCCGATGACCAAGATGCTGGTTGATGGTGGAGCTGCAGTCAATCTCATGCCTTATTCCACGTTCCGTAAATTGGGAAAAGGGACTGATGATCTGATCAAGACCAATATGACGCTCAAGGACTTTGGCGGAAATGTTTCAGAGCCTCGGGGGGCAATTCATGTTGAATTGACCGTCGGCAGCAAGACATTGCCGACTACTTTCTTTGTGATTGATGGCCAAGGTTCTTACAGCATGCTCCTCGGACGTGATTGGATCCATGCCAATTGCTGCATCCCATCCACAATGCATCAGTGTTTGATCCAATGGCAAGGCAATAATGTGGAGATCGTCCCGGCTGATGATTCGGTTAGCATTGCTACAGCTGAATCAACGATTTGGGAGTTCGAAGGAATTGAATGCCTATCAGGAAAAACATGGGATGGTGACTTCCTCAAGGTGTCCGATCAAGGACTACAGCCGATCCAAGCAGTCGGCTCTGAGACTTTGTTTTGATGGCCGATTGTATAGAAGATTTTGAAGACCGAGGTGAATTCGGTTTAAGCCGTAATATTGTTGAACATCGGCTGCTCATCAGATCAAGATATCGGCCACGCGAACAATGGGATTGTTGATCATTATGGATCTAGTGTTGATGATGTTTGAGATAAATCATGAAAATTGACGTGGCTGATCCGACGAAAACAAAGGCCGATATGGTTAATCAGTTCTTTCAAATGTGTATTTGATAGTTCTTCTTATAAATTGAATCGGCCTGATTATTGTTTCGTCTTGGGGGGCAAGATTTGAGTTTGCTTGTCCAATGGTTTTACCTTAACACTTGGGTAAATTTGTAAAGCCGATGCTATGCGTCAGGCTTGGAAGCCGATAAAAAAAAATCGCCTCAAGAACAAAAAATAAGAGCCGATGCGATATGCATCGCCTTAAGGATTATATACAACAAAAGAAGAGTATGTTACGTCATTAAGCCGCTCGATGGCGGAGCAGGCTATCAATGTATCAGACCATTTGGTGAAACAGGCAAGTCTCAGTGTTCAAGGTTGCAGGTATTTAACTATCAAATCGAGAGCAGTCTGACGGATCTTGTCAACATCGGCGATGACCTTGGCATCAGCTTCAGCATTCCCTTCTACAGGCTTGGTTATCTTGTGGATCTCTTTGGCGGCCTTGATGTGGGTTTTATAATCTTCTTCGGCCTTCGCTTTCCTAGCTGGGAGATCATCAAGTTCTTTTGTCTTGGCCTGGATGTTTGATCGAACTTGGATAAGTTCCTGCTCTAATTGTTGTTCTCTGGCTTGAAGATTCTCAAGCTCTGACTGGATAGAAGCAGGACGAGCCGATAATTCTTGAATCAGTTTTGTTGACTCGTCAGCTTGGGCACGTTTTTCATCCCTGGCCTTGATCAGATCCTGCTGGGAGGTCCAATTATTGATTCGACGATTGGCTTGCAACACTGGAAAGGAGTGGCCTTCTATATATGCCGCCGGAATCAATACTTCCTCCAAGTCTGACGGAAGTTGACCTCTCAGGGTTTTGATGATCTGACGAATTGGCTCTGCATCCTAGACAAGATCGATGATATTTTGGTGAAGGAGTGCAGATATATCAAGCAACTTCGCTTTCACCTCGGCAGATAGCAAGCTTTGCCCAGAACTGATTTCTTCTTCTTCAGTTTGTAGCCGATCAAAATCGACTGATATGGTCTGGCTGGTTTGAGGGGTATCTTGAGCCTGCAAAAGAGATAATTAGATATAATATCAAAAGGCTGATATGATTATATCAGGCTGAAAGGCTTACTTGTTTCCAGGCTAGTTCTTGCTCGGGTCCGATTAAAGGGTTGTTGCTACCCTGAATGTTTACTTGAGCAATCTCAAGATCCGTCAAGACATTCTGAATGATTTGGGAGAATAAGGATAAGTTGGCTATCAATTATTAAAGAAATTGATCAATGATTATCATTACTTCTGTAGAGTCAGATGATCGGACCTGTGAAGGAGTTACTGGTTGATCTTCTTGAAAGCCTTGATCTATTTGTGCTTGAGGTGGCGGGCCTGATTGACGAGGCGACCCAGTTATAGTCCTCTCAGATGAAGACGAATGACCTGAGTGTTCCTGGATTGGGCTTGACTGCATCTGAATAGGGCTTGATGATTTTTGTGGGTCCGATTCTGGGTCTTCCCCAGCCGATAAATTTGGAGACTTGGTCGGGCTGGACCGAGTCGCAGATGATTGTCCAATAGTCTGATTTTGCAAGAAAATTGGTTTCGATGAAGAAGATAATTGAATTTGATGAAATTTTAAAAGGCTTACCAGAGTAGTCTTTGGACGCTTGACAATTTTGGAGGACACTGACTTCTTCCTTTTCCTACTGTCACTAAGAGCCGACAGTAGGTTGCCAATGGTTGGGGAATTACAGCCGATCCACGGATCTGGCGAGACGTTGCTATAAACGACCGGCTTCCCAGATCGAGTCACCGTTGGGGGAGAGCGATCAATGTCCTAACGAAAGGGAAGATTCAGATTTAACCAATTAAAATGATGTAAAGAAAAGGGGGCAAGCTTGCAGATATTACCTCTGATCTGCCCTTGAAAGTAGGGTGCATCTTCCGAACATAATTCTTGCAGGCGATGCAGAATAGATGCTGACGCCATTCGGCCCACCACATGTTAAAGGTCCGATGAGCCATGAGACTGATTGCCCAAGTGTCCAGATTGGTTTGATCAAGGGAAGGCTCGAACTCCAAAAGGCGATCCCATTCTACACCGGAATCAACTTTTCCCCTTGGGAAGATCCGATCGGTTAAAACTAGATGAGGCGGGAGCTGTCCAATGCCAAACTGACGAGCGACCAGATTTGGATGGTAGTACTCGTAAGATGATTGTCCTGGTTTGCTAAGACTGAGGCCGATCGGGAGGAATTGAGCATTGATACAGGTTCAGAAGATAGCAAGCGCTTCTGTATCAGTCTCCACGATCATGCCGAATCTGAATTTATAGGGCAGCTCATATTCATCGGCATGATCATACAAGAACCAGAGCATTTTCTCATCAGCAATACCTCTATAAAGAAGAGCAAAATACTTGGAAGATTCCTTGCCCGATAATTTCTCAGCAGGGAAACCCATGGCAGCTTCACCAAGCGAAGTACATCGGCGCCAGGTGATCTCTTCCGATTCAGGCTTGCTTTCTGGGAATTTGATCTTTCGAAAATCTACTTTGACGGCCTTGCTCAGATGTAGCATCAACCACATCTGAATGAACCACCATGGCCCGCCAAGGTTGGTGATGGGTGATCCGGTCCTCAGGCGCTTAGCGACTTGGTGAAGCAGATTGTATACTGCTCCTAGGAGATACTGGCCGAGGTTGATGACGTGATTACTTGCCAGCGATTCGGCCAAATGCTGAAAATTGGCCGTTGGACCAAGAGTAGTGCCACAGAAGAAGAATCTGTCCAGCCACATGTTCAGAAAGGCCGCATGCTCACGATCAGTTACCGGTCCGGTCCGATGATGACTCTCCATATATCCTTTCCAGCCGCCACAGTTTTTAGTTTTGAAATGATGACTTAATTTGACATTAAGTCTGAGAGGAAGCTTGTTACTGGTGACGTTGAGGCCGAGGAGCATGACCACATCGAGCAATGTTGGGGTCATCGGACCATGACCGAAGATGAAGGCATTCATTGCATCGGACCAAAAATGCGATGCAGCAATCAGGAGGTTCTCATTCTTGGCAATAGGTCCGATGCTGAGGCCAATACATTGGGCGATGTCTGATCTGTCCCAAATTGCAGATTTGGAGGCCGATACTCTTAGATACCAGTCTTTCCATCCGGGGAGAACCGTCGGCCAGGAACGAAATGCATTCTTCCAATCTTCAAGATCGAATCCGGAAGTTTTGAATGGAATGCGCAAGGTTTCCAAATTGATAATCTCGGTGGGGTCCGGATCTCCCATTGGACCAAGAAAATAAACCCCATGAACATCGCCTACAGGGATTAGGGTTTGGGCATGAATGTCCTAGAAGAAGGTTGCGAAATGAGGACAAAATTTAAAAGCCGAGTTCCAGGAGATGCGGAAAATAAAATCGGATTCAGTAGAATACCTCCGGGATTGGATGACGTACTTCTCCTACTGATGGTCCTGCGGGCGTCGAAGAGGAACCTGAGGCGAAGAAAGTCGATGAAGAGGAGGCTGAGGAATTTGCTGCTGCCGCCATTGTCGAGCTTGAGGCTGCCGCCATTGTCGAAGTCATAACCGTCGCCATTGTGGAGGTCATGACTGCAGCCATAGTAGGAGGCATAGCAGATGGAGAACCCGCTGGAGCGGATGCGGAGATGAGAGCAGATGTAGAAGACTGGAGGGCGCCCATGGAGGATGATTGAGCCATTTGAAGCAGTTTTGATGTAGGTTTGAATAAATATGAATGGCCGCTCGGGAGAGAGGAAGAACAAGATGAGCAGTGTATGTTCTCGGCAAGGAAGGAGAAGTGAACAGCGTGGCCGCCGGCGGTAATTTTATAAGGTGAAAACAGCTATGGCTCGAGAATCGAGGAACGGCACAGTGCAGGGATGGAAAGTTTCGGCACGAAAATCAGTGGAGGAGTTATGATGACAGATACGAATTTTGGAATAAAATATATTTTATCCCAAAATTGGGGGGCATGTGTTGACACCAGATTTTCGCACCTGACATGCTGAGTCAGATTGTGACGTGGTAAGGTTGGGACTGCGCAGTGGGCCCGTTGAATGGTCAAACAGAAGATGACAGAAAAGGAAGCCGATGCTGAAGAGGAGTCCGATGAAACAAGAAGTCCGATCTGATGATGGAAGAAGGGCGCGTCGGCTGAGGAGGAAGCGTATCAGATGCAGGGACTATTTCCTTTTTGAAGGCGTATTGAGAGTCCCATTCTATATTAGATTTAGTTTTCTTTATTCGCAAGTTAATCTGGTCCGATCAGGACTCTCCATGACCAGGGTATAAATATGAACCCTCGTCCATTGTAAAAACTATTCTCACAATCAATACAACCCGGCTTCACGCCAAAAACCCTAGTAGTAGTTACCGACGAAGCTCATTTGTGGACGGGCTGCATCAGTTCTGATCTCCGGCTTACCAGTAAGTTAGTCAATTTATCGAACTAGTATAGGCTTTGAATTGAGGCGCATCGCCCTTTCTCGTTTATACTGTTCAACCGATTTATCTCTGGATAAGCAAGATTGATATAGATTCCCTACGTCGGAGCTAGATCAATATTGATTATCCAACAGATTATCGTTTATCGGACTGCACTTTAAGTCTAGATTCCCTACGTCGGAGCTAGATATCAAGATTAGGCTAGATTCCCTACGTCGGAGCTAGAGTAATCTTGGTTACTAAAGGCAGTTTTTGCGGTTTGTTTGGAGTTGCTAGATTGGTTTAGATCTACGCCATGTGAATCAATTCTACTTCTTCAACGGCTTTGAGCATCGGTCTTGGTTCGATTTAAGCAATATTTATCTTACAGCATCGTTCTAGGTCCGATTCTGCTTTGTGGTTTAATCTGGTTGTTCTTTGAGTATTGCACTGGTGTAGATTCCCTACGTCAGAGCTGGATCTTTGCAATACGATTGGATTAATCTTTGATTGTCATGCTTGGTTTAGATTCCCTACGTCGGAGCTAGATTCATCTTGATTAGTCAAAGGAAGCTTTGGTTATGCCTTATTGTTATTTGAATGTTAAGTGTGGTTTAGATTCCCTACGTCGGAGCTAGGTCATGCTTGATTATTTGGTAACATATCTTAGAATCAGAACGATCTTGTTAATGTTTTATCTGCTTATTTGCTTAATCTGGTCAACACCTGTGCGAGCATCTTGTTTAATTGACAGGTTGATGAGTTGAGTTTGACTATCTAGCTATTCGATCTGATCATAGTTGGAGAAATCTAGATTCCCTACGTCGAAGCTAGATTTCTCTGAAAAGGCTATAATCCAATCGGCTGGTTAGATGGTCCGACAAGATAAGTCAAACTGGCAATTAGGCAAGGTGAATAATGTATCGGCTTACACTTTGATTATTTGATATCTTGTTTCAAGACACAACTGATCCATTATTTTACATATCGGCCTTGTTTTATGCTTTACTTTATTATTCAAAGGCTGATCTGTTATATCAATCAAGGTCCGATCCTGATTGGTCCGATTCTGAGGTCCGATTCGGTGTCTGAATGAGGTCCAATTACTCGGTCCGATTGACGTCATCAATGAAGTCCGATTTTGAGGTCCGATTAGTATCGACCGATACGTGCCTGATTGGGTCTTGGCTAAAATTCGACGTTACTCCATCGTCTGAAATAGAGCCGGCACAATCAAAGAGTAATTTAACTGTTTTATTCCCTTGTCAATTTCAGGTCAAATTGACTGGCACGCCGCGAACCTGAACTGGAGTGTGGGCTGGCACTGGAGCGAAGCAGATCTCCCTGGTCTTCGTGTGCTGCACGCGGAGGATACGACCGCCGATTTTCCGCGTCAACAGTCCCATTCTATGTTAAATATTAGATTACTTTATCTGCAAGTTAGTCTGGTCCGATCAGACTCATCATGACCAGGGTATAAATATAAACCCTCGTCCATTGTAAAGAACTATTCTCACAATCAATACAACCCGGCTTCACGCCAAAAAACCCTAGGAGTAGTATCTCGACGAAGCTTATTGGTGGACGGGCCGCATCAGTTCTGATCTCCGGCTTACCAGTAAGTTAGTCAATTTATCGAACTAGTATAGGCTTTGAATTGAGGCGCATCGCCCTTTCTCGTTTATACTGTTCAACCGATTTACCTTTGAATAAGCAAGATTGATCTAGATTCCCTACGTCGGAGCTAGATCACTATTGATTATTCAACAGTTGATCGTTTATCGGGTTGCACTTTATGTCTAGATTCCCTACGTCGGAGCTAGATCATCAAGATTAGGCTAGATTCCCTACGTCGGAGCTAGACTCATCTTGGTTATTTAAAGGCAGCTTTTGCGGTTTGTTTGGAGTTGCTAGATTGGTTTAGATCTACACCATGTGAATTAATCTACTTCTTCAACGGCTTTGAGCACCGGTCTTGGTCCGATTTAAGCAATATTTGTCTTACAGTATCGTTCTAGGTCCGATCCATGCTTTGTGGTTTAATCTGGTTGTTCTTTGAGTATTGTGTCTGTTTAGATTCCCTACGTCGGAGCTAGATGTTCATAATATGATAAGATTGATCTTTGATTGTCATGTTTGGTTTAGATTCCCTACGTCGGAGCTAGATTCATCTTGATTAGTCAAAGGAAGCTTTGGTTATACCTGATTGTTATTCGAGTGTTAAGTGTGATTTAGATTCTCTACGTCGGAGCTAGGTCTTGCTTGATTATTTGATAGCATACTTTAGAATCAGAACGATCCTGTTAATGTTTTATCTGCTTATTTGCTTAATCTGATTAACACTTGTGCGAGCATCTTGTTTAGTTGACAGGTTGGTGAGTTGAGCTTGATTGTTTAGCTATCTGATCTGATCATAGCTGGAGAAATCTAGATTCCCTACGTCGGAGCTAGATTTCTCTGAAAAGGTTCTGGTCCGATTGGCTGGTTAGATGGTCCGATAAGATAAATCAAACTGGCAACTAGACAAGATGGACGATGTATCGGCTTACACTTTGATTATTTAATATCTTGTTCAAAGGCACAGCTGATCCGTTATTTACATATCGGCCATATTTTATGCTTTATTTTATTATTTAAAGGCTGATCTGTTACAAGGTCCGATCCTGAGGTCCGATTAGATGACTGATTAAGGTCCGATTATATTGGTCCGATTGAGGTTGTCTATGAAGTCCGATTTTGAGATCCGATTGGCATCGGCCGACGCAAGTCTGATTGGGTCTTGGCTGAAATCCAACGTGCCTATGCCGTTTGGAATAGAGCCGGCATAATCAAAGAGTAATTTAACTGTTTTATCCCCTTGTCAATTTCAGGTCAAATTGACTGGCACGCCGCGAACCTGAACAAAGTGCAGGCTGGCACTGGAGTGAAGCAGATCTCTCTGGTCTTCTTGTGTTGACCGCTGAGAATACGACCGCCGATTTTCCGCGTCAACAAGGAGGAAAGGGCGAGTGCAGGTGTTGCTGAGATTTGTTCATGGGCGATAATGGCCGACGGCAATTGACCAGTCTTCTGTCTTCATAATTTGCCACTTGTAGTGTTGAAGTTGATAACAATGACCATCATTTCGGTTATTTTTTCTCACGACTTTTTCCAATGGTTGTGTGATTGTGTCGATAACCATGATCGTCCTGCGAAGATTCAGAATACTCAACTTGGTGTGGAGTATCTCAGTGTCTTACAGTGATCAGTTTTTCTTTTATCTGTCTTCATCATGCAGCATCTTCCTTTTGGCAATCTTTGTTCTGCTTTTTACTTATTGCAATATTTTGTGCTCCAATTACATGGTACATGTTCAGTCTGATTACAGAAGTTATAAACAGCAAATGTATTCATGTACAAGCGTTTCAGCAAACCTGTACCTGGCGGCAGGGTATCAGAGGTGATCTTATTCAGGAAGGGACTGGGTATCAGACAGGGCTTTTGCAGTTGCATTCAGGAACAGACTTCCATACAACGACAAGCAACGTTTCAGCAGAGAAATCAGATTTCAGCAGAGAATATTTCGAGCAAATCGACAGTAACATTTCAGTGGAGACGAATGCAATGTGCAAGGAAATCAAATCGATAGTAGCGTTTCAGAGATTTCCTTCAGATTATGTTTTATTCAGGAACGGTATTGCATTCAGGAAATCAGGAACAGACACTGACGATGGATCAACATGATTACATTTTTTTTTGAACTAAATCAACATGATAACATGATTTCGTGTTCGACAATCTACAGACAGAAGGAATTCTCGTGTGCGGTGAACTCTGTAGCGTTTGGTCGAGGACCCATCACCCATGATCTGAACTCTGAAGCCTATCGAGCTAGCTGTTTGTTTGAATCAGTTAGCGCATGCCCCGCAACTGATGAGAACCGCCCAGGCGTCGAAGAACTCCAGAACCACGGCGTGGCGCATCTGGTGCACCGCGTCGAGCGCCGTGGCGACCTCGCCGGCGGCGTGGCGCGCGAGCTGCTCGGCCTCCGACGCCCACGCCACCCTAGGCGGGGACTCGGGTGGCCTCCCGTTGACCACCGAGGCGACCTGGAGCACCGCCACGAGGTCCGTCGTGGCGGAGCGCAGCCTCCGCAGCGCCTCGTCCCCGTGTCCGGCGGCCTCGGCGCGGCGCCCCTCCCACGCCCGCCACAGGGCGTCGGCGGCGTCCCCCTGGAGCAGGCCGGCGCGGCGCGCGCGCGCGGCGCACTGGGCGAGGACGTGCCCGGCCGCGGCGTGGAGCGCGATGAGGCGCGCGACCTCGTCGCAGGAGACCTGGGGCGGCCGGCCGCGCGGGGTTTGGTGTCGGTTGCCCGCGACGACGTTCCTCTCGAGCATGTCGGCGACGCTGATGCGGAGGAGCCGCCGGTGGGTGGACTCGACGCACCTGAGGGCTCGCTCCGACTCCGAGGTGGCGACGAGCAGGAGGCTCGCTGGCACCGTCGGCGCGAGGTGCCTTCACTGCTCTAACGGCGGCGTCGAGCTCTCCCTCCCCCTCTTCCCCAGAGCCTGTGCATCTGCCGCGGCCATGGTGTGACTCTGTGAGCTGTGACTTGTGATGGAACGGGGTGTAGAAAACGGTTACGGTTGGGCTGCTTGCACCGCACGGAAGGAGCGCGGATTTCAAACACGGTCGCCGCCGGCGAGGGGTACCTTGAGCAGGCGGAGAAGTCTGTTGCGATGTGGGGACTTCAGACCTCTTGATGACATCTGGGGCCCATGTGACCTCGCCAGGCTGGCTTTCAGTTCACGCCTGGAAGCGAGACCTGCGAAACATTTGGAAACAAATCGTCGAACACCTGACGTCTGACGAGCGAGCGAGAGAGATGTAAGAGACGTGCCCATGGAGGAAGCAGCTCCAGCGGCGAATGGTCGAGGAGGGCAACCGGTGCTCCATCGCCCGCTTCCTGGTCTTCAGCGCGGAGGTCGGGGCTGACGGCTGACCCGGCCAGTCGCGCGCCTGGAGCTAGACCTCAAGGACGCGTCCAATGACCTCAGCCTCGCCACGGGCTTGATGGGCGCAGTCGAGCTCGTCGCGCTCCGCAGCGCCGGGTACAGCCCGACGGCGCCGCTTTGGTCTGTCCACGACCCGCGGCTCGCACTGACCAAGCTGCAGGACGCCGACCCGCTGCGCGCTCTGCGGTGTGGGCTCGTGCCGCGGCTACCTGGGCGCAGCCAACGTGCTGCTGGGCCATCCGGGCGCGGACGGCTGCGTCGAAGCCGAGCGCGCCGCCGCCGGAGCAGTTCTCGAGGCCGCGTTGCCGCACACGGCGGAGGTCGGCGCGCTCGTCGGGGCCGCCCGCAAAGCTGTCGGCGTCAACTGTTGGTACGTGTTGATAGGTAGGAGTACATCTGCAAGGGTAATCCGCTTGCTTCGTCGCGTGCGTGTGCGTTTCTACCAGAGAACTCTTTATTGCTACCGGGTGATAAGGTCCATCGGTACCGGTTTTGTACCGGGCATCTGTGACCAAAGGCAACGACCCGATACCAAAGGTATTAGCGTCAAAAAAAATAATTTAAATCTCGGAGAGGCTCCCACACAAGTCACGCGAAAATACGCGCGTGCGGCGCGCGGGGTTTGAACCTGGGACCTCTCGCTTCGCGTGTTGCTTTCTTACCATCTCACCTAGACACCGTAGCTGACCACCTCCCAGATGCTTTTCTTTTGAATTAACCCGTGGAGGGGCCTTTGGTACGGGTTGGTAACACCAACCGGTACCAAAGGGGGGGTCTTTGGTACCGGGTGGTGTTACCAACCGGTACCAAAGGGGGTCTTTGGTACCGGGTGGTGTTACCAACCGGTACCAAAGGGTCCTCGGGGCCTACCAAATTTAGACCCGGTACCAATGACCCCTTTGGTACTAGGTCATAAGCAACGGGTACTAAAGGAGGGTGACCGATAGACCATTTTCTGGTAGTGTTTGTTCGTCGCATTCTGTTTGTCACTGACTAGTAAATGAAGTGTGTAAGTACGCCATTGTTTTTAAGTAAACGAGACGTGTCATTCAGCTCCCCGAACTCCCAAAACGCACGTCTATGTTCTAAACTTGCTAATCGGTTCACCCAAGATCCAAATCTCTATGACCCCTTAAACTGCCCGCCTGTCTTGCTAATTGAGCATTGACATGGACCGACACGCGGGGCCCACACATCATATCTCTCCGCCAGTGCCATGGCTGCGCCACCCCCATGCTTCCCCCTCCACCACTGCCACCTCCCTCTGCCTCCCTATGCCTCACCTTGTTGCCCTCCGCCACCGCCTCATACCTTCAAGTGGGTGCTGGAGCTCCGCCGACCAGATAGCGGGCGATGCGGCCTCGGTCACTACTTGGCGGCCAACAGTGGCGCGAAGTCGGCTCGTCACAGCCGAGGCTTTGCCCTTTCGACCTGCTTGCCGGCCCTGGTCCAGTCGTGCTGCAAAGTGGATGGGAACGCGTGGATCCTAGTGATCACCGGGTCGAAGCTGGATGGACCGGGTCGAAGCTGGATGGATCCCGCAGATACAGGGCCGCGACGGGATGTGGGTGGAGCTGGACGACATTGGGTGGACCTGTACGTGAAGGGGAAATGAGGAGAGGAAGGAGGGGGACAACCATGGCGTTGACGGGCATATGGGGCCGGTGCTGGAGCTCTGCTGCCGCCGATAGAATGGGGTAGGGAACATCGACCTTCGTCGGTGCGTGTGTAAACAAGGACTGATGGCAGGTGGAAGGGACGGGGAGGTGGGAAGGAGCAGGGTAGTGGAACACTCTCACATGGCGGAGCGGCAGCGGAAAATTCAGCGGATCCTCCTAGATCCCCGGCAGCGGTAGCAGATGGACAATGAGAGGAAGAGGGAATAGGTTGGCGACAAGGTGGATAGAGATGGGGAAGGTCGGCCATGGCTCCGGTGACAGGGATGTTGGGGAGGGAGTGGGGAGGAAGAGAGGGGGAGAGACCCTAGGAGAGAGGGGGTGAGAAGGTGGGGCTGACACACGAGCCCCACCTGTCAGGTCCATATCAACATGACATGCAAACAGTTTAGCGCAGGTCAATGGAGATTTTGACCTTAAGTGAACCGATTAGCAAGTTTAGAGGCTCAGATATGCGTTTTGAGAATTTGGGGACCTGGATGGTACTCCTTGTCAAGTTCGATGATTGGTCGTACTTTTTTTTGAACGAACACGATGCTTGAGAACACCGAACTCGATGTTGCTAACTGCTGTTAGGGCATATACAACGGTTAGACAACAACTGTCTATTTGAGTCCATATCAGCAAAATGAGGTGACACGGCCATCATTAAATGAGGAAAGAGTGTGTTGCTGTCTACTATTTCGTCTACTATTCGGGCTCGGGCTCCCATGTAAAACAACATTAATCAGAGGAGACATTAAATATCACACAAACAGCAAAATAGACGACAACTGTCTAAACTGTTGTAAAGCTATCTATTTACTTGGTTGTGATTTGATAGGTGATGCGAGTTTTAGCTTATGCAGTTATGCTGCATACATTTTCTGTTGATCTGAATTTGCGTTTGCTAGCTGTTGGTGTCATTCATCAATCTAGTCCAGCCTTCTTGATCAAGTCTAAGATACAAAGCAAATTACAAAAACGGCATTCACATGCTACAAGTGCTCGATCGTATGTCCGGATAAATATGCAAAAAAGGTGCAATTAAGTACGACTTAATTAGCCAGAGCATGTATTTGCAGTAAACTGATGTATAATCAATGAGAACGGTAAATCGATAGCTAGTCGCCGGTCAAAGCTATGTATGATCCGCATGCAGATGTGAACGGTAAATCGATGAGATGATTTTCTTTTGAAAAAAAAGCAATATGTGATCGCGAAAGCAGGAAGCTGTGGAAGGACGCATACGGCATACGAACCCGTTTCGGCACAAGCATATATACACTTCGACGCGCCTTGTTCACACTACCCTATATTACCAAATACATGCAATGCCATGTCATCATGTCAGTCATACGCGTGCATGATGCATCATCATCCATCAAAGCTATGCACATGGCAAACAAAAGCTAGCTAGCTGCTGACCACTCCAACCATCTCCATCATGCCAAGAAACATATGCCAAACCATGACACTCGTTTCGTCTTACTTTACATCCATCAATCGACTGCAAGAACAAAAGCTAGCAAACTAATTTAAGAGTAATCTAGCCGATGCGTTGTTAGTGACTGATAATCATATAGCAAGTGCTGATCTGATCATATAGCAACGAAAAGGTCGCGTACATCAAAAGCTGCTTATAGCTTGGTCTCAGACCACATTCCGATTAATCCACACATGCTAATCATATTTCACAGATTACTTAGATTGATGTATGATCACTAGCCCATGATGATATATTCGTACTACTACTAATTCCAGACGTACGGCATGGATTTGGATGGCATGATCTAGTACACCAATAGAGCATCATCACACCAGTATAGTTTCAGTACCTTGAGCTGATCCATGGAGCTCAGTCCCTGCATTCAGTTCGCGTACGCTACTCTTCCCAGGAGAGGAGAGCCATGAAGCACAGGAGGTCGCCGGCCGCAAAGAAGGAGATGTCGATGGCGCCGACGATCCCGAAGAAGAAGATGCACCCCGGGTCGGCGGTGACGAAGAGGGCGACGACCCTAGCGCACATGACGTGCCCGGTAGCAGTGGCCGCGAGCGCGACGTAGGTGAGGGCCTGGTGGCAGCGGCGGCCCCGGAGCAGCAGCACCAGCGCCCCGGCGGCCGCCTGGGCCGCGTTGCACCACATCGCCGCGGCGGCCGCCTGGACCACGCTGCACAACATCGCCTCGATGGCCACCTCGTCCGTCAGCCCGGCGCGCGGCAGCATCCACGACGGCTGCACGAACACGTTTGCAACTCAACGCAAGCGGGCAAGATAATTGATCGATTTGTCAATGGGGATATCCTAATCAATTAATCTCCAGCATCCAAATAAAAGAGGATTTATTAATTTACGTACGGGGTGGAAGTGCAGCTGGAGGACGAGTGTGCAGGCCAAGGCGAAGGAGAAGGAGCCGACCAAGATGGCGGCGCTGAGGAGCGCCCACAGGCTGGCCAGTTGGAGAGCCGTGGCCGAGATCGGAATTCTTCTTCTTCTTCTTCTTCTTCTTCTTCTTCTTCTTCTTCTTCTTCTTCTTCTTCTTCTTCTTCTTCTTCTTCTTCTTTCGCGGTCACCTGCAGCAAAGGCGAAGCTGCCAGCTTCTTGTCCGCCTCGCCAGCCATTGGATCCGAGAGCTAGCTAGTGCTAGACAGGGAGCGGGTCAGTCAACAACAAACAACGGAAGGTTAGTTTCCTTCTCGTTTTTCTGCCGCCAAGGAAACGAGTGAGATGAAAAAAAAGGTTTTCACGCAAAAAAGGAATAGAACAGAAGCCTTAAGAAGTTCGGATCTGAGGACCAATGGTGGTCACCCTTGGATGATGAGTGAATGACAACCGTTGAGTGGATTGATGTGTCTCTTGGCTCGTGATGCGCAGGTGCAGGATGCGACATGGCGGCCGACGGCGCGCGGTGAAGGTCAGGCGTGAAAGGTTCATGCCGATGAACCAAGGACGGTGAAGGATGGACGAGTAGGTTTGGACCGAGGGACCCAAAGAGTCCGGCGGAGTCACGTGCGATCCGCATGGTGCATGGAAGAGCAAGAGTACACGGCGTGATGAAGACGGCGTCGGCCGAGTCAAGCGTGACGGAGGAGTCAAAGGCTTGGAGGAGGCCGGACACGCGTCGACATCGAGGAGGTCGCGTGCCGGCCAAGGGGAGATGGACGGTTTGGGTGGTTTGGGCCTCAAAACCACCAGGCAGGCGGGTTTGCCGGTTTGGGCCTCAAAACCGGGGGCGCGTCCGGTGCGGCCGGATGGCGGAATGGAGGGCACGTGGCGCCATCGCGAAGCTTGCGTCGAGACGAAGCGAAGTCGTGAAGGTCCTGTGTCCGTCCGATGAGTCTATGAAAAACTGGACAACTTTGCCCCTGTGGGGTATGTATCACTTAGGGGTAGTTTGGTCTTCGGGCCAAGGACTATATGTAGTGGAGGGGCTGAAATTTTCAGCCATCTCTTCCACTCTCTCTTGTTTATTTTCTTCTTCAAGGTTAGGGTTTGCTTAAAAGAGAGAGGATTAGACTTAGAGAGTGATTACTCTAGTTTTAGTGCTCCAATCCAAAAGTGGGAAGATGAGGGTGGTTTCCTAGCCACGAATCTTGTTAAGATTTCAATTCATAATCATTCATGGTGGATTCAAGACTTGTCTCTCCCGTTTTTCCTTTTTAGCCATTTTCGGGCTATTTTTCTTGGATTTTTTGTTCTTCGGATTTGAGGCCGTTTCTTTCGGGATTTCTTTGAGGGGATCACTCATAGGTACTGTGTGACCAATTCCCCCATGATCTTTCCCCCTCAAACCCACAAAATCGCCTCGGATTTGAAGTTTCCCTCTTCTTCTTCCTCTCTTGCGTTCTTGGCCGAATTCACGAAATTAGTGGGGAAGTCTTGATCTTTCTGAGAAGATCTTTTGGGAATAGACTCACTACGAAGTAGTGATACTTCTGTCCAAGTTTCACGAAGATTAGATGTCGTTTGGTTGAGTTTGCTTGGTTCTTCAAATTTCTTCTTCGCCCAGGAAAAACCGGTGGTACCGGTTTTAGGCAAGTTGTTGTTTGCTCTGGTTTTCGAGTTGGAAAAGTTCTAGATCTTGTGTTTGGCCTCTGGAATTTTTGTGATGGATTTTGGAGGTCATTTGGTCTAGTTTTAGGATTTTTCCCGAGGTGCTCAGGAGCTCCAGAAATTCTGGTGGCACCGGTTTTGAAATTCTGGTGGCACCGGTTTTGCAATTCCGGTGGCACCAGTTTTGGAAAACCGATGGCACCGGGTTTTGGCTGGCTGAGCACATGCAGTCTTCCGCCGTTTGCTCGTGTCGCTTGCTTGCTCGGTTCGCTGGGTTCTAGACTTGTTCCTAGGGTCAGTAGGCACTCAGTTGCTATGTGATCTTGACAAGTGCTAGAATTCTCACTCGTGGTGTGATTTGGGACTCAGGCCCGTTCTCGATCGCGAGAATTTTGTGAGGCTCCCATTCAACTCCCCCTCTGGTCGCCTCGGATTTGAAGTTCTTCTCTCTACTCCGAGTTCTTGTGTTTTTTGGTCAAATCCATGAAATTCATGGTGATGTATTGATCTTTCTTGGAGAGATCTTTTAGATAACACTCACCAAGTCCTTGCGCAGCTATGGCTCAAATTTCACGGAGTTTGGACCTCGTTTGAGTGGATTTAGGGTTTTTCTCCCAAGTTTCGGTTCCTGCCCAGGAAAAACCGGTGGCACCGGTTTTCAAATCCGGCGGCACCGGTTTGGTCAACACCTCCGGAGTGAGTTGTTGTTTTGCTTTGTTTTTCGAGTTGGAATAGTTCTAGATCTTGTGTTTGGCCTCTGGAATTTTTGTGATGGATTTTGGAGTGATGGATTTTGGAGGTCGTTTGATCTAGATTTGGCTTTTTCCCGAGGTGCTCAGCAGCCCCAGGAAAATCTGGTGGCACCGGTTTTCAAATCCGGTGGTACCGGTTTTCATAATCCAGTGGTACCAGTTTTGAGAAACCGGTGGCACCGGTTTTGGCTCTAAGCAGTCTTCCGTTGTTTGCTCCTTTCGCTCGCTCGCTCGGTTCGCTGGGTTCTGGACTGGTTCCAAGGGTCAGTAGGCACTCAGTTGCTACGTGATCTTGGCAAGTGCTAGAATTCTCGTTCGTGGTGTGATTTGGGACAGAGGCCCATTCTCGATCGCGAGTATTTTGTGAGGCTCCCATTCACCCCCCTCTGGTCGCCGTTCCGGTCCTTCAATTGGTATCAGAGCTTTGGTTAGGATCACTCCACCTTAACCGGCTCTGTGATCCAAGATGGCGGCCGCTGAACGCTCTTCCTCGACTGCGCCTCCTTACTTTGATGGGACTGATTATCGATATTGGTCGATTCGTATGAGAGCCCATCTCAATAGTAAAGGAGCATCAGTCTGGGAGATCACTGTGGATACCACTTATGCTATTCCTGCTGTTCGTGCTTCTCAAGCAGATAAAGACAAATTTCATGCCAACAGCAAGGCAATCGATATCCTGCTTTCGAGTTTGAGTCGTGCTGAGTTTAACCGTGTTGATGACCTGGATGTCGCTCACAAAATCTGGACTCGCCTCAAGGAGGCTCATGAGGGGAACAGCCAGGTCAAGGCACGTCTGTTTGAGACTTACCAGCGCGAGTATGAGAACCTCTCTCATCTTCCTGGCGAGTCTACCGACTCTCTCTTCCAGCGCTTTCGAGCTATTGTGAACAAGATGAAAGCGAATGTCACCATCTTTCCCTATACCGATCATGATAGTGCTTTGAAGCTCTTACATGCTTTGGATCGAAGTGTATGGGGAACGAAGGTTGATGCTATCATTGAGTCCACTGGCTATACAACTCTTACTTTTGATGAGCTCTTCTCTAAGTTGAAGTCTACAGAGGTTGACATACAGCTTAGATCCAAGCATGTGAATCCTACTGATCCTTATAGTATGGCTCTCATGTCAGGATCTGGACAGTCCTCTTCCTTGGCTAACGCTAACTCTTCCACCAAGTCGTTTGCCTTGTCTTCTTTGTTGACTGTTTCAGAGGAGCAGTTGGACGAGCTAGAGGACGAGGAACTTGCCTTGATCACAAGGCGGTTCATGCGCTTCAACGACAACCGCAAGAACCGGCGGAAGGGCCACAACAACTGCTTCGAGTGTGGGAAGCCCGGCCACTTCATCGCCGACTATCCGAGGAAGGACAAGTCCAAGGATGGGTTCGACTACTCCAAGCACAAGTACAAGGAAGAGAATGACTACAACAAGCACAGGTCGAGGGACAAGAAGAAGAAGAAGCACGTTGACCGCAAGAAGGCCAAGGCACGAGCCTTCATCGCCTCCCTCAGCGACGTCGACTCCGATACAGAAGATCAAGCTGATTCAAGCTCAAGTGAGGATGATCACAAGGAGAAGAAGAAGGACGCCAAGAACGTCACCGGTCTCTGCTTCTACTCCGAGAAGAAGCATGGAGGGTACTGCGTCATGGCTCTCAACGCCGATGACAAGAAGGACGACATGGACAATGACTCTGAGTCGAAAACTGAGGTACCACGAACCCACGAACAACTTCTTCTTGAGAATGATGAACTGAATGATTGCTTGGTCAATCAAGACAAGCTGTTGAAAAGAGCCACTCGTGAACGATCCGAGCTGAAGGTCAAGCTTGAGAATGCCTTGTTGGAACTAGAACTGGTTAGGGCCGCTCCTACTATTTCTGAAGTTCCTGAATGTGATGAATGCTCAGTTCATATGGTTAGTCTAGCTTCTTTGCAATCTAAGTATGCCTCTTTGGTTGAGAAACTAGATTTGGCTAGGGCTGCTTTAGATGAAGTTAAGACTAGACCTATGTTGCTTGGTGCTTGCAAGTCTTGCCCTGCTTTGCAAAGTAAACTTGATGCTGCATGTGCTAGGATTTTAGAGCTTGAAAAATCTGCAGCTTTAGCTAAGTCTAAAATACCTGAATGCACTGTATGTCCTGCACAACTTGTTGAATTGAATGATGCCAAGTTTGTCTTGGGTCTAGCTGAGGATGAGAACACCTACTTGCGTGTTATTCTGAGTTGGGTCTCAAGTAGGGAACCTTAGTTGGGTATGATGATTCAGCAGTTCAAGAGAGCTGATGGTTTTGGGGTTAGGAGTGTGCCTTATGACAAGAAGTGGAACTGGTTGTATGAGAAACTTGATGAGTGCCGAGGGGTGATTCTAAACAAGAAACCAACAGAAGCCAGCACCTCTAAGCCACCCATTCCAAGTGAGAAACAAACTAGTCCCAGAAGTGAGGAAAAACCCAAGGATGGAGTGTTCACTGAGCCACCAAGACACCCACCTAAGAAAGCTATCTGGATAGAGAAACCAAACTTTCTTCAGAACAAGCTAGACACTCTTTCAGATATTGCTAGGGAGCGTCCTCCACCAAAACCAAAAGCAAAACCCCAACCAAGAGTGAATCCACAACCCAGAGTGAACCCTCAACCAAGAGTGAATCCCAAACAGAGAGTGAACCCACAGCCGAAAGCAAACCAACAACCAAAGGACCGTGTGAGGTTCTTCTGTGAGTTCTGTCACAGGGATCGTCACCTTGAGGAGTTCTGCTTTCGCAAGAAGAAAGCTTTGAGGCATGAGCGTGAGTGGGGTAACCAGGACATGTACCTCCCTTCCCATGGTGTACATGAGCCTAGGCCAGCTCCTTTGCCTCGTGGTGGTAGGCGTGAGTTCACCAGGCGTGATCCAAGGCCCCCTCTGTTTGACTTTGGACAACACGGCCTTGGTTACTGGTCTCGGAGGTTCCACGGACCTCGTTACCCTCCTTTTGGGGAACGTCCTCCTCTGATGAGATGAGAGTTTGTGGACTGTGCTGACCCTATATTTGAGCAGATGGCTCGATACTGGTACTATATGGTTATACTAACCCCAGTGTCGAGACATTTGCTCATCCTTACTCTTACCTTTCATACTGAACAGGTCGGAGGCCTGGAGAACACATGGCTCATCGACTCCGGTTGTTCTCGTCACATGACCGGTGTCGGGGTTCTCTACCGCCGGCAAGTAAATTTCTACGATCGCGTGTCAGGGTCCGGATGGTGACTCAAGAGACAGGGGTTTAGACTGGTTCGGGCCTCCGGAGAGTAATACCCTACGTCCAGTGTGTGCCGATGTTCTTAAGTCCAAGTCTGTAGTAGGGGGTACAAACTGGTCGGGAGAGGGAGAGGGTCCCAAGTCCCTGTGCTGTACGAGTGAGCGTGTTGTTCGTGCTGTGTGCGAATGTTTGACTGATGTCCGTCTGTCCCCCCACTGATGTCCCCTTGTCCCCTTTTATAGTCTCAAGGAGAGAAGGGAGCGGGGGTAAGAAAGAAAGAAAATTACAAGGGGAGTTACTGCCCCCGAGGCCTTTAGCTTGTGCCGCGCGTCGAGCCGTACAGGGAGCAGGTGTTGACGGAGTGGGCACCCCGCCGGACCCGGGATCGTACATCCCGGGTGGTTGGTGTAGATGTCTTCTCGGGTAAGCTCCCGGGTAGTTCCCGGGTCGTGGTTGACTCGCTCGAGGCCTTTGGGTACTCCAGGTGTCCTCTTCGGGTTCCAGGTGTCGTCCATGGACGCCTGGGATCGTCCTTGGGCGCCTGGTGTTGCGCATGCATTTCTCTCAGGACTGTAGCGTTCCTGTTCGGATGAGACGGGCGCCACTGTGGCTGTCGTGGCGAAGGACGGACGCCCATCATGCTCTGACGCGGCGGGTACCAAGTGGGTACGGCGCTGGATGGGCCGGGACGTGGCCGAGTAGTTTTACCGGGCGAGCCGGAGACTCCTCGGAGGCGGAGAACTCCCCGGGCGAACCGGAGAGCCACTCGGAGGCGGAGAACTCCCCGGGCGAACCGGAGAGCCACTCGGAGGCGGAGAACTCCCCGGGCGAACCGGAGAGCCACTCGGAGGCGGAGAACTCCTCGGGCGAACCGCGGAGCCGCTCGGAGGCGGAGAACTCCTCGGGCGAGCCGCGGAACCGCTCGGAGGCGGAGAACTCCTCGGGCGAGCCGCGGAACCGCTCGGAGGCGGAGAACTCGTCGGGCGAATCGGAGACTCGTCGGGCGGCCTCCGAGTTGTTGGGGCATGGAGAATCTGCTTTGATTTGGTTCTTCGGCTTTTGCTTTTGAGGGGTGGATTATCGTGAGGACCCAGATTAAGGGCTTGATTGGGTACCCCTAATTCAGACCCTCGTCAACCGGTGATCATAGATGGTTCTCCAGCCTTACCCCGGTGATGACCAAAGAGTACATCACTTTCGGGGATAACAGCAAAGGTAAGGTGTTGTTTGTCGGTGCCATCAAGGTAAGTGATAACTTCATGCTGAAACAGGTAGCTCTTGTTGATTCGCTTAGTTTCAATTTGCTCTCTGTTTCGCAACTTCTTGATGATGGCTTTGAGGTGTGCTTCAAGAAAGGAGCCTCTCGGATCTTGGACTCTCGAAGCAATCTTGTGTGTATGATCGTGCCCGAGGGTCAAGTTTTTCGTATTGATTTCTCTAAGTCTTTCAGTCTCTCTCGTTGCCTTGTTGCCGGTTCTTCTTCTGAGCTCTGGAAGTGGCATAGGAGGTTGGGTCATTTGAGCTTTGACTTGCTCACTCGCTTGAGTGCTCTTGACCTTGTCCGAGGATTGCCCAAGCTCAAGTTTGAGAGAGATCTTGTTTGTTCTCCCTGTCGTCATGGCAAAATGGTTGCTGCTTCTCACCCACCTGTAAACCAGGTGATGACTGATCATCCAGGGGAGCTGTTACATATGGATACTGTTGGTCCAGTTCGTGTTTGCTCAGTTGGTGGGAAGTGGTATATCCTTGTTGTGGTCGACGATTTTTCGAGGTATTCTTGGGTTTTCTTCATGGAGTCTAAGGAGGAGGCTTTCCCTTTTATTCGAGATCTGATCTTGAGGTTGAAAAATGAGCGACCAAATGATGCCATGAGAGCGATTCGCAGTGACAATGGCACGGAATTCAAGAATGCTCATTTTGATACCTTTTGTCATGATCATGGTCCTGAGCACCAGTTCTCTTCGCCTTATGTTCCTTCTCAAAACAGTGTTGTTGAGCGGAAGAATCAGACCCTTGTTTAGATGGCTAGGACGATGCTCGATGAGCATAGGACTCCTAGGAGATGTTGGGCCGAGGCCGTGAACACTGCTTGCTATATTGCTAACCAAATATTCTTCATATGAGCTGATGCATCGTCGAGCCCCCAAGGTAGAGATGGCAATTCTGCCCGCGGGCACGGATAACCACTGATATCCTACCCGACGGGCGAGGATACGGGTAGCGATTCTCGCCCTCGGACACGGGTACGGGCAAAAAACCTCGCCCACGGGCAAGATGCGGATAAAAAATCCCACCCGCGGGTACTGCCCGCTACCCGCAAGAACACCAAGGCCCATCAAAATAACCACATTTGGCCCAGCC
>CM014274.1:87797637-87815500 GCA_004135705.1 Alloteropsis semialata
CAATGCTCCATTCCCAAACCAAACATATAGATGTGCGCTATCACTTCCTGAGAGATCACTACGAGAAAGGAGACATTGATCTTTGTTACATTGACACCCAGAACCAACTAGCAGACATCTTCACAAAACCTCTAGATCAAGCCACTTTTGCTCGCCTACATGGGGAGTTAGGAGTGTGTTTTCCTTTCTGAGTTGGTTTCTGGGGGGTCTTTCGCTTGTATCATATTGTATCATATGTTACATGCATTTGCATATCTTGTTTCATATCGCATATGTATCATATCTTGCACTAGATGAGCTTCTCTTATATATCCTGAGTATTTGCTTATGCTCTTAAGAACTAGTGCATAGGATTGTGGTGATTTTGCAATGTGCTGCTTATGCTCTTGATGATATTGTCATAAGAAATCTTGTGAGCTAAGCTTGTTTATAAAAATGAATCTTGAAATGCTTATCACCCATGAGTAGTCTTTTGTCATGCGCTGCTCTTGCTTGAGATGCTAGGTTGTGCTAGCTTGTACTCGGGCGACTTATTCTTTGCATATGGCTTATCATTGTGCTTGCTTTGCATCACCTAGGGGAGCATGTTTTCTGTGCTTCACTTGTGTCAAGGGACACCTCATAAACCTTGGTTTTATATGTGCTTAATGAAAAATGCAAGTAATAGAAGAAAGCAAATAGTATGCATGAAAATGCTTTTATCTATGTTGCTCACTTAAAATCATCACCAGGTTGCTCTACCGTTACATGTGCTTGCCATCGAAGTAGGCTCATGGTCTCAGTGAGTTTGAAAATGAGTAGAAATGTCTTGCAAGTGTTAGCAATGATCATATGTTGAGAATGTGTCATCCTTATATGAGCTTTTGTGATCTAGTTTGGCCTTGCTCGAGTTATCATGGCTAGACTTTTGCTCATGTGGTGATATCCTTTATAAAATGTTAAAATCTAAAATTCTGCCTAAGCCTCCTGATTCTATCATAATATCCTCATGTCGGCTATTTGTGCTTGCTTATGATCTGCTTCTTTGTGCTCTAGTTCATTTGTAGCATTTGTAAATGCTTTGTGATATATCTGAGAAGCTTGATAGCTCTTGCACTTTATAGCATGCATTTTCTCTCATGTCTTCCTTGATGTTTGCATTGCCAACAAGGGGGAGAAGTTTATGCTGCATTGCTCAAAGGGGAGATGTTCATGAGGTTGCTTGGGGGAGTACATTGCTTTCACGCATATGTTCAGGGGGAGTGTGCTCAGTTTGCTCTTTTGCCGGTCGCGTTGAGCTTTTTACCTCTTCTTGAGGAGCCGGCGGTTGTTTGAGTTTTTGCTTGTCACATGATTGGTGTTGAGCCCTTTCTGCCTCTTCTTGAGGGATCATGAGCTCTAATCTCAGTTGTGTCGAGCCGTTGCCCTTGTCTTAGGGGACTGAGACCTCTCATCTCAAGTGATCTGTTCTTTGCCTTTAATTGGTTTTTGATCACTTGGATGAGCTCTTTCTTTTTCTTTTCTTGTTTTTTGTTCTTTACATTCTTCAAGTCATTTGTGTTGGATGTTGTCAATGCACTCATCAAGGGGGAGATTGAGGACTAATGGTGGTCACCCTTGGATGATGAGTGATTGATAACCATTGAGTGGATTGATGTGTCTCTTGGCTCGTGATGTGCAGGTGCAGGATACGATATGGTGGCTGACGGCGCGCGGTGAAGGTCAGGCGTGAAAGGTTCATGCCGATGAACCAAAGGCGGTGAAGGATGGACGAGTAGGCTTGGACCGAGGGACCCGAAGAGTCCGGCGGAGTCACGTGCGATCCGCATGGTGCATGGAAGAGCAAGAGTACACGGCGTGATGAAGACGGCGTCGGCCGAGTCAAGCGTGACGGAGGAGTCAAAGGCTTGGAGGAGGCCGGACACGCGTCGACATCGAGGAGGTCGCATGGCGGCCAAGCGGAGATGGACGGTTTGGGTGGTTTGGGCCTCAAAACCACCAGGCAGGCGGGTTTGCCGGTTTGGGCCTCAAAATCGGGGGCGCGTCCGGTGCGGCCGGATGGCGGAATGGAGGGCACGTGGCGCCATCGCGAAGCTTGCGTCGAGACGAAGCGAAGTCGTGAAGGTCCCGTGTCCGTCCGATGAGTCTATGAAAAACTGGACAACTTTGCCCCTGCGGGGTATGTATCACTTAGGGGTAGTTTGGTCTTCTGGCCAAGGACTATATGTAGTGGAGGGGCTGAAATTTTCAGCCATCTCTTCTACTCTCTCTTGTTTATTTTCTTCTTCAAGGTTAGGGTTTGCTTAAATGAAAAAGGATTAGGCTTAGAGAGTGATTACTCTAGGTTTAGTGCTCCAATCCAAAAGTGGGAGGATGAGGGTGGTTTCCTAGCCACGAATCTTGTTTAGATTTTAATTCATAATCATTCATGGTGGATTCAAGGCTTGTCTCTCCCGTTTTTCCTTTTTAGCCATTTTCGGGCTATTTTTCTTGGATTTTTTGTTCTTCGGATTTGAGGCCGTTTCTTTCGGGATTTCTTTGAGGGGATCACTCATAGGTACTGTGTGACCAATTCCCCCGTGATCTTTCCCCCTCAAACCCACGAAATCGCCTCGGATTTGAAGTTCCCCTCTTCTTCTTTCTCTCTTGTGTTCTTGGCCGAATTCACGAAATTAGTGGGGAAGTCTTGATCTTTCTGAGAAGATCTTTTGGGAATAGACTCACCATGAAGTAGTGATGCTTCTGTCCAAGTTTCACAAAGATTGGATGTCGTTTGGTTGAGTTTGCTTGGTTCTTCAAATTTCTTCTGCGCCCAGGAAAAACCGGTGGTACCGGTTTTAGGCAAGTTGTTGTTTGCTCTGGTTTTCGAGTTGGAAAAGTTCTAGATCTTGTGTTTGGCCTTAGGGAGTTTGTATTACCCCTGCAGATTGAGTAAGTTCTCTATTCGACCTTCTGGTTGGTGGAGGAGAGGAAAGTGGTTTGGTGGATAAACCCGCCCTTCGTGGGCTGCTCAACGGAGACGTAAGTTCCTTGTGTGGAACTGAACTCCGAGAAACAAATCCCTATGTCTCCTTGTATTTGTTCTTGTTCTTGTGCTACTTGTTGCTACTTGTATTATATTCTAGGGTTTGGTCGTGTTCTATCATCTGAGAAGGTTTCTGCTACAAGTGACACCTGAATTGAGTTGTATTCACCCCAAGGTTGTATGGTAATTCAGCGATTTGATTTTCGTTGAGGTTTGATCTGTCATAGTTCAATTTAGCATTATCTTCGGACTCTCCGGAGAAATCTTCGGAGTCTCCGAACATCTTTGGAGTCTCCGAACATTTTCTCGGAGTCTCCGCATTTTCTATGACTGACAGCTGTTTTGAGCGACTATTCACCCCCCTCTAGTTGACATTCTAGGTCCTTTCACTTATGTATGAAAGTTTAGCATAAAATATTCCATGATGTCTGCAATATTATTCAATATAACTTTCTATAACTTTGTCACTTAAATTTTATGAAATATTTTTCTACTTTTATTTTAATGTAGCAGCAAAGTAGAAGTTCGCTATATAACTTAGCATGAAAACTTTTGTACGACAGTTCATGAAAACTTATGTATTTAAAGTTAACTGAACTTCATAAAACTTATGTAAGAAAGTTTAGCCTAAAATTTTCTACGGTCTCCGCAATATTATTTACTACAAGTTTCTATAACTTTGTCACTTAAATTTGTATGAAATATTTTTTTTCAAATTTTATTTGAATATAACAACAAAGTAGAAATTTGTTATATATCTTATGCACGAAAACTTTTGTATGACAGTTGATGAAAACTTATGTATTTAAAGCTAAAACTTATGTATGAAAGTTTAGCATAAAACTTTCCATGGTCTCTGCAATATTTAGTATAACTTTCTATAATTTTGTATGATTTTTTTTTATTTTAATGTAACTTTTTATTTTTTAACCGTTCAAAAAAATTGTTTCTTTTTTATTTTATTTTATTTTATTTTGAATTTACTTTTATTTGATTTTTCCCGTCCTTTTCTTCTCCCTCTTTTCCCCACACCCGAATGTCTTTCTTGAAAGAGAAAAAAAAGACGACAGAAAGGGAATAGGAACACGTGGAAAATGTCCAAAATCTCGTTCGCACACACGTGGGGCAAAAGTGTGAAGTAAAAAAGGAACCTGAAAGGAAACGGTGGGCAACTAAAAGGAAAAATATCTGGTCGGAAAATCGACCGGGGGACCGTAAACCAGATGTTCCGGGTGTTCGACCAGGAGACGTTGGTCCCACGTGTCAATATATAGACCTCGCAGGTTACCGACCTATTGCTGACATCTGGGTTCATGTAACATCACCAGTCTAGCTGTTTCAGTTCTCCCCCCGGAACGAAGTCTGCGAAACATTCGAAACAAATCGTCGAACTCCTGACGAGCGAGCCAGTGCGCGTCCTTGGAGGAAGCAGTTCCAGCGGCGAATGGTCGAGGCGGACAACCGCTGCTCCAGCGCCCGCTTCCTGGTCTTCAGCGCGTGGGCGCACATCTCCCTGCCGTCGGCGAGCCGACCGGCCGACGCGGAGGTCGGAGCTGACCCGGTCGCGCGAGCACGACCGCAAGGACGCGTCCAATGACCTCACCCTCGCCACGGGCTTGATGGGCGCGGTCGAGCTCGTCGCCCTCCGCAGCGCCGGGCACAGCCCGACGGCGCCGCTGCGGTCCGTCGACGACCCTCGGCTCGCACTGACCAAGCTGCAGGACGCCCGAGCGCGCGCCGAGGACGCGCTCTGGGGCGTGGGCAAGGACACCTTGCTTAGTCGGTGTCAGCTTATGCAGTTATGCTGTATACATTCTCGGTTCATCTGAGTTTGCTTTGCTTGATTTCATTCATCAAAGTTGTACGTCGAGCCGCCTCGATCAAGCCTAAGAGATACCGAATTAAAAACGGCATTCACTAGCTACAAACTCAGTTAGTTGAACGTCAAATTCATGCAAGTAGTTAATTAGCCAGAGTTCGTCCATTGATGAAATGGCGATCGAGCCGGAGATATACACAGCTAGCTTAGCTCACCCATGTGGCTCTGCTACTCATTTTTTTGAGTGAAAGGCTCTGCTACTCATTCATCCTCATCCATCAAAGCGATGCACATGGCAAACAAAAGCTAGAGCTGGCTAGCTGCCGACTACTCCAGCCATCTCCATCATGCCAAGAAAAACATATGCCAAACCATGACACTCGTTTCGTCTTACTTTAGATCCATCGATATCGACTGCAAGAGCAAGCTAGCTAGAACTAATAGTGAGAAATCTAGCACATGGGTTTCGTCAGCATTATATCACTGCAGGATGTAGCTGATCATCATATAGCAACGAAAAGGTCGCGTGCATCAAAAACTGCATATAGCTTGGTCTCAGACCACAATCCAATTAATCCACACATGCTAATCATATTATTGCACAGATACTTGGTTCATGAATTATACTAGCCCTTGATGAACTGATGATATATCGAACTAGTAGTCCGTACCACTATAACCAGACGTACGGCATGGGTCTGGATGGCGTAATCTAGTACACCGCTACATCATCATCACATCATCAGTATAGTTTCAGTACCTTGAGCTGATCCATGGAGCTCCCAGCTGACGACTGAGCAGCTTAGCTCAACCGATCAACACAGACGTTCAGTCCGCGTACGCTCCTCTTCCCAGGAGAGCCATGAAGCAGTAGAGGTCGCCCACCGCAAAGTAGGAGATGTCAAAGCTGCCGACGAACCACAAGAAGATGCACCCCGGGTCGGCGGCGAGGATGAGGGCGAGGACCCTGGCGACCATGAGGTGGCTGGAAACAGTGGCCGCGAGCGCGGCGTAGGCCAGGACCCGGCGCCAGCGGCCGTCCGGGAGCACCAGCGCCAGCGCCGCGGCGGCCGCCTGGGCCGCGCAGCACCAGCATGCCGTGGATGATGGTCGTCACCTCGGCGGCACCCGCGTCCGTCAACTCGGCGTGCGGCAGCATCCACGACGGCTGCAGGAATCGAACACGTTTGCAGGCAGCAGAATAGATCAATCGATCGATGGAGAATTGGAGATATCTTACTATATATATGTATATATATATATCCAGCATCGAAATAAAGGAGGATTGATTTACCGGGTCGACGTGGTACTTGACGAGGGTGCAGGCAAAGGCGAAGCTGACGACCACGATGACGGCGGTGAGGATCGCCCACAGGCTGGTCAGTTCGACAGCCGGGAACGGAGGAGCCTTCTTCTTCTTCTTCTCCACGGTCACCTGCAACGACGACGAAGCTACCAGCTTCTTGTCCAGCTTGTCAGCCATGGGTTCCGAGAGCTAGCTAGACAGGGGAGGGAATCAACAACAAACAACGGACGGTGAGTTTCTTTTCGTTTTTGTGTCGCCAAGGAAATAAGCGAGACGGATCCATCCATCTTATTAAGTTTCAACGCCCAAAAGAACCAAAGTTTTTCAGTAAAAAAATGAATGGAACAAAAGCCTTCAAATTCAGCCGCAAGCTGCTTCCAAAATTCGAGCTGATTTCGAACGCAGAAGGAGGAGAGGTTTTCAGACAAAAACAAAAATCTTCAAATCGAAGTAGCTACTTCCAAAATTCGAGGTGAGTGGAGCAGATTGGAGGAGGGGAAGGGGAAGGGGGCGCACCGGTCGGGCAGGAGGCGCTTGCTCCTGCTTGGACGACGGATATTTGCCTCTTGGTGGTGTGTTTCTTCTGCTTCCGCAGGTCAGAGTCGTCTCCTGCTCCAGCCGCTGCGCGAGCTGGGGAGTAGCCGAGATAAAGGGAAGTGCAGACGCAGGCAGGTGCGATGAGCCGAGGAAGAGAAGAAGTAAGCGAGGCGTGGGCCCCACCATCCACGACGTGTCGCACGCGCTTGTAGCTGGTTTGCAGCTCGTTTTGTTGCAAACCATGATATTCCCGGGCCGTTTGGTGCAAGGCCAGTTGACAGAGTGACACATCAACATAAATGGTGACATGATATCATAGTAGTAAACATAAATGGTGACATGATATCATAGTAGTAAAGAGAGAGAGTTTCATTGAGATAAATTGTATATACACTGTTTCCAAAAATATGAAACTTGTTGAAACTACAATTGAAAGCTATATGGTTTCATTTCACTCCTTCGTGTCTGAAATCATGTGCGTCCAATTAATGATTTGGCTTGACTATGAAACCATAAAATGAAACTATACATTCAAAGGCCGTGTTTCATCTATCAATTTATACCTAGTTAGATAACATGACATTTTTTAGAAATACCGTGATGAAACTCTTCGCGGGGAATGGGGTAAAGAAAATAATTCCCATGTGCCGTACAAAAGCTCACGGGCACGGTAATTGAGAAGTAAAACAATTATCATGCATGCTGCCTGCCGCACTTGCATGAGATAAAACCCATCGAGGCTTGGAAAGCACTGCGTGCATCAGATCGATGCTGCTGCCCGTTCACACGCCCAGCTGCTAGCAGCTATAGGGCATCAACAAAGACCGCAAAAATATAGGAGTACTACACCTATTGAGCCAAATACTGTAATCAATATATAGCTAGCTATGGGACTTATCTTTTTCTTTTTCTTTTTTAAAGTCTCAGTCAGATCAATCATTACAAAAGATGAACCCGACTTGCAAATCTAAGTTGGTGGGCCTGTGGGCGTGACAGCCTGGAGGTGGAATAGATGTAGGTCCTTCCATTGCTTGTGTGGCCGGAGAACGGACAAGAAGAGAGGTAGGAAATTCACAAGGTGAGATAGGACAGACAGAAATGTGGCTTTTTTTGGGATAGAAAGGAGAGAAATGTGGTTTTTTCCGGGTTAGGATGGAGGAAATGTAGCTTATTGGAAAGATAATTCTACCATAGTCGGTTATTTCCAAATTGAGTGATTGATCTCACTTGCTCTTCCGCGTGGGGTTCACATGTGACAGCTCATAATTGTTTGTGACCGTCCATCCCATAAAACCGCGACCTTTCTTCTCCTTCCTTTCCCTCACTTCCCCAAACACCCCCCCCCCCACAACAAACTTTTGCTTCATTTTCAATTGAAATTTTGTTTCAAAATCTTGTCTGACTTTTTTTGTCAACTTTTTTTTTCAAAATTTAAATCCTGATTTTTCTAAACTCTTTGTTTGACTTTTTATTAAAAAATTATTCATATAAATTTCATTTTTATACAAATTTTACTACAACCCATTGCATTTGAACTAATTTGTACATTTTTTGTGTTTTTGTGTACATAACTTTTTGTTTGCATAATTTGTTTTTGGCTGATTTAAAATGAGAATAGGAGGAAAGAGCGAGTGCACGTGGTGCTGAGATTTGTTCATGGGAGATAATGGCCGACGGCAATTGACCTGTTTTCCCTGCTTACATGCGTCCGCAAATTAGTATGGTCAATGGTGCGATCATAATTTGCCACTTGTAGTGTTGAAGTTGATAACAGTGACCATCATTTCGGTTATTTTTGTCTCACAACTTTTTCAAACGGTTGTGTCGATAAGCAAGATCATCCTGCGAAGATTCAGAATACTCTACTTGGAGTGGAGTATCTCAGTCATTCAGTGTCTTACAGTGATCAGTTTTTCTTTTATCTGTTCTTCATCATGCAGCATCTTCCTTTTGGAAATCTTTGTTCTGCTTTTTACTTATTGCAATATTTTGTGCTCCAATTGCTTGGTACATGTTCAGTCTGATTACAGAAGTTATATATAAACAGCAAATGTAATTTCATGTACTAACATTTCAGCAAACCGGTACCTGACCTCAGGGTACCAGAGGTGATGATCTCATTCAGGAAGTGACTAGACTTTTAGTTGCATTCAGGGAAAGGCTTTCATACAATCGACAAGCAACACACCAACAGTTCGGAAGAGAAATCAGATTTTAGCAGAAAATATTTCGAGCAAATCGATAGTAACATTTCAGTGGAGACGCAAGCAATGCGCAGGGGAATTAAATTAAGCTATAATCCTTCAGATTCTGGAACTGACATTGCAGGCAATTGACTAGCAGCATTGCAGGAGATAAGGCTTGGAACCTTGGATGATCAAACAATCAGTATTTCGCGTTTTGCCAAACACTGACGATGGATCAACAGGATTACGTGTTCGACCGTCTACATACTGAAGGAACTCTCATGTGCGCTGAGCTCTGTAACGTTTGGTCGAGGACCAATGATCTGAACTCTGAAGCCTATCTTTTTTTTAGCGACCGTGCCTTAGCACGTATTTCATTAAGAGGGGAAAAGGATTACAAAGTTAAGCACAGTCATCACGGAGCGATGACTAGTGCGGGCAACACAAAACAAAGAAACTTATTACATTGCAACCAGTGTGTGACCGGCAACTGAAACATTGCTAGGGTGAAGTGCCAGCAAGCCTATCGGAGCTATGGACATGTATCTCGCCATCAGCCAGAGCCTTGCTTCTTCAAAAATGTGACCTGCAAGCTGAGATGCTGTTCGCTGTTGCCTGTTGAAAGTTCTACCATTGCGCTCCAGCCAGATCGACCAGGTGATCAGGACCACCGCTGAGTCCAGGTTCTTCCTGCTTGCTGCGTCCAACCTTTTGCGTACCCTCATCCACCATTGGGCCAAAGAAAACTCTAGCGTTGTTGGTGCTAGATTTGCAGCATTTACCCGGTGTAGAACTTGCTGCCAGACCTCACGGCTGAAGGTGCAGTTTACCAGCAAATGTGTAATTGTTTCAGAAGCTTTTCCACACAGAATGCATGTGTCATCGTCTTGTAAATTGTGGCGCTTCCTTCTAGCAGCTGTCCAGCACCTATCATGCAGAGCCAACCATACAAAGAACTTACATTTCCCCAGTGCACGCGTCTTCCGAAGAATTTTGGCGCCTTCAATCTCATGTTGGCCTATGAAGAAGGCTCGGTAAGCCGACACAATGGTAAATCGGCCATCACCTGTCCATTTCCATATAAATCTATCTTGAGCAGAGTCATCAAGCCTGATGGTCCTGCACCGTTCCTAGAGATCCAAGTAGTCTAGGATAACCTGAACTGTCAGTGCTCCTTTGATGTCGCGAACCCATCTTTTGTGTTGTAGAGCTGCCCAAACTGTCCGTGTCTTCTGAACCCTCGGGCCAACCGTCTATAACAAGCATGGCGCAAAATCTGTGACCGATTGCCCCTGGAACCACTTATCTGTCCAGAACAAGGTCCTTCGCCCGTCTCCAACCTGCACTGTAACCAACGCATGGAACATAGCAACGACTTGTGGCTCAGTGTCATCAGGGAGACTCGTCCGTGGTTTTGTTCCGTCTGTCCGTTTGATCCACAACCATCGCATCCTAAGGGCATATCCCATCAGTTCCAAGTTCGGCACGCCCAGGCCGTGAAGCTCAGATGGCCGGCAAACCCTTGGCCATGCCAGCATGCAATGGCCACCGGAGATTGATTCAGTTCCTTTCCAGAGAAACGCTCTTCTTCGTTTGTCAATACGAGCAATCGCCCATGGAGAAATGGCTACCGCTATGGCTATGTGTACCGGGATCGCAGACAGTTTCATCTTGACCAAGATGGCACGACCTGCTTTGGTTAACAGCCTTGCTTTCCATGGTGGCAGCCCCGCATTGATCTTGTCAACCAATGGCAGAAGATCGTTCTTTTTTAGCTTCTGAACAGAAATAGGGATTCCAAGGTAGCTGCATGGAAACGGGTTCAACTTGCCAGGGAAGAATTGCATCAGCGTCACTGTTTGCTCCAGCTCGCACTGAATTGGTGAAATCATACATTTGTTTGGATCTGTTTGCAGCCCCTAGCACGTCCAAATAAGTCCAAACTGACCGTAGCGGTGACCAGGTCCTGCTGTGATGGTGTTAGGAAGAGAACCACATCATTGGCGTATAGAAAGGCCCTCTCCTTTATCCTTGCGTCCCCAAGCGGTGAAAACATGCCCTCCTGATCAGCCAATTTGAGAAGGGAGTTCAGTGCCTCCATCGCCAGGACAAACAACATGGGAGACAGGGGATCTCCTTGTCGCAAGCCCCTAGCATGGCAAATCCTCCTTCCTAGACAGCCATTAAGAATAATCCTTGTGCTGGCCGAAGACAGCAGCATGCTAATCCAATTAACCCATCTACGTGTGAATCCCATATGCTGCAAAATCTGTAGGAGAAAGGTCCAATTCACCGTGTCAAAAGCCTTTGCGATATCTACTTTGATCAAGGCCGAGGCTTTTTTGTTCCTGTGCATGAGCTTGGTGGAGAGCTGGACAGCCTTGAAATTGTCATGTATCACTCTCCCTTTAAGGAACGTGCTTTGGTTCTCATTGACCAGGAGATGGAGCTTTGGGGCAAGCCGGTTAGCAAGCACTTTGGTGAATAATTTCGAGAAGCTGTGAATGAGACTTATAGGTCGGTAGTCTCCAATTGTTGCCGCTTCATCTTTTTTCCTCAACAGTATCATGTAGGCTTGGTTAACTAGATATAAACTTCTCCCATCGAGCGACCAAAGGGCGTGGAATGCACACATTATATCTTCTTTTATTATCGGCCAAGCGATCCGATAAAAGAGCCCCGTGAATCCGTTAGGGCCAGGCGCTTTGTCCAGCGGCATTTGCTGTATTGTCTGCCATACCTCTTCCTCAGTGAAGCATAAATCCGTGTCCGACATGTTAGGAATGGACAGACGCTTAAAGTCAAGAGATGCTGTGTGGGGTTTGAGTGTACCTAGCATCGCATCAAAGTGTTGGAAGATGGCCTCCTGTTTTGCTTCTTCATTCACCAATACATGTTCTCCAACTTTTAGAGAGTGGATTTGATTCTTTCTATTGCGGTGGCATGCTTGCAAGTGGAAGAACTTGGTATTGGCGTCACCCTCTGCGAGGTAGTTAATCCTGGACCGCTGGCGCATGATGGTTCGCTGGAGCGAGGCTAAGCCCAAACACTTCAATTTCATCTTGTTGCGAAGCGACTGCTCGTGGGGCACCAATTGGCGTGTCTCTTGTGCTTGGTCAAAATGAAATACCAGCTCTTTAGCAATCGCCAGATGAAGACGAACACTGCCCACATGTTTGGCGCTCCAACGTTGAAGGGCAATTGCCTTGTTGCGCAACTTGTAGTCCAAGGTTCGGAACGCGTCCATGTCGGTCGTAGGCCATGGACAAGTCCATGCTTGATGTATCATTTCCAAGCAGCCAGGAAACTTGGGCCAGATATTTTCAAATTGGAACCGTCAGAATGAGAAGTTGGAGCAACATGTTTGGAGGAGCATTGGAGCGTGATCAGAATGTTCAGTGGATAGCGCCCGAAGCTCATGGTCCGGGAAGGAAGTGAGCCAGTCGTCTGTAACAAAGACTCTGTCAATACGCTCAAGGGTGGGGTTGTCCCTTTCGTTGCTCCATGTATAGCGGCGACCACGAAGATGAAGCTCGTGCAGTTCTGAGTCGTCCAAAAAATGACGGAAATGATTCAGCATACGTCGGTTCAGTCTTGAGTTATTTTTGTCAGTCGCCTGATAGATTAGATTGAAGTCACCGTATATCATCCAGGTCCCTTGGTGACCCATACGTATCTGACTTAGTTCCTCTAGGAATCTGATCTTGTTGCTGTCCGTTTGTGGACCGTAAATGCTCATCATCACCCAGTCCTCACCATCAGGTCAGCCTGGTAATGGTTTGGTTTGAAACCGGTTTAAGTGGTTTGGTTTTTTAATTGGAGAAGGTTGGTTTGGTGAATAATGGGTTATCATATACAATGGTTTGGTTTGGTTTGGTTTAATAGTCAAACGGTTTAGAATGGTTTAACAATTATAAAGGCTATGTGTCGGTTAAAAGCTGGACCTTAAAATTAAAAGCTCGCATTCACACCTTAAAATTATAGTGGATTTGACCGAAATTTGTTGGAGATGCCTCAGAATGACGGTCCGCTACTCCGTGCAAGTCGGTGTAACCATATCTACATGTGGACCCCACGTCCAAAGTCGGACCCTAAAACTAAAAGCTCGCGTTCACACCTTAAAATTTTAGCGGATTTGACCGAAATTTGTTGGAGATGCCTCAGAATAATGGTCCGCTACTCTGTGCAAGTCGATGTAGTCATATATACATGTGGGCCCCACGTCCAAAGTCGGACCCTAAAACTAAAAGCTCGCGTTCACACTTTAAAATTTTAGCGGATTTGACCGAAATTTGTTGGAGGTGCCTCAGAATAACGGTCCGCTACTCCGTGCATGTTGGTGTAGCCATGTCTACATGTAGGCTCTACATCCAAAGTCGGACCCTAAAATTGAACTGATTTAGTTTCTTTTGGAGAAATGAGTCTAAATGGTTTGGATTGGTTTGGATGCAGGAACAAATGGATTGGTTTGGTTTGGTTTCTAAGATGTAGTATGGTTTCAACAGTTTGGTTGTTGTTTTGGTTTGGTTTTTGAACCATTAGCAGCCTTACCATCAGGCAATCTTCTGACTCGAGCGGTGATGGAGTTTTCCCTCAACGAGGGGTTCATTACCTCCCAAGTGTCACGTTGCCACGCAAGGAGCACGCCTCCCGCTGTGTGTGTAGCAGGCAGGTGAATATAGTCGAAACCAACCCCCAGCAAATCTATAACCAAAGCGTCGTCACAAACATCAAGTTTGGTTTCTTGCAACGTGAGCAAAGAAACGCATTCTTGAGCGACCAGATCATGCACTACATTACGTTTAGCGCGTGCATTCAAACCACGAACATTCCATACCAAAAGATTGTCACAATTCATGGGAGTAGATTCGCGACCAGAGAACGACCAAGGATGTGCCCTACGGCTCCATTTCCAGCTCCGTAGCCGAGAAGCCCAGCCCATTATTAGGTAGGAGAGTATCAAGCGCCTCACATTGTGAGGCAGATAGCGTGGTAGTGAAGACCTCCAGGAAACGCTGGAAGGCGGCAGCGTCTAGAGTCCTGTCGCCGACGATATACCCAGACACTTCATCAGCACGTTCTGCGCTTGGATGGCCGGTTTGGAAGCTCTCTGTTTGGACTTCTTGGCGAGACGCTCGCTTCGTCGGATGGCCGATGTGAGGCTTGCTGGTGGAGCACGTGCCTGGCGACAGGACGGCATCTGTTGTAGCACCGGTGGAGAGGCCGGCCTACATATAGAACGCACGAAATCAAACGCCGCAGATTTAATTGGCATGGAGGTTTCTGGCGGTAAATGTAGCGGCAAGGCTTCAAAAGAGCCTCTGGTGGTGGTGACAAAGGTGCTGTGGTTCGGCGACTGTTGAAGCCCAACCGCAGGAGCATCAGGGAAACATACCACTTCAAACTGGGCCGAGTCTAGCCCAAGCGGTCGCGGTGGGCTGCTGGTGATGTTGGGCCGCGAGTCGTCAATGCCAGGAGGCGGCCCATGTACTGAGAGTCGGCCCGTTGAGGCAGTAGGAAGCTGTGATGTAGAGCCCCCTTCCTCCTGGCTTCTCCCGTACTCCATTGACCTTTGCACAGAGGCAATGCTTGGGAACACGATCTCCAAATGAAAAGGGTCCGTGAGGTCCTACATCACTCCGCCCTGCTCCCCTTGGGGTTCTTGTCCCCGGCTGTCCCGGCAATCTTGTCAAACTGCTCACGTCGTGACCCTTCTTGCTGCCTTGAGGTCGGTTCCACTTCAAGTGTCATGGGGTCCTCAGCAGGGGCTGCGACATTGCTTTCCCGGCCCCACAATACAGGGAACAGGAAGGTCGCAGCGTCCTCCGCCGCGCCCACAGCCAATTGGCGTTCGACAGCATCCTCTCCTTGGACGCCACGACCTGACACCGGTTTGACCGCCACGTCACGCTGGCCCACGCGCTTCTCTGCTAGCTCCTGGCGGACAAACATCAGTGGTGACATCATGGACCATGTCCTGGAGGCAATGTCGCCGGACATGGAGGCGGAGGTGAAGGGAGCCCCCATCCGGGCCCCAGGGACGGACCTGCCGAGCTGCTTCCTTCCTCAGGACGAGAACGCTTCAGCCATGAAGTTCTCCAACTTCTGCGAGGACCATGGCGGTGGAACTCCTCATCCTCCGAACTCCCAAAGTGATCAGGGGGGTGTCATCGTCTGATGAATTGCTTGAGGGGCTCCAGTCTTGGAGCTGCAGCAACCGCACATGCACCCGGTACCACATCCCATCTTGCTTGGAGTGTATGATCTCTTCTGGCCGGAGGAACAGGTTGCCCGGGACGTGCGGCTCCGGCGGCTCAGGATTGAATAGCAGCTTCTCAGTGGGCACCAAATCCGGGTGTATACACCAAGCTGCGGCAAAGAGCAATCCTTTATCTTCACCTGCCAGGTGCTCCGGCGCTTCTACAAGGTTGGAGCAGGACGTGTCGACAACCGCCTACGCCGTCGTCAGGTTCCGGGCATGATCCGGGATGCCTCTGAATTCAAGCAGCACCCTGAACCGCAGTGACGCCAAGCTTCCTCTAGCCTGCCGGCGCCATCTCCTCTAGATGAGCTGGAGCGGCACCTCCGCCGGTGGGTGTGTGTGCAACACACGGTTCGCCCTGTCCGCAGAAGCGAATTCCACCAGGAAGTCATCCGGTGAACGACGATGCACCGAGAATTCATCCGGCATGAGGGTGTAGAATTCCTCCAGAAATCTGCCCACCTGGGCCGCGATCACGGCCGGATGAGGACCACCCACCATAGCGACCAATGCCAAAGACGAGAGCTGAGCTTCTCTTGCATCAATCTCCGGCGTCCTCTGGATGACACATATCTCCCTCGGAGGTCGGCGACTAGGGTCACCCACCGGCCGTGGCGAGTGTGACGGAACAGCCCTACTTAAACTGACTCAGGTATGATCTGTAGTGTGAAACACTAACACGTCACACACCTGGGTCAGCATAAGTCCGAGGTTCCACCGAGTTCACACTATCAGCTGTTCTCATCACCAATACTCAGGATCCCAACACCAGAGGAAAACATCACAGATATTGCACAGGTAAATTATACAACACAGACAGGTAAGATTTATACAAACCAGAGTAGCTCCATTTAAAGTTATTACACACAGGTTCTAGGTTCAGCAATAGTTTACAAGGTGATTAAACAACTAACATCAGACCATGTTGTGCCCTGACATGTCTGGATCCGCGGACCACCACAGCGCCAGCAAAGACCTACTCCTCAGGCTCCACTGCAACAAGGGTAAAAGAACCCTGAGTACAAAGGTACTCAGCGAGACTTACCCGACGAACTACTCTAAAGGGATTACAAGGACATGCAAAGCTGTGAAGTTAAACAGAAATAAACTGACTAGCAAGCTTAGCTTAATTAGCTATTAATCTACTTACCAAATTTTAAATTGACAAGATAAAACTCTATTTAACTAGGTGAACCAACCATTACTGCCAAACAGTAGGGATTAAGGCATAAGAGCTGAACAGTACATAACATGCAATAAAATTATCTGTCAGGATCAAGCGTGTATCAAAACCGTGACACTCGGCGATTCGAATCGATTTCAAACCCTGCAGGGGTAAACCTGGAACACACGCCGCGTGCGCGCCCCCGGTAGGCCACACGAAGCTACCTTTCCCGCTGCGGCCACCATTGCCTGAACTGTGCCCACATAGCCCGGGGTCGCATCCCCAATCCCTACACATTGCCCGGGCAAAGGCATGTGGGTTACTGACTATGACCCCGCCAACATTCCTCGCCAGACACGGTGAGTCACAGTTCAACCGTTAGTACCACAGAAGTACATCAGTTTCCCGGCTCCCTATACCGGTATGTGCCCAGTACGTTCAAAGCTTGACCACAGGCAGACCACAGCAACTCTATTCTTATCCAGTGGGCAGGACCAACTCAAAATCACCAAAACGTCCAACACATTCCTTACTTAACAACCATCTGTCCTGCCCAACACTTTCAAAGACTCACTAAACAGGTTTAGCTCTCTAAGCCAACATTACCTAGTGGCAGGTGATTGGAATCACACCTGATTTACTACTATTATGAGCAGATCTAAGCAACTCTACTCTATCTTTTTGAAAAGGTGGCAGAGATGCTCTAAACAAGGATGGATAATGCATCAAAAGTAGGATTCATTCTATTCTATCTAATGCACAAACATGGGCTCAATCATGACAACAGTAGTTAAGTTAGTACTGGGACGGGAATGCTCCGGGGCTTGCCTGGCTCACTGATCTCCGGCTCGGCAGCAACAGGGGCTTCTGGGGCTTGCGGTACGGCTTCGGTCTCCGCCTCGAACACCATCTCGTCCCCCTCCCGGACGTCGTCGGGGACCTCCACCAACTCTGGCTGCAACGGGTCCTGGTCTACACGACATGATGCAAAACATGGAATAATTAAATTAGAGACCCTCAAGCCCACCTAAACTTGATCAAACACCTAAATAGCACAAAAGATTTAATTAACATATTTCAAGGATTACAGCAAGGGATTAACTAGTTAAAAACCTATTTTCTAATTAAATAAACCCTTAAACTCTATCCTAAAATCAAGGATAATAATTATTAGGGTATCTAATACATTAAACCATACTCTAGATGCATAAAAGAAAATGCAACTATTGCAATAAAATTTATTTCATAAATTTTAGAGGTTCCTACAAAAAGATATGCATTTCTAAATATTATTTCTAATTGAAATGCATTACTAAAAACATTAAAAACCTAAATAAACCTAAAACTCCCCATTTTGCAGAAAACCCCCTGGCCTAACTCCAATTCCAACCCGTAGTCCAATTCTCCCGTAATGGGCCGGCCCGGTCCGGCCCATCTCCATTTTCCTTTTTCTTTCTCCTTTTTCTTCTCTTTTTCCACTGGCCGGCCCGCAAACTCGGCTCGGCCCACTTTGCTCCCCCTTCTGCTTTTCCACTCGGCCCGATAACGGCTCGGCCCAGCACCGCTCAGCGGCGCTCGGCCCAG
>CM014274.1:87821888-87834535 GCA_004135705.1 Alloteropsis semialata
TGCTCCGACCTGTGCAAGATCCCCAGAGAGGTTTGGCTTGTTGTCACAGATCCCGACCGGGAGCTCCCTTCGACTGACATCCCGTTCAACATGGTGGAGCTGCACTATTAGGAGCCCAGGAGCCTCAAGCACGCCTTCGCTTATGAAGTCAGGCTGCATCTGGATGTGGTGGAGGACCTCTCCTTCGTTGGGGGGGACGGCGGCGGTGGCAGTGGCCACCGGGACCGCAAGAGGCGCCGTGAGTTCCTGTGGAAACTTCGGTAAACAAATCCTTGTGTTTGTCTCCATTTACTTACATTTGTCAATTCTAGCATTTACTCGTAATTCCGCATATCTCTACTTTGGTATACTTGTGCTGTGTGCAGGAGCTTCATAAATATACTTGAAAACATCTGGTGAAGCTTGTTGTCCAAAGTGGTTTGTGCTAGAATTGTTAGGGGGTTGTTCTTCATTATTGTTCCCTGTCTGTCAGAGGAAACCGGTCTGACCGGTTCCAGTGCTGACAGCTGGATTTCAGTTTTGTAATTTGCAGAAATTCGAAGAAACGTCTGACATCAAGGTCCTTTCAGAAGTGAGCGACTGTACCGCCCAGCCCAATTGCTCAACAGATAAATAATTCGAATTGAGAGCAGGCAGCCCGCAGGCGAGCAAGAACTGCACATGCTGCACGCACTCGCCGTGCGGTTGTGACTCGTGAGGAGGCACGGAACCCGTCATGGCTGTGCCGAAGCAACACGAGGAGACTGGAAGGCAGTCTGTAGCCTGCTGCCTCACGTGCTCAGCATAAGTCCTGATCTAGCCTTTCCTCCTCAAATCTATTCTATTTTCTTGATTATTAATGCAAACATTGGATCAGTAGAGTCTGTAATATATAAAAAAAGAGAATTTGCAAATTACAATCGTGTGTAGAGTAGTTAGGCTGTGAATTATGCCTCGAGTCCTGACCTTGAGCCCTTCTAGAAAATCACGGCTAAACCTAAAGGCAAGACAAACACCCACTTTTTTTAAGAACATTTGACCGGCAGAACTACTGGTCTACAGGAAAAGGGCAAAATGACTTCGTTGATCTTGATATCAGTACCTCGATCCGATGAAAATAATTGTACAGGAAGATGGAGCTCCAACTCTATGGCAAGTTGATTTGTCCTGTTTTCACTCGGTTTATACTGCGAGGTAATCTATATCGAGAGGGAGTCAGGGACATTGGTATCACGTTCATGCTCGAATCAATTATTGACGATCCCTATACGAAGAAGGGTCATAAAGTACAACTAAAATAAAAAAGTTAGTGCCTGTTTATCCTTTTGTAAATTATAGCTATTTTTTTAATCATAAAATCACACTGTGGTTCTTGGTTGCATATATAAATCATTACAATTTGGTGCCAAATACACCACACTTTGATTGCTATGTTCTCTAATGTATACACGTCCATCTTGATCATTCCGCCACTGCCCTTTGGCGACAGGGCGCTCCCCTATCGAGCCTCCTCCTACGTGGACAATGTGATCCTTTTTTTTTTACTCATGTCCCTTAGGAATTTCTGGTCGTCATAGTTACTTTGAGCGTCTCCGAGAAGGTTTCAGGGCTCCGTACTAATTTCAATGAAAGCCAGATATTTCCAATTCGTTGTTCACAAGAGCAGATTGAGGTGATTCGAGTGTTGTTGCCTTGTGAGATTGGGAACTTCCCACATCCCTATCTTGGCCTCCCGTTTTCTATTGGTAGGCTCACTAAAGCCGGTTTACAACCGCTTGTTGATAAGCTCGTTGATCGACTACCAGTGTGTATGGGGCGCCTATTGAACCAAAGTTCCATGTTGCTGCCTTGACCTCTAATTGTCTATTGGTAGGCTCACTAAGGCCGATTTACAACCTCTTGGCTCTTGTTGATAAGGTCGTTGGTCGACTACCAGCATGCATGGGTAGCCTACTAAACCGAAGCGGACGTATGATTCTGTCCAAGATCACCCTGACAACTGCATCTATATACGTGTCGACCGCAATGTGTTTGTCGCAACGGATGATTGACTCCTTTGGTCGGATTAGAAATGCCTTCTTTTGGAGGGGCATGGAGGTTGTCTCTAGGGGTCATTGTGCAATGGCATGAATTACAGTGTGTAGACTAATTGACCAGGTGGCCTTGGCTTCCTGAACCTGACCATCCTTGGGTGGTCGCTCCATTGTGATGGAACTGGTTAGCGAGGAATGATGCTACGTGCTCCTGGGCAGCTATCCCCTTCCGGAAAGATTGTTGTGCTCAGGCTCTGTTCGACGTCTACATCACTATAGAGAGTGAGCAACGTGATGCTTACTAGATTCTGAATAGACAAGGGGTTGTAGGGGGCTTCTGTGGTTTCCTTTACTCCTAACCTGGCTCTGGCCATATCGTCGAGGGTGATCAAGAGCAGATCGGTTGCGCAGGCACCCAACAACAAACTGTGGGTCAAGGACATCACTAGAGCACTCCCTGATGTGCTGCAGTGCTCCAATACTTAGATATCTAGAGGTGGTAGAAAACTCCAATACTTAGATATCTATAGATGGTTAGAAGTTTGTACTCTTTCTTCAGGGGCAACTGATAGATTCATTTGCAAGTTAATTCTGACAGGGTTTTTGCCACATCAAGTGTGTACAAGGCCTTCTTTTTTGCCAATCTTTCATCAAGCTGCTGTGGAAGACGAGGGCACTAATCAAGTGTAGAATATTCATCTAGTTAGCCCTACTTGGTCGTTGCTGGATTTCTAACAGGCTTTTGTCATCATGGGCTTCGCAATGATGATGCTTATGCACTATGCACCCAAGAACCAAAGACCATTGATCACATGTTAATCGGTTGTGTGCACAGTCAGGCACACATGGTACCTATGCTTACAAGGGTGAATCTAGCACCTCACCTTGGTCCAGAGAGAGCCCATTGGCGGAATGGTGACAGCCGATGGCAAAAGAGTTTTGAAGGCAGCATATAAGGACTTTTATATTCAGGTTTTGTTGGTTGTATGGAGTCTTCTAAAGAAGAGGAATTGTCGTGTCTTTGGCGGAGGGACACTGCAGTCGATGGCATTGACGCAAAAACATCGTGGAGGTCTTGAAATTTAGTCGTTGGCCGGCTATCGAATTTTGATGTGGTGTGTTTACGTTCAAGCGACTCGTCGTATGTTACCCTTTTAGTCCTACTCCCTCTGTCCCAACTTAAATGCAAGCCTGTTCGGTTGGCTGGTGGCTGGTGGCTGGTGCTGATTTGTTGTGAGACTTGAAGTACTGTTGGCTGGCTGCTGGTGGCTGGTGCTGATTTGTTGTGAGACTGAAGTACTGCTGGCTGGTGGCTGATAAGCCAAGCGAACAGGCTTAGCAAATTAGTGTTGGTGTCAAAAGACAATACTACCCCTATGCTCAAACAGCGGCACGGCGAGCGCACCGGGGCCCGCACGCCGCCGCCCCCTCGGAATCGCGCGTGGTGGCCCTGCACGGGCGCGCTCATGGAGGAGCTCTAGCTGTGGGTACTGCCGTGTTCAGATGTGCTGCCAAAAAATTATCACCTACTTTGACCACTAATTAGGGGTATTAAATAAAGTCAGTTTACAAAACTACCTCCACAACCCCCTGACAAATTCGCGAGACGAATCTAATGAGGCCTTTGACCGCATGATTAGAGGATGATTACTGTAGCATTACTGTAGCAAATCATGGATTAATTAGGACGATGAAGATCGCGATGGCCGCCTCGAGACATGACGCCACAGGAGCTCCTCGGCATGGAGCCGAACCTCCCGCTGCAGAGGCACCGTGGAGGACTGCTACGGCTCTACCGTCCGCAGTCGTCGACAGGGAGGTACCTTCCACAGCAGTCATCCCCACAGAAGCAGGGCGACGGAGGCCAGTAAGACACCGGAGAAGACGGGGTGCAGGTGCACTTTGCAGAGCCGCTCGTCAGTTTCTTCAATGACAGCAACAGTGGTACCATCCCAACTGATACACATCTCAGCTCAATTGCAGTACATCGTTTTTATCCTATGCCCGCCACTTGTCTTGATCCTATGCTCCATGAGGCAGCCATCTACGCTCCAGCCGTTGGTGGCAACCGGATTACATCGCAGCAGCAGCAGCAGCAGGTTGAGGTCAGCATCGACAAGAACGGCAACTGACACCCAAGGGCGGACTAATGTAGTCCCCAATATGTTGGTTGACAATGTTATGCAGCCAGCTGAACCTGATGGCACCACTGAGAAATCCACCTCACAGCTCACAATACTATCCCAAGGGACACCGCTAGCTGAACCTCATCCTCAACCAGCAGAGCCAGCAAATGTTGATTCCTCGAACACAGCCGATCCAACCTCGTTGCCAACTGACTCAGAACACTACTCTGATGCTAATGTTGAACCACCTCAGAACACTACCGAATCTACTCAGGCCCCATCCGACTCACAAGTCCCGGGGGTTGCAGCCAGCATCCCTCGCACTCCCTCCACGGCTCAAAGGCAGAGTAGCAGGCTAGCTGAAAAGGCCAAACGTTCCTTAGGCAAAGGGTATATTCAACTTGCACATGAACTTTTGGTTAAGAAATTGGGCGAATTATCCCCGGCTGAAAAATCTCACTCTGATGTTTTCGAATCATTTGCGCAACATTTTGAGCGTCCGCTATCAAAGGAGAAAATGGCGGCCATTACTGCCCTCGTCAACCAGGGACAGAGCAAGGCGCACGTGAAGCCACGTAAAGGGAAAAACAAGATTGTCCCTGTTGCAGCAACCATGCAGGAGGCGTAAAGCTCCGGCTGCGGCCTCCAGTAGTGTGGGCTCCTATGATTAACCCACTTTTAAGTTGTTTAAGCGGTTGCATCCGCACATCTGCTAGTTGTTTGTTAGGTGATTTGGCTGAACTTGCGTGCTTCCAGTTAGCTTCCTGCAATAGGCCAGGACTTGTCGGGCCTTGGAAGTCGGTTTGTAATTTGCCACTTGGGCTGTTTCATGGACCATCTGTTTGGTCTGGGGGCCTGATCTGCCTTGGACGATCCTGCCTGAGAAATGTGATAGGTTGTGCCCTCCTCTTGTTATTTCGGACTACAATGCCTCCTCAAGGGTTTCTAGCCGGGATAGGTCCAAATAATGTCGCAACAGAATTGCAACATTCTCTGCTGGAACGTGTGTGGTTTGAATGATGCGGCAAAACGAGCGAGCGTGCGCAATCTAATCATTTCAATCGGTGCTACCATCGTCTGTGTACAAGAGAACAAGATTTTGACCTGGACTCTACAGTTAATAACGGAGACCATCGAGCCGGATTTAGCAACAAGCGGTGTGGTCAAACCAGCCATCAGCCAATCGAAAGTAACAACAGAGTTTTTCAGTGCTCGGCACAGCAACCTGTGGTAGTTGCAAACTTGGTTAAGGAAGTGGTTTAGCGGCAGCGTCTGGCCTTCGGAATACAACAGCATGATCGGGACAATGATGGATGATTTCACTTCAGCTTTGGATTACAAGAGCAGGTTCAGGCCAATGATGGATGTTTCCACCTCTGTAGCAATAGCTCTCTTGTTTGTTTTTTCTTCTTCTTTGTTAAGTGGATGGGGACCTTTCTCCCCTTTGTTGCTAGCTGTTGCTATGTTTTTTCTTCTAGCTGTAAGCGGTGATGGGGTGCTGAGGTTAATCCCTCAGTTTGTAATCCTTCTTTTTATTTATCTCGTCTAATATATTTTGCGGCAAAGCTCTTGCCGCCCTTTCAAAAAACGTTGGGACTCCTGATGCAACGCTGGGGGACCAGTCTACGATTGTGAACAAGGCAAAACCGTGGTATTCGTTGGCATGTCACGTGAGGGTGGAGCGACTCCTTCACCTCGGGCGCGCCGCAACTGCGGGCTCTGCCGGCCTGATGTGTGTCGAGGTGGAGGGTGAGGAGATGGGTGCAGTAACCGGCGGCAGCAAAAGAACACGGAGAGATCCTGCACTGAGCATGGGGCGAGGTGAATATGTCGAGGGAAACCGTAGCTTTGTGAGGAAGACGAAGAGCGACGACTAAGGAGAGGCGGTCGATGACATAGCCGACAGGAAATGCAAACCCCACGAATGGCGAGAGCATGTAGGCCTATGAAGCACAAGCCATGCCGGCAGGGAGGAATTCAGCGGCGGCAGCGATTGGGAGAGACGACGAATGCGGGAGGAGAGCGAAGACAAGGCGATAGACCCTAAGAAACCCTTCTGATGTCAAGCGGCGCGTCGTGGGACAACGTACATGGACCCATTTCTTAGCCGGACACGGACTCGTAACAGGCCAAATGGACCGGTGGGTCAAAAGCAAATAACGCGCGACCCATCAGCCAAAAAAACATCCACGCACAATGTCTGATGCCCTCCCTGCAATATATATTTGGCTCAATAGCTGTACTGGAATATCTTTTTGCAGTCTTTGTTGGTGCCCTAGCTAGCAGCTTGGTGTGAACGGGCAGCAGCAGCAGCATCTGATGCATGCAGTGCTTTCCAAGTCTTGATCGGTTCTATGGCATGCATGGTAATTGCTTCTAAATTACCGTGTCCGTGAGTTTTTTTTATGGCACATGCTATTTCCTCCAGGTTTTTTTTAATATCGTATTAGGTTTGCCCTAAATCAAAGTTGTTCAATTTTGACCAAGTTTGTAGAAAAGTATAATAACATCTAAAATACTATATTTGTTTCTTTGAATCCACCGTAGAATATATTGCAATAGTACATATTATTGGTATGATAAATATTGTTATATTTTTCTATAAATTTGGTCAAAGTTATATAATTTTTGCATCAGACGGCCCCGAGAAATCTATTATCTTAGTATTTGGCCAACAAACGGAGCCCTAGAAATTTAGCCACGTTAATCGAGAAATAAGAAAAAATTAAAATTACCCACCACTGCCATTACATAAAATTTAGCCAAAAATACCTTTTAACTATTTTAAAATTATTCACCAATTCATTATATAAAAAATAGCCTAAAATGTCCATATATATTTTTAAAAATCATCCACCAATGTCATTATAAAAAGCTACATTCAATCTGAAGGCATAGAAATTTTCACGTTAATCGGAGAAAAAAATAAAATCACAATTGCCGTTATGTAAAAATTAGCCTAAAATACCCATGTAATTATTTAAAAGTTATCCACAATTGTCATTACATAAAAATTAGCCCCAAAATACCCATGTAATTATTTAAAACTTATCCACAATTGTTATTGCATAAAAATTAGCCTAAAACATCACTATATCTTTATCTTTTGAAAATCATCCACCAATGTCATTACATAAAATTAACCTAAAATACCTCAATACTCTTTAAAACAAAAAATAAAATAATTTTTTTGCTTATGTAAAGGAACAATTAACCAAAATACTCATGCTTTATTTAAAAATATATACATTTTCCTTTACTATGAAATTAGTTCGGTTATTGTCACTATACAGACATAAATATGAAATTTCTTTTAGCTGATAAAACTGCCAACTTCTACAATTAATTAAAAATAATTCCAATCAAAATTACTTAGTCAAAATAAAAAATAAACAAAGATGTATATATAGAGTATACCTATAAGAGATTGAGCAACAAGGATAATAATAGTATTAACAAAGAAAAATAGTATGACAATACCTGAATTATTTTGTCAATAATTTGGCATAATGTGTAACAAGAGGACACCGGTAAGAAACAATAAATTTAGAAAAAATAATAAGAATAAAAAATAGATATAGGTACTTAAATTCTATATACTAGACACACAAATGCATGGAACATATAAATATATAATGGCTGCGATAAAACGAGCTAAGTTTTTTTTCTTTTACTGCAATGACTCCTGGACAAACCAGCTGCGAGCGTGCGACACGTCGTTGATGGTGGGGCCCCATGCCTCGCTTTCCTTGTCTTCCTCGGCTCCTCGCCACCTGCCTGCGCTTCTCTCGGCTACTCGTCAGTGCTCTGCAATTTCTCGCGCAGCAGCTGGACCAGGAGACTTTGGCCTGCGGAAGCACAAGAAACACGCCACCAAGAGGCAAGATCTCCGTCCAAGCAACAGCAAGCGCCTCCCGCCCGGCCGGTGCGTTCTTCCCTTCCCCTTCCCCTCCTCCGATCTGCTCCATTCAGCCCTGAATTTTGGAAGTAGCTACCTTAATTGAAGATTACTTCTCTCTCTCTCTCTCTCTCTCTCTCTCTCTCTCTCTCTCTCTCTCTCTCTCTCTTTTTTTCCTGAAAACCTCTTCTTGTTCTGCGTTCGAAATCAGCTCGAACTTCGGAAGCAGCCGGCTTAATTTGAAGGCTTTTGTTCCATTCCTTTTTTTAACTGAAAAACTTTTGTTCTTTTGGGCGCTGAAACATATATTATTAGATATTAAGATGGATGGATCCGTCTTGCTTATTTTGTTTCCTTGGCGACGGGAAAACGGAAAGGAACTAACTGTCCGCCGTTTGTTGTTGATCTGATCCTCTATCTAGCTCTCGGAAGTCGGAACCCATGGCTGACAAGATGGACAAGAAGCTGGCAGCTTCGCCTTTGCTGCAGGTGACCGTGGAGGAGAAGAAGAAGAAGGCTCCTCCGTTCCCGGTCACGGCTGTCCAGCTGGCCAGCCTGTGGGCGCTCCTCAGCGCCGCCATCTTGGTCGGCTCCTTCGCCTTGGCCTGCACACTCGCCAAGCACCTCATCGACCCGGTAAATTAATCCTCTTTATTTGCATTGGATGCTGGAGCAAGACATCTCCAATTCTCCATCAATCGATTGATTTTGCCTGCCGTCTGCGTGTTCAATGCAATCGTGCAGCCGTCGTGGATGCAGCCACGCGCCTGGCCGACGGGTGCGGAGGTCGCCGAGGAGATGGCCGCCATTCACGGGGCGATGATGTGGTGCAGCGCGGCCCAGGCGGCCGCCGCGGCGCTGGCGCTGCTGCTCCGGGGCCGCCGCTGCCGCTGGAGCCGCCGGGCCCTCGCCTACGCCGCGCTCGCGGCCGCTGCCACCGGTCACCTCATGCTCGCCAGCGTCGCCGCCGTCTACCTCTCCGCCGACCCGTGGTGCATCTTGTTGTGGATCGCCGGCACCGGGGACATCTCCTTCCTTGCGGTGGGCGACCTCTACTGCTTCATGGCTCTCGGAAGGGGAGCGTACGCGGACTGAACGTCTGAACGTGTATGTTGATCAGTTTAGCTAAGCTGCTCAGTCGTCAGCTGCGAGCTCCATGGATCACTGGCTCAAGGTACTGAAGGTCTGAAGCTATACTGATGATGTGATGATGATCTTTTCTAGTGGTACTAGCTCATGCCATCCAGATCCATGCCGTATGTCTGGATCTAGTAGTACGAACAGCTAGTTCGAAATATCATCATGGTTCTTGGGCTAGTAATAATATGATTAGCATGAGTGATTAATCGGATTGTGGTCTGTGAGCAATTCAGCTATGCAGTAGGTTCTAAATAGCCGGCTATAGCTCGCTATAGCCTTTGGAGAGAGACAAGGTTAGGATATCCCTTTGAGCGCTAAACTTTTCCTTCATTTATGATCATTTGTGTTTGTGTACTCAGATGAATTTGTGTTTGTGTACTCAGATGAATTTATCATTTTTATACTATGTAATAAACTTTTCCTTCATTTATGATCAGTTACATCCTGCACTGGTATAATGCTGTTGAAATCACAAACATGTCTCACACGTGACACGTCACACGCGCACAGGCCTGAAGGCACAACGGCACACAGGCTTGTCAATGTGAGGCTGTAGTGAGCCCTCTTGTCACTATTTGTATCTGTACTTCATTAAGTTTCTTGCCATGCTTTGAGCTTCATCAGATCCTTCGTCGGGTGAAAATGGAAACTTGCAAGTAATCCATAGCATACCTGAAAAGAGAATACTGCCATTTCACATTTTTAAAACGCTTCGCACAAGAAAGGACGACCAATAATCCCAAAATGTTTGCTCCCTATACTAGTAACAACATTTATACTCTCGTCAAAACTTACAATCTCAAAACAGCGCACAAGATGGCTGGTCACTGCTAACAAAATCTTGTTCAGAGATGTTTATCTGAACTTTAAACAGTACGATGGCAGGTTTCCTTCAGAAAAATACCTTCATTTCAGAACAGATACTTCACAAAACCGGCAAGCAAAGCGAATCGAGAGAATGCTTGTTCTAGACCAACTAGTGCTGTCCATCAATTTTTTTTAAAAAAAATACCTATCCTATCACTTTTTTGAAAAAAAAAACCTACCAACTAGCTGCTGATTGATACAAAATCAAATTGAATCTAAGCCCGTTTGCAAATATTTATTTAGATAAAGAAAAACATTCCAGCATCTACACCTGCACATAGTGTGTATAGCAAATTTAAAACCAGAAGTACTTCAATCACAAACTAACCCCATATAGGGGGGAATTTCAGAACATACAAAAGAATCTAGGTCCTTTTGCATATATGCATCTTGAACTTGATCAAGATGGCTTCATCGGTCGGTCAGAGCAACCAGAGTTAGCTGCTGTTATCATTCAACGTTCTGATCAATGATGATGACTGAATGAAACTTGACATGATGAGAGTGCTGGACAAACATTTTACAAAAGCCAAAAGAAAAAACAGGGTAGGTAGTGACAATACATGCATGCAGTAACATTGTATGAGAAGGACAGGGAAAACAAGGCCCTGGTATGTGTTTTGCCGAAACAGGTTTCTATAGGGTGGTGCTTTCCAAGAAGCTTCGTGCTTTCCTTTTTTTTCACAAATTTACAGTCTCAAAGTTTTTACATACCGGCCGGGCCAGTCATGGGCTCTCGTGGCTACGACCCGGGAAGAGTCTACTGCATTGGCATTTTTGCATATATACTGAGCAAATTTTACGCACAATATATATGCAATTGAACTTTGTCTGAATTTATAGCAGGATGAACTGTGGAACTTTTCTCCATGATGTCTTTAATTCATCCAAGAGCATACTGAAGTTTTTTTTAAGAAAAAATGGAACTTAGCAAAACTAGATGATATATGCATGCACACGTACTGATAGTCTAGTCTTCGACTACTTAAGAGAGTGGTGTGTAAGATACTACAGCACAAATTAAATTAATTAATGAAATTGTAACAGATCGATGTGATGCAGCATAAGCTGATCTATAGTGTACATATGTGTTAATTAGCAGTACATACGTACGTTCACCTTTTTCCATTTCTGAGAATGTCGTTTAGTTTTGCATGTAGGTTATCTATACTTCTCGATCGGATTTGATATATAGACGGATGGCTGGGGTAGGCGTCTAGGCCAGCAGCTTTCTATTGCCATGCATCATTCTGAACTGTGATGAGAGCTGCTGCTGTCACTCGACGTTCTGATCAATGTGTACTACTGCACATATAGGAGTATGTACTACAGTACTAGTGAATAACGCCATGCATATATGGGAATGGACAAATTTCGAGGAATGGCACGCTCTGCCAGTTGTCTGGGTAAAAACACTACCTCTAGTTCAGCTCACCACACATGGATAGTACCTGCGATGTAGCTGCCTGGCCGGGCTTGGGAAATGGGCATGCGATGGGATAATCATATCAATGGATCGGAATTGCTGATCTGAGATCACCATGAATGCACGCTGAGATTTTACATCTACCGGACTGGCATACTCCCTCTGAATGGAATCGGCCAGATCGGATACCAAGAAGGGATTACTGCACAGTGCATGCATGGAACAGAGACAGGCCAGCTGCTCTGCTTGTGCCTTGTGCGTATGAACGGCAACAGTAGCATATCATGCAGTGCTTTGCGTTCAATCTCAATTTCCGATCGAATATAGGTGTAGTGTACACTGGATGGAATTGTTGAGATTAATTTCCATTGATGATGTTTTTACCGCCATGACTTTGGGGAGAGAAATCTCGTGCCATCAAAACTCAAAAGGAAAATTATTCTGTCACTTGTAGTATACACGACTTATGTCAAAAGTAAGCTAAAAAAAATCAGGTGATTCATCAATGAATCTTGTAGGCTTTGAGTGGTGGGTGTGTTGTGTTGGGAAAAGCGTCTAGTAGTATTGCCGCAAATGGAACGGCCGGCCAGCCTGCACCACCATATGCAAGCAATCGGGTTCATCTTGATTGATCTGACTGAGACTTTAAAAAAGAAAAAGGAAAAGATAAGTAATAGTAAGTCTCATAGCTAGCTATATGTATTGATTACAGTATTTGGCTCAATAGCTGTAGCACTCCTATATTTTTGCAGTCTTTGTTGATGCCCTATAGCTGCTAGCAGCTTGGCGTGTGAACGGGCAGCAGCATCTGATGCATGCAGTGCTTCCCAAGCCTCGATCGGTTTTATCTCATGCAAGATGCAACTGCGGCATGCATCATGCATGGTAATTGTTTTGCCACTCAATTAGACAATTACCGTGCCCGTGAGCTTTCGTACAGCACATGGGAATTGTTTTCTTTACGCCATTCTCGTGAAGAGTTTCATCTCAGTATTTTAAAAAAATATCATGCCATCTGACTATATTTCAATTGATAGATGAAATATGACTTTCCGATACATAGTTTTATTTTGTGGTCGATGCACATGATTTCTAATGTTAGTTTCAGCACGTTTCATATTTTGAAAACAGTGTATACACAGTTGATATATCACTGTATTTAATGTGCATAAAACTCA
>CM014274.1:87835535-87853605 GCA_004135705.1 Alloteropsis semialata
GCAGGGGCGGCCGGCGCCCCCCCGCACAGCCTCCCCCGCGACGCCGCCGGCCTCGTCTCCCAGTGCGAGGTACTGATTTTGGAGGTTTTTAGTCTATTCCCTCATTAGAGATGGACTGATTTAGGGATTTATTTGAATTTGAATGTAATTTCGAATTCCAATAGAGTGGGAATAGGGTTTAACCATGTAGGAAATTCATATTGAAACATGTGGCTCCTAATCTTAAAATATGTAATTCTTGAAGAGTGTTTGTCGAGCAATAATCCATACATAAATAAATACTAGGTACATCTCCTGTTGAATTTTATTAAACAATCCCCAGAGGCCGAATTGAGTAAATTATGCATAATAAATGTACTGATTGGATGGCCGTGTCTCTAGAAATATCTTCACGTATGAACTAGGTTATGGAAATGATTTACTTGCGCATATTATTCCACAGAGGAAGAAGAGCTGTGTATGTGCAACACATGCAACTAGAAGCATGATAGTGCCGTTGTGTATGTGCATGTCGGCCATCGTGCCGTTGTTTTGTTGCAGGTTTTGAAACCTCACCGTGCAGGGGAGGTGCTGCCGAAATTTGTATCTGACGTCATTGTTTTGCTTTAAATTTCAGAGTCGGCTACTTCACCGTCCTCGCCGCGTCACTTTGTTGGATAGCAAGGTGAGGCATCAATTACCCATCTCATTTCATATCATGTTCGTAGATCACGTAACCTAGTTAGGCGTCTCCCGTTCGAAAGAGATACGGTTGGAATTATGCAGATCTTTGCATATGGATACCCGTATCTGTTTCGAATTGTCCACGTTATTTGGACAGCCCGAGGATGCGTAGATGGGTATAGTTTCCATGGTCTACTTCGATCCGAGGCAGAATTTCGGCATCATCTTCCTGTTGTTCTCCGGATACACAATCTCCTTGACCGGACGTGTATTTGGAGAACAGCGGGGAGATGCTGCCGAAATTCTGTCTCGGATAGGAGTAGACCATGGAAACCAACCCATCTACGCATTCTCGGGTGGGATTAGGACCTATCTTTACCTATTAGACCATGATAGACATCGTGTAGATGTAATTGTTTTTAATATCACCCCCGCTGATGTTAAAGGATGGATGATGACCGTGAGTGGATGTACACGGGCCGCACAAATCTGAGTTCGTTGACCGATGAATGGATTGAGAAGACCGAGGCTTTTTTGAATGTAGCATTTGCCAAGGTTAAAGGTGGGGACAGCACGTGGTGTCCGTGCAACAAATGTGGAAACACACGCCGACAAACAAAGGATACCATGGGCAAACATCTTTGCAAGTTTGGATTCACGGCAAACTATACCAGGTGGATCTACCATGGTGAAAACGATCGTGTGCGAGGCGAGGTCGTGAGACAACGCATCGAGAATTATGATGCTGATGCCGGGGTAGCGGACATGTTGGATGACTATCATGAAGCACACTTCGATGATGCACCTAGGGAGGAGGAGCCAGAGCCCACCGCAAAGGCGTATTACCAGATGATGGATGCAGCACAGCAACCCCTTCACGGGCATACCAAAGTTTCTCAACTGGATGCCGTTGCGTGCCTCATGGCCGTAAAATCTCAGTTTGGCCTGAGTCGAGACGCTTTCGATTCAATGGTGACTGTTGTTGGCAGCCTGCTTCCGGTGGGTCACATTCTGCCAAAGAGCATGTACGAGGCACAGAAGCTCCTTCGTGCACTTAAGATGCCATATGAGCAGATACACACTTGTCCGAATGGATGCTTGTTATTTAGAAAAGAAAATGCGGAAGCAAAGTACTGTTCGAAGTGTGGTTCCTCTAGGTATTTGGAGGTAGAGTCAGGTGATGGTACTAAGAGGCAGCTCACAATCCCCGTGAAAATCCTACGGTACCTTCCCTTCATACCGAGAATCCAACGACTCTTCATGACAGAGGAATCCGCGAAACAGATGACATGGCACAAGCAAGGCCGTCGATACAATCCTAAGAAGCTGGTACATCCATCCGATGGTGACTCATGGACTAACTTCGATTCAATTCATAGTGACAAAGCTATAGAGGCTCGTAATGTCCGTGTTGCGCTGGCAACAGATGGGTTCAATCCTTACGGAATGACGGCTGCACCGTACACTTGTTGGCCCATGTTCGTTATCCCCCTCAATCTCCCCCCGGTGTGCTCTTTCAACGACAGAACATATTCTTGTCGTTGATAATTCCGGGGTACCCGGGAAAAATATGAGTGTGTATATGGAGCCTCTGATTGATGATTTGTTCCGTGCTTGGGAGGAAGGGGTATGGACATACGACCGAGCTACAAAGACAAACTTCAAAATGTATGTTTGGTTCCACTACTCTCTGCATGACCTGCCGGCGTATGCGTTGTTCTGTGGGTGGTGTGTTCATGGCAAGTTCCCATGTCCAATATGCAAGGCAGCTCTGAAGTTCATTTGGTTGGTGAAAGGTGGCAAGTATTCGTGTTTTGACAAACATCGACAGTTTCTCCCTCTTGACCATCCATTCAGACGAGACACCAAGAACTTTACGAAAGGCGTCGTTGTTAAAGACCCTCCACCAGCAATGTTGACAGGTGTGGATGTTCGTGCTCAGCTAGATGCTCTCGTGGTCAATGAAGAAGGTGGTTTTGTCGGATATGGTGAGCAACATGCCTGGACTCATAAGTTGGGCTTGTGGAGGCTTCCCTATATGGAAGACCTTCTTCTGCCACATAACATTGATATGATGCACACAGAAAAGAATCTCGGTGAGGCACTTTTTGGTACAATCATGGACATGGTTGATAAGACAAAGGACAATGTTAAGGCTAGAGTGGATCAGGCGAGGTTATGCGATAGGCCAAAGCTAGACATACCGCCTCCCAAAGACGGCAAGTCATGGAGAAAGCCTAAGGCCGATTTCGTCCTGTCGAGGCCTCAAAGGAGGGAAGTTCTAGAATGGTTTCAAACGTTAATGTTTCCCGATGGCTATGCAGCGAATCTAAAGAGGGGAGTGAACTTATCTACTATGCGAATCAACGGGCTCAAGAGTCATGACTGTCACATATGGCTAGAGCGACTTCTTCCGGTGATGGTTCGAGGATATGTCCCTGATCATGTCTGGCAAGTGCTGGCTGAGTTGAGCTTCTTCTTCCGCCAGCTGTGTGCTAAGGAAATATCTCGGTCCGTGATTGAAGAAATGGAAAGAATGGCACCTGTGTTGCTCTGTAAGTTGGAGAAGATCTTTCCACCCGGTTTTTTCAATCCAATGCAGCATTTGATTCTGCACCTCCCGTATGAGGCACGAATGGGGGGCCTGTGCAGTCCCGTTGGTGCTATGCAATTGAGAGATGTCAGAAGGTTCTTCGAACCAAATGCAAAAATAAATGCAAAATTGAAGCTTCCATTGCTGAGGCATACATTCTGGAGGAGGTTTCAAACTACACAACAAAATACTATCTTGACAACCTTCCAAACGTGCATAATCCACCCCCTCGGTACAATGCTCGTGAAGATGAATCGAACCTCAGCCTTTTCAGAGGGCAACTCGGAAGTGCAAGTGAAGGGTCATACAAAACCTTGAGGCATGAAGAGTGGCGCACTATCATGCTTTATGTGTTGACCAACCTTGATGAGGTGGAGCCATACTTGCGGTACGTACTCTTCAACTACCTCAGTCTTTTAACTCACAATTCTACATCCAACACCTTGTGTTTGTTGTTGATATAGGGAATTTCATCGTCTATTCTGGCGTCGTTCAAGGCAACCTACCCCGCAGGAAAGCGAGACCCTTCTTAGAGAGGGCGCGGGTGGACAAAAACCCGATTTCATTTCGTGGTTCAAACATAAGGTACCAACCCAATTACCTCGTGGGTTTTTCATCGTAGCGAATAATATAACAAACTATCATCCATGAACTTGCAGGGGCAAACTGATGCGTCTATGAGTGCCAAGTTGAGACAGGTTGCCGATGGTTGTGGCTATAGGGTGAGAACATTTAATGCTTATGACGTGAATGGATATCGCTTTCACACAACACGCCACGAGAAGAATCGGCCGAACCGAAGAACCACAAATTCAGGAGTTTTTACGCCGGGCATTGATGGGGTCGAGTACTATGGAAAAATTGAAGAAATATACGAACTCATTTTTCATGGATCCAAACTTCTTAATCCAGTCATATTCAAATGCCATTGGTTTGATCCCAAAGTAGTGAGACAAACTCCAAATCTTGGGCTAGTCGAAATTCGACAATCAACCGTCTTGCCAGGAGATGACGTATATATTGTGGCTCAACAGGCAACACAAGTTTACTATCTCTCGTACCCATGTAAAACCGACCCACGCCTTCGAGGTTGGGATGTTGTGTACAAGGTATCGCCACACGGTAAAATACCGGTTCCAAACAATGAAGATTACAACATTGACCCAAATACATATGTCGGGGAGTTTTTCCAAGAAGATGGGCTAGAAGGGAATTTTGAGATAGACTTAACCGAAGCGATCCAACTGGAAGTAGACAATGAAGAGAACGCTGGAGATGAGGTATGTGGTGTGAAGGACTTAGAGTTACTAGAGCGATTACAGTTAGGCGATGACAGTGATGAGGACATTCCTCCGTTGGAGAATGAGTATGAAAATTTTGACAACCGTGATAGTGATGACGAGACTTATGATCCAGTGAATCCCAACCACGATGATTATTTCTAATACATGTATGTTCCGCATTTATTATTTGCAATACCATGTTATTTCCAATTTATGATTTGTTCAATTGCATTTATTTCTAAGTACATTTTGTTTATCTGTACTGATTGATTTTCTCTTTGTAATTGCAGATGGTGGGCGGTGTCACCAAGTCGTTAGCGGGGATTTTGAGACGGCTTCCCGGTGCAGGTGGAGGGTCCTCTGCCGGTGAGGGGTCCAGCAGGGGGACGGGTGGAGGTAGGGGTCGGGGGAAGGGTGGAGGCAAGGGTCGGGGGAGACAGGGTGGAGGCAGGGGGCGAGGGAGGCAGGCTCCAGCACCGTCTCCTGAGGCAGACTCGGAGTCTGAGTCTGAGTCTGAGGACGAGGTTTTACCTACACCAGAGGCGGCCTCTCCCGACCACGACGTGGCACAGGATGGCCCGGACCAGGAGTGGCAGCAGGGGGAGGATTCTGCGGAGGAGGAGGAGGAGGAGGAGGAGGAGGAGGAGGCTGCGGGCGGAGGAGGAGGAGGAGGAGGAGTCGCAGCCATTTGGTTAAGAGGTCCCTCGCAGCTTCCCCAGCGACCCATACCGTTTGAGAGGCGGCCGATGATTCGGCCCATCGCTCCTAGGTAATATGGTTTATATTTGATCGTAACATTTTCATTTCATATTGTTATAACTTGATTGCAAACTTAAAATTTCTCTTAATCACTTATGCAGGAGTTGGATTATGGTCGCTCCAGGGGTTCACGACCGCCATGTCAACGGGATCCTGGGTGGTTTGTGCAGGTTGCACTTCCCAGGCTTCGTTGACAGAGGCGGAAGACAAGAGCCAGCCTACACGTTTGACCACTACATGGCCTTTCCCGACTCGATGGATCGGGACAACAGGATATTCCAGAACAAGGCGGCTCGTGTCACGGGCGAGCTATGGGTAAGTTTTCCTCGCACTACACTGCTTAATTCGTTGCACATTCATTGGATATTTTCTTAAAATATTGAATGTCTACATCGCGTCTGTATGCAGGATTTCTACAGATGCGAACCGGGCTACGAGCAAGCGGCAAATGAGACGGCTCACAGAGCATGTTTCAAGCTTGTGAAGGACATGCACTACGAGGCACGCGTCCAGTCCGTCATCGTGTACTACGCTACATTTCTCCAACAGAAGTGCTCTAAAGCTGAAGCTCGAAACATTAGGCTCACCCGGGAACAATACTTGCAGGTACATATAGAAATTCAATACAAAACATTTAATTTGTTATTCTCATGTCCTAACCTTGATGATGTGTAGGCTCTTGTATGGTGGTGTGCACAACATCGGCAGTGCTGGGAGATCATTGTCGACAAGTGGTTGTCGGAGGAGTGGGTCCAACAGCACGAAGCTTGCCGGGAGCGGCGTTTGCTGATGCCGGGTATACCACACCATCAGGGCAACCTTAGCCTGCCTCTGTACGCGTCTAGATGGGTAAGAGATTCCATATCTTCATTAATATACTCAGTTGTCCATAATTTCTAATTACGTCGATCATTTTTTTGCAGTCGGGGGCCCATGGTGGTGAGTCTTGCTCGACGTTCAAGGCGTATGCTTTGTCCCACAAGGGCAAGGCGACGTCCGACGTCAACTACAACCGGACGACCCGCCCTCGGCGTACAGCAATGCAAGCATCCACAGCCGCCTCAGTGACTACACATCGATGGCAAGAGAGATCCGCGGGCCAGAGTTCGATGTTGTCAACGAGAACCTCGATGGAGAAGTTGTCATGACGATGGGAGGAGGAAAGAAGCATGGACGCTTCTATATGGGTGACGGTTGCATCGACACGGCCAGTACTCCTACGCTTAACCAGATTAAAGCTAGGAGTACGGACTCCAGCCCCGCCATACGACCAAGGCCGACCGTAGCCCAGCACCAGATACAGGAGCTCCAGATTGTTTCTGTTCTATTGATCGTTCATTGATATTTAAATACGTTTGATTTTCATTCTAACATTTGGATATTATATTGTAGACCCAGATGCAGCAGATGTTAGAAGAGAGGTTGGCGGCCCAGCGGCAGCAATTAGAGGCCGATTTCCAGATGCGGTGGACGGCCGAGCAGCAGAAGATGCAGCAGATGTACATGTGGATGCAGAGCATGGCCGCAAAGCAAGGTGTGCCGGGGCCAAACATCCAATTCTCTCCAACGCTGGCATATCCTGGATCACATACACCTGTGAGTCACTTCGGACAACCTTCAAGTTCAATTTCTTACAGAACCTAGAAAATTTAGATAATTAGAGAACTTAGAAGAATTTAGAGAATTAGAGAACCTAGAAGATTTAGAGACTTGTGCGAATTCATATAGCAAAGTACATTTAGAGAATTCAGAAAACATTCACAAATTAGATAACTTAGAGAATTTAGTCCATTTATAAAACTTATATGTTCATCTCATGACTTCTGATGTATAACTTGTCTAACAAATGCATAATCTTGTCCTATGTGCAGAACCAGTCGGCGGGATCCAATGCGCCAAATGAGGACCAAGATTTGTCAAATCCGTCGCAGCCGTGGTCACAGTGGCCTCCTTCTTAGAGTTTGTTATGTTCATGTCAACTTAGGTGATGGATGTGATACTTATTTCTAGATTGTGATGGATATTGTGATGGATTTGTTTTTCTGATGGATATTGTGAGATATATTTGCGTTTGTGATGGATATTGTGATATATTCCTGTGCAATGTGATATTTGTGAGTTGGGGTACTTTTAACGAGAGAAAACAGGAAAAAAAATAGCTGTTCTGGTCACTTTGCCGAGTGCTTTTACCATAGCACTCGGCAAAGTGACCATACTGGACGTTGCTGTGAAGGCCCTTTGCCGAGTGCATTTACCATAGCACTCGGCAAAGGGGATGTATTTGCCGAGTGTCAACCATCGGACACTCGGCAAAGGGCGCCTGACGCCGTCTCTGGCCTTACGGCCGTTAGTCCCATTTGCCGAGGGGGACCGTGTCTTTGCCGTGTGCCAGGAGACACTCGGCAAAAGGTTTGCCGAGTGCCCGATGTTTGGCACTCGGCAAACAGCCCTTTGCCGTCACTTGTTTGCCGAGTATGCCGTTGCCGTGGGCTACACTCGGCAAAACTGTTTGCCGAGTGTATAAGTCCCTTTGCCGAGTGTATTTGACACTCGGCAAAGGGGGGGCTTCCCGTAGTGATCTCAAAACAGCGCACAAGATGGCTGGTCACTGCTAACAAAATCTTGTTCAGAGATGTTTATCTGAACTTTAAACAGTACGATGGCAGGTTTCCTTCAGAAAAATACCTTCATTTCAGAACAGATACTTCACAAAACCGGCAAGCAAAGCGAATCAGAGAATGCTTGTTCTAGACCAACTAGTGCTGTCCATCAATTTTTTTTAAAAAAAATACCTATCCTATCACTTTTTTGAAAACTAGGTTCGTGCCCGTGCGTTGCTACGGGAAGGAAACAAAATTGTAGAAGCGATAGAATTGACGCACCAAAAAATCCATGCTTATTTAGATTACCAAATATAAGTGACAGACACATATATTTTATAATTTACGTGAATACATAATAATTTGAATGTGTTGGATAATATGAATCTCACAAATCATCCAAAATTTAAAAAGTTCAACCAACACGTTTCGAAAATAAAACTATCGACATCATTGGAACTTCTCCGGCTAACAACTCTATTTTATTTCATATTTTTTATGTGGCTAAGATATTTTTTGACGTCAGCCGGAAATAATTTCATGTAGACATTTGCATCAGATCCCAGTACATCGGTCGCAAAATGACGTCTCATTGTGGAACCATCCTGTCCATTTAATGGATTAACACGTAAGTTTCATGGAGACCTACAATATAAGTATTTGGATAGCAGAAATCTGTTAAAGTATAATTCATACACTCATGTTGATTATTTACATGTGTCTAGGCGTGCACATAGCTGACATGTATTGTAAAACCAGGAAGTCACTTGAATACCTGCAGCACATAATTGATGTTTGCTTTATAAGCAAGTATTCCTACAGTGTAGGTTTCTACTGTTAACTGTAGTGCTCCATCATGATACAGATACATAACTAACATGATTGCAAATTGTTGATGCATAGCAGATCTAACAGTGGTCCTCCTCTGATCCAGATTCTGACTGAAATGGAGAAATGGGCCATGATAGTGCACACCAACGCTATCTGATTGAAGGGTTTTACCAATTAAACTTGACAAGATAAATTTTCTAGCAGGTGACAACTCTTCTTCCCTAGTTGCCAACTATTTTCTATGCGTGGCACCACTTACAGCTCCTTTTCTTTTAGCTAGTAAAATCACAGTGTACAAAATATAAAATACAAATCTCCTTGCCAATCTCCCCGCTGCCATCCCTGTCGCATCAAAGCTATTTAATTTTAAGAACCGTCCAATTCCTACATACCGCAACCTTTCACATACCCACACCCTATATTTGATCCTCTGACATTAAGCATCTGCATCAGAAGTTCACTTGGATGACACCTCAATGGTCCAAAGCTGCGTTTGGATACCCATCATGATTAAAATGCTTATGTACTCTAAATACTAAGCAGTAGGAAAGGCTCCTACGATAAGTTAAAAAATATCTAATTGAAGATCCTAAACAAGAAAACTTATTGGAAGGACTTCCACAGTAAACCAAATCTCAGACTTGGGCACCCTATATCTTAGCCAGATGTCAAAATTCAAAAATAATGGCTATCAGAAGGTAAACAAGCAGCAAAATAGACTGATTCAAACACTCAAATAGATTTCCACAGGTTAACCGTAATTTATCTCCCAATAATATGGAAGTTACATCTCCTGTCCTCTAAACACCTACCTGCTTATAAGTATTTTGAGACACACTAAAACCTGAACATTACAACTGGCTAACACCAGACAACTTATCAAGGAAATCGTTCTCAAAATCGTACTTTGATCAGAGAGAAAACAATGACCGGTTGGTTTATTGGGGACTGGGGAGTAAGATGTGGTGTTACCTGAAGCTCTAACTGCTTAGCCTTGTAAGTGATACAAGAAAGTTCATCCTGAACTCTCTGGCTCCCGTTTTTCATAAAGTCTTGCACACGAAGTGAAGATGCCAGATCAGAATCCAATTGTTCAATGTCAAGTTCCTTTGACAAGACTGCCTCCTTTAGTACTCTGCTCAGCGTAGCCTCTTCTTTCAGCTGAGTCCAAAATCATCCTACATAAGAATGACAGTTATTATTCGACGATGACAAATATATGCTTAAGCTGTTAAAGCATTGCAACTTTTTCATAGTAGTTAACCCACTACTAATTGGACAGTTTCAGGAAGATCCTATGAAAATTCTTACTGTACAAGTTTCATGATCATCCATATTAGATATGGGTCCCGTGTCTGCTGCAGTGGTTCTTTGGCACGTTTTCCCTTTTTTCGCTGCATATGCTTCGCGGCGTTTCCTGTTTCTCTCTAATGGTCCTGATTGCCTGGCAAGTCATTTTCATCCCTCGGCCTTTTGTCGATTTCGACCAAAGGAAGATCAGCAGGTCCATTTGTATGTCCCAAACCAGAATTCGTGGGCCAACTCAATTTAAGAAACATCAATTAAAGTATTATCCAGAATCCAGAAAACGGCCAAACCTTTGGTATTTGTAAGATCTGCAAAGGGTTTTCTCCCGCCCTGGCGTCTGGAATCACTTGTATTCGTAAGATCTGTAAAGGGTTTCCTCCCTCCGGCTGGCTCTATCTGCAAAATTAAAAAAGAATCATCAATGACCTGTACCATGGACTAACAAGATCACCAGTTGTTCGCATTGCGTTCCAATGCACAGAACATTGATTCAAAAAAATCGTGAACACTAATCCAAAAGATTCATCATTGACCAGTAGCATGAACTCATTGATTCACAGTGAGAGACAGCGGCAGCTAATTTGAGACGCGTGCACAAGAATGCCCAACTCAATCAAATGCAAAAACCACGCAAAAGAAATGCAGGAAATTAGAGTACCAAAATATTACTCTACTCACAGCTAGACTATACTCACAGCATTGCGTTCCAAAAGAATGGCAGTAGACATTGCATGTGTGCTAACAAAAAATAAATAAATGGAACAATCCTGATCAGATTCGTCACTCATGCAAGTATTAGATGATCAGCGAACCAATGAGAAATTCGCAACCAGTGACGAGAGCGCACAGTCCACAAAAATTTCAACAGGAAGTATTCAATCTCTACTCACAGCTAGACTATACTCACAGCATTCAGTTACTATGCTAATGGCATCAGTACTCGTACAGAGGTTGGGGCTGACCTTGTTCTTGTTGCCGCCGCCCTTGTTCTTGTTGTCCGTGGAGGTCCCGGTGCCGCCGCCCGTCGCCTGCTGCGCCTTCTTGGCCGCCTTCTTGTCCCTGCCAGCCATGGAGCAAAGATCCAACAAACCGGATCGGAAGAGAATCAGCGCGGACCAATCGAGATTCGGCGGCCAAATCAAATCGAATCATCTGTGACCTCTCCCGTCGCTGCTCCGGGGTGAGCTCGCCCTGGGGCCCCCTGGAGTTGGGCTTCCCTGCCGCCATTGGAGATCAGCACGGCGGCGGTGCCATCGACGGCGGCGGTGCCATCGACGGCGGCGCGGACGGCGGTCTGCACGGCGAGGAGGCGGTGGCGGTCTGCACGGCGAGGAGGCGGCGGCGGTCTGCACGGGATGTCGCACCGTAGGGGAGGCTCTCGCACGGCGAGGACGGGTGGTGAAGGCGACGGTGTGGAGAGGGAGGTCGTGGCGGCGGTGGTGTAGGGATCGCGATAGGAGGCTCCGTGATTTTCGGATGGGAGACGGGGGGCTTTCCTTCTCACGGACGGAGGCCATCGCGCAGACGATGCCGCAGACGCGGGCGCGGAGGGACGAAGGACGAAGAGACAAAACAATTGTCGCACTACGAACAAAGCCGACGGAAAGGCCTACGACGGACGCAAAACTGAGACATTTGGTTCTTTTTAGGTGTAGAGAAAAAAATACCTACCAACTAGCTGCTGATTGATACAAAATCAAATTGAATCTAAGCCCGTTTGCAAATATTTATTTAGATAAAGAAAAACATTCCAGCATCTACACCTGCACATAGTGTGTATAGCAAATTTAAAACCAGAAGTACTTCAATCACAAACTAACCCCATATAGGGGGGAATTTCAGAACATACAAAAGAATCTAGGTCCTTTTGCATATATGCATCTTGAACTTGATCAAGATGGCTTCATCGGTCGGTCAGAGCAACCAGAGTTAGCTGCTGTTATCATTCAACGTTCTGATCAATGATGATGACTGAATGAAACTTGACATGATGAGAGTGCTGGACAAACATTTTACAAAAGCCAAAAGAAAAAACAGGGTAGGTAGTGACAATACATGCATGCAGTAACGTTGTATGAGAAGGACAGGGAAAACAAGGCCCTATCACATGGTATGTGTTTTGCCGAAGCAGGTTTCTATAGGGTGGTGCTTTCCAAGAAGCTTCGTGCTTTCCTTTTTTTTCACAAATTTACAGTCTCAAAGTTTTTACATACCGGCCGGGCCAGTCATGGGCTCTCGTGGCTACGACCCGGGAAGAGTCTACTGCATTGGCATTTTTGCATATATACTGAGCAAATTTTACGCACAATATATATGCAATTGAACTTTGTCTGAATTTATAGCAGGATGAACTGTGGAACTTTTCTCCATGATGTCTTTAATTCATCCAATGCAAGAGCATACTGAAGTTTTTTTTAAGAAAAAATGGAACTTAGCAAAACTAGATGATATATGCATGCACGCGTACTGATAGTCTAGTCTTCGACTACTTAAGAGAGTGGTGTGTAAGATACTACAGCACAAATTAAATTAATTAATGAAATTGTAACAGATCGATGTGATGCAGCATAAGCTGATCTATAGTGTACATATGTGTTAATTAGCAGTACATACGTACGTTCACCTTTTTCCATTTCTGAGAATGTCGTTTAGTTTTGCATGTAGGTTATCTATACTTCTCGATCGGATTTGATATATAGACGGATGGCTGGGGTAGGCGTCTAGGCCAGCAGCTTTCTATTGCCATGCATCATTCTGAACTGTGATGAGAGCTGCTGCTGTCACTCGACGTTCTGATCAATGTGTACTACTGCACATATAGGAGTATGTACTACAGTACTAGTGAATAACGCCATGCATATATGGGAATGGACAAATTTCGAGGAATGGCACGCTCTGCCAGTTGTCTGGGTAAAAACACGACCTCTAGTTCAGCTCACCACACATGGATAGTACCTGCGATGTAGCTGCCTGGCCGGGCTTGGGAAATGGGCATGCGATGGGATAATCATATCAATGGATCGGAATTGCTGATCTGAGATCACCATGAATGCACGCTGAGATTTTACATCTACCGGACTGGCATACTCCCTCTGAATGGAATCGGCCAGATCGGATACCAAGAAGGGATTACTGCACAGTGCATGCATGGAACAGAGACAGGCCAGCTGCTCTGCTTGTGCGTATGAACGGCAACAGTAGCATATCATGCAGTGCTTTGCGTTCAATCTCAATTTCCGATCGAATATAGGTGTAGTGTACACTGGATGGAATTGTTGAGATTAATTTCCATTGATGATGTTTTTACCGCCATGACTTTGGGGAGAGAAATCTCGTGCCATCAAAACTCAAAAGGAAAATTATTCTGTCACTTGTAGTATACACGACTTATGTCAAAAGTAAGCTAAAAAAAATCAGGTGATTCATCAATGAATCTTGTAGGCTTTGAGTGGTGGGTGTGTTGTGTTGGGAAAAGCGTCTAGTAGTATTGCCGCAAATGGAATGGCCGGCCAGCCTGCACCACCATATGCAAGCAATCGGGTTCATCTTGATTGATCTGACTGAGACTTTAAAAAAGAAAAAGGAAAAGATAAGTAATAGTAAGTCTCATAGCTAGCTATATGTATTGATTACAGTATTTGGCTCAATAGCTGTAGCACTCCTATATTTTTGCAGTCTTTGTTGATGCCCTATAGCTGCTAGCAGCTTGGCGTGTGAACGGGCAGCAGCATCTGATGCATGCAGTGCTTCCCAAGCCTCGATCGGTTTTATCTCATGCAAGATGCAACTGCGGCATGCATCATGCATGGTAATTGTTTTGCCACTCAATTAGACAATTACCGTGCCCGTGAGCTTTCGTACAGCACATGGGAATTGTTTTCTTTACGCCATTCTCGTGAAGAGTTTCATCTCAGTATTTTAAAAAAATATCATGCCATCTGACTATATTTCAATTGATAGATGAAATATGACTTTCCGATACATAGTTTTATTTTGTGGTCGATGCACATGATTTCTAATGTTAGTTTCAGCACGTTTCATATTTTGAAAACAGTGTATACACAGTTGATATATCACTGTATTTAATGTGCATAAAACTCAGTATGAAATGGGCTTAGCACCGGTCACAAAAAAAAAAAAAAGAAATAGCCTTGCGCCAAACGGCCCCGGGAAGGAAACGAGCTGCAAACCAGCTACAAGCGCGTGCGACACGTCGTGGATGGTGGGGCCCACGCCTCGCTTTACTTCTTCTCTTCCTCGGCTCATCGCCCCTGCCTGCGTCTGCACTTCTTTTATCTCGGCTACTCGCCAGCTCGCGCAGCAGCTGGAGCAGGAGACTACGAGTCTCTGACCTGCAGAAGCAGAAGAAACACACCACCAAGAGGCAAGATCCGTCGTCCAAGCAGCAGCAAGCGCCTCCCGCCCGGCCGGTGCGTCCCCTTCCCCTTCCCCTCCTCCAATCTGCTCCACTCAGCTCGAATTTTGGAAGTAGCTACTTCGAGATTTGAAGATTTTTGTTTTTGTCTGAAAACCTCTCCTTCTTCTGCATGCGTTCGAAATCAGCTCGAATTTTGGAAGCAGCTTGCGGCTGAATTTGAAGGCTTTTTTTCCATTCTTTTTTTTACTGAAAAACTTTGGTTCTTTTGGGCGTTGAAACTAAATAAGATGGATGGATCCGTCTCGCTTATTTCCTTGGCGACACAAAAACGAAAAGGAACTCACCGTCCGTTGTTTGTTGTTGCTCCCCTGCCTAGCTTGCTCTCGGAACCAATGGCTGACAAGCTGGACAAGAAGCTGGCAACTTCGTCGTTGCTGCAGGTGACCGTGGAGAAGAAGAAGAAGAAGGCTCCTCTGTTCCCGGTCACGGCTGTCCAACTGGCCAGCCTGTGGGCGATCCTCACCGCCGTCATCTTGGTCGCCAGCTTCGCCGTTGCCTGCACACTCGTCAAGCACCACATCGAGCCGGTAAATTAGTCCTCCCTTTATTTCGATTCTGGATATATATATCTCTTAAGATATCTCCAATTCTCCATCGATCGATTCATCTTTGCCTGCTGCCTGCAAACGTGTTCGATTCGTGCAGCCGTCGTGGATGCTGGGCCGGCCGGGCGCCGAGTTGACGGACGCTGGTGCCGCCGAGGTGATGACCATCATCCACGGCGTGACGTGGTGCAGCGCGGCCCAGACGGCCGCCGCGGCGCTGGCGCTGCTGCTCCCGGACGGCCGCTGCCGCCGGGCCCTGGCCTACGCCGCGCTCGCGGCCACTGCTACCAGCCACCTCATGCTCGCCAGGGCCATCGCCCTCGTCCTCGCCGCCGACCCGGGGTGCATCTTGTTGTGGTTCGTCGGCAGCTTTGACATCTCCTACCTTGCGGTGGGCGACCTCTACTGCTTCATGGCTCTCCTGGGAAGAGGAGCGTACGCGGACTGAACGTCTATGTTGATCGGTTGAGCTAAGCTGCTTAGTCGATCGTCAGCTGCGAGCTCCATGGATCAGCTCGAGGTACTGAAACTATACTGAGGATGTGATGATGATCTAGTGGTGTACTGTACTAGATCATGGTATCAGGATCCATGCCGTACGTCTGGTTATAGACTTATAGTAGTACGAATACGAACTGCTAGTTCGATATATCATCAGTTCATCGTGGGCTAGTAATAATTCATGAACCAAGTATCCGTGTAATAATAATAATATGATTAGCATGTGTGGATTAATCGGACTGTGGTCTGAGACCAAGCTATATGCAGTTTTTGATGCACGCGACCTTTTCGTTGCTATATGATCATCAGCTATATCCTGCAGTGATACAATGCTGACGAAATCCATGTGCTAGATTTCTCATTATTAGTTCTAGCTAGCTTGCTCTTGCAGTCGATATCGATGGATCTAAAGTTTTTTTTTAAGGAAATATGGCAGGTGCTCTGCCGATTCATTGATAGTAGGAGAGTACAATATTTACAGGAACACTACTAGCAGCTAGACTATGTATAAAATTACACTATCGAAAAATCATCACGACCAGCATCATGCGCCGCCCTGTATGCCTCAATGTCAGCTGAAATAACTAATGCTAATTGGTCCTGCCTTAGTGTCTTGTTGTCAAACACCCGTCTGCAGCGTTCTTTCCACAAGTTCCACACCGTGTAGATTGCAACCTGGAGTTGCCCATTGATGATGTTGTCCTGCATTGTTTGTGTCCACCATTGCCGGATGTTGGTACTAGCGGTCGCCGCCATGGTTAGTAGCCCATACCTGTTTTCAATCATGAACCAGATAGCCTTGGAGTAGGTGCAACTCACCAGCATGTGGTGCGCTGTTTCATCCCTGCATCGACAAAGTTGACAGACCCGGTTAGTCTGTCCTCCTCTTCTGATTATTCGGTCAGCCGTTGGCAATCGTCCATTTAGTAGCAACCATATAAACAATCGGCACTTGTTCTCTACTTTTGCCTTCCAGATTGGCCCCCAACTTCTATCCCGGAAAATTCCTTCAAACTGCGTCCTGTAAGCTGATTTGGCTGTGTACATGCCATCAGCAGTGAAGCGCCAAGTAATCTGATCATTTTCCGGGGACAGCTGAATGCCCCGCAAATGGACCCATAACTGAACAAACTGGCGTAATGCTATGTCCGTGTTAATCCGTCGTAGGCCCCTCATCCATTTTTCTTGGCATATGTTTTTCTTGGCATGATGGAGATGGCTGGATGGAGTAGTCGGCAGCTAGCCAGTAGCTTTTGTTTGCCATGTGCATCGCTTTGATGGATGAGGATGAATGAGTAGCAGAGCCTAGCTTTCACTCAAAAAATGAGTAGCAGAGCCACATGGGTGAGCTAAGCTAGCTGTGTATATCTCCGGCTCGATCGCCATTTCATCATGGACGAACTCTGGCTAAATAACTACTTGCATGAAATTGCATTGACGTTCAACTAACTAAGTGCCGCTACCACCGTGTATTGCAGTACTAGCTTACTGCAAATATATGCTCTGACTAATTTAATTATGTACTTGCGCCTTTTCATCTTTATCTGAACATACGATCGAGCGCTCTAGTTTGTAGCTAGTGAACGACGTTTTTAATTTGCGTATCTCTTACACTTGATCGAGGCGGCTGGACGTATACAATATTGATGAACGAAAGCAAGCAAGGACACAAACTCAGATCAACCGAAAATGTATGCCACCGACCGAAAGGTGGCCGTGCCCACGCCGCAAAGCGCGTCCTCGGCGCGAGCTCGGGCGTCCTGCAGCTTGGTCAGTGCGAGCCGCGGGTCGTCGACGGACCGCAGCGGCGCCGCCGGGCTGTGCTCGGCTTCGGCGCTGCGGAGCGCGACGAGCTCGACCGCGCCCATCAAGCCCGTGGCGAGGGTGGGGTCATTGGACTTGGTCACTTGGACGCGTCCTTGAGGTCGTGCTCCAGGCGCGCGACCGGGTCAGCCCCGACCTCCGCGTCGGCCGGTCGAATCGCCGACGGCAGGCGCCGACGGCAGGAAGATGTGCGCCCACACGCTGAAGACCAGGACGCGGGAGCTGGTGCAGCGGTTGCCCTCCTCGACCATTTGCCGCTGGAACTGCTTCCTCCATCACCATGGCTACGCCTCTTTAGGCTATCTGCACTCGTCATACTTTATATCCATCCTCTAAAAAGAATATTCCATCCTGGTCATCCAAATCTCATACTCTATACCAACTTCTCCCGTACCCGTCATACTCTAAATCTCATACTCTATCCCAACTACCAGCCGTGGGACCCATACGTCGGTTTTTTAATCTTTTTTACCCCCACCACCCTTCTCCCCTTCTCTCTCTCCCCAACCCAATCCCCATCCCCTTCCTCCCAGCCCTGCTCCCTCCGCCCGATTCATCCAGCGGCGGCCGGCCTCCCCCTTTCCGCTCCTCCTGGCCGAGCAACAGTAGCAGCAGCACGCGGATCCGGCTGCTGGAGCTCGAGGCGCGGCGGAGGCGGGGCTCCCACGCAGGGCGGCGGCCGGCGTAGCGCTGAGGCAGGGCACGGGGGCAGCGGCCAGGAGCGG
>CM014274.1:87865960-87895247 GCA_004135705.1 Alloteropsis semialata
GCCTCCCTTCTCCCGTGCGCCCCCATGGCCGGACATCTCTTCCCCTCAAGTTCTTGAAGTTTTCCCCAAGGAAGTGCTCGGCCCCTTGAAGTTTCTGAAGATTGAAGTGATTCTCGTCGGTCTGACCGGATCCAACACCGGTTTTTGGATTCAAATCTTCAGTTTTCTCCCTCTCAAGGTATTCATATGTTCGCTATGCCCGATCTATGTGCTCAGTGAATATCTCTAGGATTCCTTCAAGCAATCATCTACTAGTATGCCCAGGAAGACATCCCTAAAGTTTGATTCAGTTTGGTGGGCTACATTTGTTGGAATCTCGATTTAGGGTTTGACTGCAAGAACCGGTCTGACCGGTGACCGGTTTCTGGCTGTTCAACCCTAAATGCTCATATCTGTGCACTAGTGACCCTTAATGTTTACCTAGAGCTGCTCAAATGCTTTTATATATCCATATCCTGTGATTTACTGCTCAAGATCTAGCCCAAATCCAATTCTCTTGGCCTGTTCTGCGTAGAACCGGTCTGACCGGTTCCTGTAACCGGTCTGACCGGTTGTGCCCAGAACAGCCACATCCATCCTGTCCTGTCCTCAAATTCAAATCCAATCGCTCTTTTTTTCTTCCATATATTCCTGTGATTTGATCTTAGTGTTTCCATACTCTATATATCCAGGAATCAGTGCTTATGGCTCCACAAAAAATGGTGGCAAAAAGAAGAAAGCAAGGGCAAAGTGGTGATGAGGACATCGCCGGGGGACCCAGCCAGGTTCCCGTGGTTTCTAGGCCTGGTCTAAGGCCTAGAGGACAGAAAAGGGCTGCATCAAGAGAGATAGATGACAGTGATGAGACAGAATCAAGTGCCAGCAGTGATGATGTTGACATTGAGGATGAAGACTTTGTTGTGCAGCCAAATCGTGGCAAAGGGCCAGCAAGAGAGCGCAGCAGTGATGATGATAATGAGGAGGAGGAAGAGGAAGAGGTTCAGGTCCCTAGAGGCAGAAGGCCTCTAGTTGGTCAGGGCAGTTCACCTCCAAAATCTGATGTTCTTCGATATATTTAACATTTATCTACTTAGAATGTCTCATGTATTTCCATGATCATATCTAGACCTCTTAGCTGCTCAGTTTACTGGATGGAGCTATTGGCTCAGTTCTGGGGGTGATCGGTCTGACCGGTCACCTTGACCGGTCTGACCGGTCAAGCCCAGAGCTGCTCCAATTTTTCCAATCCTTGTTCTTTCTATTGCCAAATCTATCAAATCTTATGTCCTGGTGTCTTATGGATACTTTTTCATAATCTCTGTAACCCAGGATCAGCAGCTATGACTAAGGGTCATGATGCCGAGAGAAGAAAAAAGAGAAGACAAGATGACTCTAGTTCTCAAGGTGCTAGCTCTGTGCAAGATTATACAGGCCGATTGAGACCTAGAGGACAGAAAAGATCTTCAGTTGAGATACATGTTGAGGAGGAAGAAGAGGAGCAAGTGGAAACTAGTAGTGATTATGTTGAGCAAAGTCCTTATAGAGTGGAGCCTCGCCATGGCAAAGACCCGGCTATTGATAATGACAGCAGTGGCAGCGGTGAGAGTGATGATGATGGTAATGGTGGTGGTGATAGTGATGGCAACGGTGATAATGATGGTGATGATGGTGACGGTGATGGTGAATATGATGATGAGATTCCTGTCATTGTGAGGCCTAACTATCTCTATGGTACAAGAATGACAAATTATCATGGGGAAGGGATGACAAAGGCTGTGCTGAAAATGAGAGATGCAGATCCTTACAGTGGGCCTAGGACAGCTAGTGATAATAGATTTTGGACTATGTTTCAGCAGGATTTATACACCTCAGTTATTCTAAAGAAGTCCAAAATCACACATGAGGCTCAGTATGTGGATTGGAAACACATGACAGATCAGCATAATCAAATTTTTGATGAGATCATTGAGACCTGTACAAGACAAAGGATAATGCACATCATGGGTTTCAAGCAAAGCTGGAACAAAGAGATTATTGCTCAGTTCTATGCTACAGTGTACTTTGGCTTTAGGAATGATGTTAAAGCCATGTTTTGGATGACAAATGGAGTTAGATATCACATCACCTTTCCGGCCTTCAGCAACATGTTCAAACTTGGTAATGAAGAAGGCCTTCAAATGTTGCATGATGAGGATGAACTTGAACTATCTATAATGAAGATCATGTATCCTCGCAATATAGAAAATGAATGGGGGAAGGTGAAGCAATTGTACACTTTCTATGGAGTTCTCAATAGGCTCTTTAGAAAGACAATAACCCCTAGAGATGGCAATACATCTGAGATTACTTCCTACCAAAAGAATTTGATGTATGCTATGAGACCTGAGGCACCCGAATTCAGTGTTGGAGATTTTATTTGACAAGAGATCAAGCATGTGTCTGAAAATCCAAAGAAGATCTGCAGCTATTGTCCCTATATCATGTACATGATCAGAAAGGTGACCAAAATTGATTTTCCTAGTGATGTGAAGCACAAACCTTTGAGGCCTAATGCCAAGAAACATCCTAGGATACCTTCTCCAGACCCTGAGATTCAGCATGAGCCAGTTGGAGGAGAGTTTGAGCAGCAGGAGCAGCCTCAGCCAGCTCAGCCTGGTGCTCAGGCCGGCACCGGTCTGATCGGTGACCGGTACCGGTCTGACCGGTTCGGGCCTGAGCCCATTGTTTTCACTCGCCGGCCACGGGAGCGTCCCACCTCTCCTATCAAGAAGCTTTTCAACTTGTTTGTTGGTATGTGCAAGAGCCAGAGGGATGTAGAGGTGGAGCAGCAGCGTCAGCGGAAAGACAACATGAAGATAAATGATTCTATCAAGTTGATGCATAACGCAATGAAACTTCAGCCTCCGCGTTCTCCTCCATCTCCACCACCTCCAGAGGTAGAGATCCCATCTGTTGAGGATAGGCTCCGTGAATATTCATCAGCAGGCTACTTTGATCAGTATGGGAGCATGTTCTTTCCAGAGACTAGTTCTTCATCAGGTGCTCCACATGTTCAGCCACAGCAGCCGCCAGCACCTCCACAGTATGCACCTGTTCCTCCACTGTACCAGACTTTGTGAGCTAGTATGCCGAGTGCGTTCTCGTCGGGCTTTGTGCCAGGGATGATGGGAGGAACATATGCAGCAGGATCATCTTCAGTGGATCCATCTTTTCACAGTGAGGGCATGGTGGCAGGTTCTTCACTTCCACCTTTCAGCGGTGGCACTCTTGGGATGTCTAGTGATGCACCGGAGATCTCTGACATTGCAGCGAGGCTCTCTATTTCTATCTTTGGATATACACCTACTGTGCCTCCCGACACTTCAGCTTCCTATGGTACTACTGATCCCACTCTTGCTCCTCCCTCTGAGATCACCGTATCAGATTCTATATATCTTATGCCTCCTCTCTCGCATTTGCATGAAGGACTTCATCTTTGGTCAGGGGCTTCACCTAGTGAAGGAGGAAATGGAGGAAACGGTGGCAATGGACAGGAGTGACTGCAGCTACAACTTCTCCAGGCCATTTTATGGATGCTTGATGACAAAGGGGGAGAAGTGTTGGATTAAAGCTTCAGTTTTCAGTTTCAGGGCAGTGGCAGCAGCCTTGACCGGTCTGACCGGTCAGGGTTACCGGTCTGACCGGTCAAGTGTAGTTGGCGGTGGAACTTTGTAATAAATCTCGAATTCTGTTCCTTTGTGGACTTGAGAACTTGTAATGTGTGCTATTGTGTGTGTAAGACCTTTATTTATGCTTCTAAGTAACTTTGTGTTAGTATGTGATGCATGGATTGATTGGTGGTTGTTTTTATCCCTTGTATGTGTGCTGACTGGGGCTGACCGGTCTGACCGGTCACCTTGACCGGTCTGACCGGTCAGGCACCTGAAAGCACACAAACATTTCTTTGTATGCCTTTTCTTGTCATATGCATCACGGATATTTTTGTACACACACTTGTTGCACTCCACGGTTTCTGAGATATAGGGGGAGCTCTCATATTCTTTTTGTGAAATGTGTGCTCTTGGCATGTGAGGCCAATTTTGAAATTCCATTCAAAGCACACATTAAGGGGGAGCTCACAATATATCTAAGAAACCAAAAGAGCTTAATTTTCATATTTGTAAGCTTTAATCGAGTTGTCATCAATCACCAAAAAGGGGGAGATTGAAAGTGCATCTAGGCCCCCATGTGGGTTTTGATGAATTGTATGACAAGACGATTAAAGGACTAACTTGTTTGCTTAAGACTATAAGCAGGTTTTTATTTGTACATTCATGTTGTGATATTGAATTATATATGAAATGAATGTTCTTTGGCTCATAATGAGAAAGGCAAGCAAGTGTGTGATCTCTTTGTGCATAAATAAATGAATGACAAGCACGAGTGATGATATATTTTGGAAGGCTTCATGCATTTACACCAAAGGGACATATGCTTTATGTGATATACGTTGGTCTCATTGTTGGAAACTTGCAATGGTTTGAATGTACTTTGTCAATCAAGAACAAGCATTTGAAGAGTTCTTTCAAATGGGATTTCAAAATGATGAAGCAAAGCTAAACTCAATGTGGTAAGGGTAAGTGGTGAAGAAATCAACCGAGATGACTAGAGCGAGGGACTAAGCAAGCTTTGGCTAAGCGACGGCTTTCCATGTGTGCAAATTGCTAAGGTGAAGTATCTAGGTCCGTGGGGTTTCGAAGAACCATATCCAAGCTTTGTTGAGGGAAGCAATGCAAAGCATCAATTAGTTGTGATTGATAAAATGGAGTGACTTAAGGATTCAAATAAACTTTGTCAATGGATGATGGAAAATCCTAAGTCACTAGCTCAAGTATGGAATTGCTCAAGAAAGTTAGCAATGTTGAAAGCCCTCAAGTTGACAACTATCAAAGTATGGCATTGATCAAAACTTGGAAACTCAAGAGGATGTCTTTGTGTTTATATTTATCCTTGAGTATAGGTACGCCGTACTATCAAGAGGGATGCAACATTTGCTTATTGACAAATATCAAAAGTGCTCAATAGTTGACCCATGTGAGAATAGCCTTGAGAGAGACACAGAGTGTGCTAACAAATCCCAGATCATCTAACATTGTGTGGTTTTATCCTTGGATGAAACCTTGAGCTAATTTGAGGGGTTTTTGGGACACACTCAGCTTGACCGGTCTGACCGGTCAAGGGGACCGGTCTGACCGGTGTAAGCTCTAACGGCTAGTTTTTCTATGGTTAATTTTCTATGGCCCCTTTCGCAACCTGAACAATCTGAAAAGTGATGACATTAACTTCCAACTGAAGTACACATGCAATCTTCTTCCACTAAATTTCTTGTTGCAAGTAACAAAAACAATTTTACCTGAGGGTAGAAATGTCGTGCATTGTTCTTCACCTTCTCCAAGAGTCCAAGAAGAATTGGAGCCTGAAAAGATAGTGTTTACTTGTTTAGGATACATGTTTGTACACTTTAACAGTGCATAATAGTATAATTAACAAATCTTATACACCTTTATTAGTGAGCACAAAATATAGAAGTTTTGACAGACAAGCAACTATCTCATTTCTACGATTCATACTAGAAACCCCTGGCTCTAGAAGCAAGGAGAATGAACAGTTAGCAACAGGCATGCCACACTTCTTGTGGCAGTGAGAAATTGAGAACAAGTTGTGTATTGGATTATTGGTTAGATGTAAAAAATACTGGAAAAATTGATTGAAAACAACACTGCACATCCAAAACTGTGGCAGGGCCAAGTGAGCGATACCTCTCTGAATGCAAGGAAACCAGGAATATATGGCACTTGCAGTAGAACAACATCGAACTCTTCGTGGACAACTTCTAAAGTGCCAACATCTAGAACCACCACTGCAGCGCATGCTGTGGATGGGTCTTCCCTTAAGAAGCTAATGTCAGTCCCACCTATATACTTCAGTTTGCCCCTTGCATCTTCACTTGAACTTGATCCCACCGAAGGTAAACTCCAGACAAAATCATCTTCAAGAATAAGTTTACTCTTGAGCATGTCTTGTGTTCTAAAAGACCAAACAACCAACAAGAGAGATATGAGTCAACTCCTCCTGACAGGTTGAAGAGCTGATGGAAAATAAGTGGTGGAAGGGGATGAAAGGCATACCTGATCCATTCTTGTTTCTGCAGCACCAAATCATGGTCCTCTCCTTCTTCTTGGTATCCTTGACCATCATCCATTCCTATTTCACTGCAAATTTTTGTACGGGGTTCTATATCTGTACCTTCCAGGGAGGATGACAAACGCTGGCAAATCTAGCCGCCTTCTGCATCAAATTAACAAATTGTGCAATTGGGATATTCGGCAATACGCCTCTTAAGATTACGAATTGAAATTCAAAGAATCAATGGTTCAATAGCATCGTGGCGGGCTCCCAATGCATTGACTAGGGGCTGCCTCTACTCTGTAGGCTGTAGCCACACAGCACAGAACCAAGCGCTGGTTTTGGCACAACAGGTGCCGCCCCAAATGTCAAATAAGGATAAGGAAAATATCCCCACGGAATTATAGCCCCACGAAGAAGATACTATCGTTCAGGTATTTGCTTGTTCCCCGAGGGCCTGGAAGAGACGCGAGCGGAACTACTCCCGAAGACTCGTCCATGGAGGTTAATGAGGCTACATCTCGATGCAACGTAATTCAGGAAGCGGGGAAACATGTGGCGAGAAAGCGGCGAGATTCGTACCTGATGCGGCGGCGACGGCCAACGCCGGCCGCAAAGCTTCCCTTTTCCCCTTCCCTTGCGCACTCCGACGGTCCCACCGTAGTTCGGAGAGTCGGCGAGCGACTCCCGTCGTGCCGAGGAGTCGGGGAGAACGAGTACGAGACAGACGGGGACGACAACGCAGGCACGCAGCTACTGGGCTAGAATGGAAGACAAACTTACAGCCCACAAGCGCGCGACATGATCTGGCCCGAAAAAGAAAGTCCCGGCCCAACAGTACTCGACGTATGACGTATGAGCCAGCCCACTCCGTTACGCGTCCAGCTTTGGCCCCAACGCGGGCATTGTTAGTAACCAAAAAATAATAATTCAAGCACCAATTACAGTGCGGTGTCACATTTCATCATCTCCTTCTTCCGGTGTGTCATGAACTCATGATCGTGTACCACTAATATACACCAAGCACACACAATGGCACAAAAGAGAACAAAAATACACAGCCGTCCTGTAGCTGTCTTGACACGCTCTCAGACTGAAGAATGAACCCAACAGTCCACCGCGAGGGTGTGATCATCCAGAGCTTTGAGCGAGCTCAGCTGATGGCTCTGCCAACGTACTCGACGTCGAAGAGGAGCGTGGAGTTGGGCGGGATGACGCAGGAGGTGGGCTCCCAGCCTCTGCACCCCGCCCCCTTCTCGCCGTAGGCCAGCGCCGGCGGCAGCTTCAGCGTCCGCTTGCCCCCTGAACAAAATGTACACTCATCCATCAGATTCAGTTTGTTGATTGTTCAGAGAAACGAAAGTTCAGTTTGGGTTCGGTTTGTTCAGAGGAACGGGAGTTCAGTCTGTTCGGTTCAGGAACCTGCGAGCATCGGCGGGATCCCCTCGCCGCCTACTATCCCCTGATCCCATCCTTTGATCACCTGAAGAAACAAAACAAAATCCTCATCTCGTCAGAGTTCAGGGAAGAGGCTCCATAATGATCTGCATCTGCAAATCCTGCTGCAGAGTGCGGACTGATCGTGCACGTGGGAATTCGACTCTGACGAACTAGCGTGACGGACGGACGGACGGTACCTCTCCGACGCCGACGCGGAAGGTGAGCGGCTTGCCGCGCTTGTAGCTGCTGTCGAACACTGTGCCGTCCTCCAGCCTACCCGTGTAATGCGCCTGCAACCACCCATCGGAGCAGCAGAGGTTATCAGCCGGCGTGCAGTGCAGGTCGCTACTGGTTTGGGCATCGCGTGAGCTCGTCGGCAGGACGACGGCGTACGAACGAGAGCATGAAGCGCCGAACGGCGGCACTGACCCTGATGAGCTGGCCCTGCTGGGCGGCGGCGCCGGTGCCGACGACGCGGTCGCAGAAGGCGAGCCCCGACGGCGCCACCTCGAGCGGGCACTCCCCGCCGTCCGTGGCCTCCGCCGCCGCGGGGAGGAGGAGGAAGCGGGAGAGCACGGAGGCGGTGAGCACGGCGGCCGCGGCCTCGCGACGGCGGAGGACGAGACCGGCGCCGGTGCTCCTGACGCTGGCGGCGTCTCGGCACGGCGGAGGGGCAGAAGAGACGCGGGGGTGCCTCGCGGCGCCGGGCTTCGGTAGGGTGAGGAGGAGGCGGGACAGCGGCGACGTGGAGGTGGGCGGCGCCATGGCTGCCTGGTGCCTGCTCTGTCTGCTAGCTCGTTGCCGTTGCTCCAAACTCCAACCTCCTCCAATGGATAAGGCGAGGCGGGTTTGTGATTTGTGAATTGTGATGGTGATGATTTTTTTTTTATGAAATGGTGATGATTTGGGCTGTTCCATTCTGAGCAACTGATTCCTGGACAAGGCCCAAGCCTATCTCCAGCTTCGTAACAAAAGGCCCTGGTTTACTAGGCCCATAAACGCCAGCAAGTACGGGCCCACCAACTGTGGTCTAGTGGTACGAAGCCTTCGTCGCGAAATCCGAGCCCACGACACCGCGACACGCGCGGCACGATGTAGCCGCCGGGTTCGTCGGGTCAGGCAGCCGCCGCCGCCGCCCGGCCGCCGGTGGGCTCCGCCCTAAAATCCCGGCCACTACCGTGACGCCTCGCGTGGCCGGTCCCGGCCGGCCGGCCGACCAGGCGGGGAGTAAAAGTGGGCAGGTTCCGGTCGGTTTCACGCGCGCCGCGGCCGCACACTCCCGCGCCCCGCCGCTCGCATGTGCGCGCGCGTGCGCGGCTCCTGCACGCGCGCCTGCCGGTCGGCCTGACGAGGCCCGAGCCGCGACGGCCGGCGACGAGGACGGCCACGTTTCCTCCGGCCCGGAGCGCGACACCAATCACGCTCCGGTGATCGCGGCGGGGAACACACATGGACGCGTCACGGCAGCAGTTATTCGGTTGACAAACAGGTTACAGGTAAGCCTGGAACGGTTAGGCCCAACACGAGCACAAGAGATTTTTTTATTCAAAAATATCTTCTACGTAGTCAAGTTCTTCACCTCCTCCTCGTCCGGTTTGGAAGAGGAGAAGTTTTGTACGCTCATGATTGGCGTGATTCAGTGTTCCAAAACACATGCGCCAAGGGAATTGCGAGCTTGGAGTAACAGTGTCACTAGTATCGGCATGGAGTCGTTCACCTGCTCAATCTTCTCTCGCGCGCGCTTTAGGTGGCTCCTGCAGCTTGCCAAGACCAGCGAGTCGTCACTGTTGCCGCTGCCACCGCTGCTACAGTGTCGCTCGCCGTGCATCCTCGTGAAGTCAGCTAGCTGCCTGCGACCGGCACCACTCCAACCAGTCCACTGGAGCTCGACGCGACGCAACAGCAGCGCCATGAGTGCATGAGACCCCAAGCACGCTAGAGATTAAAAATGCTTTACGTGAGGTCAAACTCTTCTTGATCGGTGGAGCGTGACTGGGACCGAACCATTATCCAGGGAACGAAAAGTCACGGCCGAACGGCTGCGCGCGGTGCCCGGCCCGGCGGCGTTTGACCGGCGGCCTCGCCCGACGCTGACAGCCACTTGGGGTCGCGGGGTCAGTCTATCGTGGCCGGCGGCGAGCCTCTTTCTCCCTCCCTGTGGTCTGCCTCTGCCCTGCCTGCCGATCGCTGTTGATCCGTCTCGTTGGATTTGCCGTCCCATCCGCGCGTACGGCGCGCCGTCGGCCATGGGCAACATGCATGGCAGGTGAGAGCCGGAGCTTGGAGTTGGAGCTCGTCGGCGCCACGGTGTAGGGCTTTACGGCGCTGCTCGATCGGACAACGCATCCGGAACATTCGCGGCCGCGGATTGCTTGTCGCCTCGTACGGTCCAGGGGCAGCTGTCCGCTGTCTGCGATCTAGCTACTGTAGGACGTACCAACCGTGTACGTACGTACGTACAGTTATACTACGCGTGTGTGTCGAGCTGGCTAGGGATGAAAACGGACGGAAACGGGCGGGAAAACCCCTCTTTCATTTCCGTTGCCATATTTTTTTTTACCGGAAACGGGATAGTCGGAAATGGGATCGGGATCGAGATATACGAAAACGGGATCGGGATATACGGGTTCACGGAAACGAACAAATATGGGCGGAAATATGTCGGAAACGGACAGAACTCGGGATTTAAATCGGGATCAAACGTTTTAGTGTTTCATTATAGTGTGACGGCACTTTACACACAATTAAATATACGATAAACAAGTACAAGTAGTTAACAAAACAAGGCTAGCACTATCAGTTTATAACAACATAAGTAAGTTTCTTATCACGGACTCACACAGCGGCTTGCGGCGAATCCTACTATGGCGGGGGATCTAAGCTATTGGTCCATCCTGGTTAATATTAATACGGGACAAATACGGGTCCATCTCGGTTAAAAATGGGATCCCGCAAATATGGGCGGGATACACCCTCACCTATATCCCGTCCCGTTCCCGTCTACCCCTATCCCATTTCCCGTCCCGTTTCCGTATTTTTCCGTCCCGTTTCCGTAGAGCTGGAAATATGAATCAAATATAGAAATATGGACGGATAGAAACGGGATTTTTTCCGTCCGTTTTCAACCTAGAGCTGGCGGCGTATTACCTGATTGATTTGCGCCTTCGCACGGCGATTGCATCCACCTGAATTTTTTCTCTGGAATTGAATGCCGTGACACGAGACAGGCGGGCACGGGTGACACGCGCGTTCGAGAACGGGCTGGACGGGCGCCGAACGGGGTGTGCTGTCCCCCCGGCGACCGTACCAGCACCTCGGCATTAACGAGCCGCACGCATCGGCATCGCCTCTCCGAACCGAACCCCTGCTGCCAATGTAGGATGGATGAGATGACGCAAGGGGAAGGAAGCCTGACCCCAGGTGGAGTGGAGTGGGAGATTCAGTTCGGTTGGGCTCGATCCGGCTGACAATGTGTCATCACGATGGAGCAGTGAGTGTGAGATGAGTTAGTACGTACTGCAGCCAACGGGATTACCGGGAGAGGGTTCGGTCCACCTGCTCCCGTCTCTCTCTTTTCTCATGGGATAAGCTGATTCGGTACGAGGGTCGCCGGCCACGCACGCACGCACGCTTTTGCACCAGAGTATACAGTGATCCAACCAAATCACACGACGTCAGAGTTTCAGTTCGCGGGCCAATGGTACAGTTCTATTTTCTGAATCAAAAGCCAACGGTACAGTTGCCGAGTTAAAATTAAATTAAAGTGGTCCGCCTCCTAATCCAACATCTTATTGCCCTCGGTGCAGTGCCGCAGCGTCACGCAGGGGACAGTGGCGCACTTGCGCTTGCACCACAAGTGCTTCTCAAACTCGAATCGAATTGGAGCTACTTGTCGCTTTCGCCCCGCACGTGGCATAAAACAAGTGTCTTGGGAGCAAACCCACCCGCACCGGGAGGGCAAAGGAGTGGCGTCGCGTAGCCCACTGTCTCCGCCAGTGCTCGCACGCCGCCTCTCGATAAGCCAAGAGTTTTTACTAGTCTCTTTTTTTTTTCAGCGAGCAGTGCCCATGTTTCTTGGCGCTACACTGGGGATTACCTGGAGTGCAGGGCTAGAGGTCTAGAGATAGCTCAGTGTCAACGTAATCACGCTCCTAATGCTGAATCTCTCGCGGAGTCCTTTCATCCCAGCCACGTAAAATGCGTGTGGTCGGCGACTGCGCTCGCCCAGACAAACCTGTCGGAATCGAAATTTTCACACCAACGAACACACACACAGCCGTTCGTGGCCGGTTCGAACTTGGGAACCAGGGCACTGGGGCCGAAGGAGACGCAGTAAATGAGGTGCCGCAACCGAGGGCAAGTGAAGTGAATGGAGCCACGAGTTTACGTTGGTGCCCTGCCACCGCAACGGGCAGCTGGCTGCTGCTGCAAGCCTGCAACCACGGCAACGGCAGGCAGGAGACGAGACGAGATGGACCTTCTGCTCTGGTCGTATCCTATGCGGATACGGATTGATGCTGATGCATGCAGGCCGCCCGTACTACGCCCGTGAGCCCGTCCTGGCGGCAAAGGATACGCGTGCAGCTTCGTGGCGGATCTGCCCAACGTGTCTTTGGGCTTGAGCGGCGCACGGTGAGTGAATGCGGCCGGCCGTTCCAAATTGGCAATTTCCATGTGCGTTAGAGTGTGGGATTTTGGACTTGCCAGCCTGCAGCTGGGGCTGTTTGTATCTCTAGCACTAGCACTAGCACTAAAGGGAATCTTACATGTATAGAGTGCTAAATAAAGTCTATTTGCAACAACCTTTTCGAGACGAATCTAATGACCCTAATTAATCCATGATTAGCTACAGTGACGCTACAGTAACTATCCTCTGTTCATACGGTCAAAGGCTTCATTAGATTCGTCTCGCGAATTAGCGCAGGGGCTGTGGAGCTGGTTTTGTAAACTGTCTTTATTTAATACCCCTAATTAGTGGTCAAAGTTATGAACGGTAACTAGCACTAGCATTAGCAGCGGCCTCCAAACAGCCCCTACAGCTCTGTGTGTATGTGAGGTTGACAGTTGAGATTTGAGAATGGGGGCTGTGTTTAAATCCATAAGTTTTTGGGCATTTGTAAGAACTTATTGGTGAAATAAGTTCTTTTTACTGTTTTAGTGTTTACCTAATTAGAACTTATTTGAGGCAGTGTTCAGATGCACGAGATAAGCTTTGCTACAGTATACTCCAAATCTTTTGAACGAGTCGTGCCCTGTGCAGCTAACATCCGGTTCTAGTTACCATACAACATTATAGCATTGAAAACTTACGATTCAACGTACCATCTAATTATTACATTTAAGCATTACAAAAATGTAGCGTTCATACTTCTAGTGCCAACATTATTACTATCATAAACATACAGTACCGACTGAATGACTTATATGTGGATGCCACTTTACCACACATTTTCTGTATATTGGTTCCCTAGATGAAAGCACTCATTAGCTATTTGATCACGCACAACATTCATGCTGACATCTTCATCGACAGGTTCATCACTCGCTGCTCCTCCTCCACTGTCGGCTTCCTCCGGGTCCCCCAAAGTGTAATCTTGGTGTACTCCTTCCTCTCCATCTTCTGACAGCACTCCATCTTCGTAGTCCTCATCTTCCAGTGCATTTTCCATAATGAAATTGTGTGGTCCAGCACATGCAAGTATAATTTGAGTTTGTTTCGCCTCTGGATAACATGGGATACCAAACAAAATCCTCCACTTGTTCTTCCATATTCCAAAGGTCTGCTCCACCGCTGACCTCAAGCTGGAATGAGCGTGGTTAAAAAACTCTTTTTGATCTCTTGGCCCCGGCCCTCTTCTCCAATCCTCTTGATGGTACTTGACGCCCTTGTAAGGTGCAAGATAGCCTACCCGGTTCGGGTATCCCACATCGGCAAGGTAATATTTTCCTGCACACAAATCAGCATTGATACTCTTCAAAAACTGCAGCAAGTGTTCCAACAAAAGGCATGATGCATTATGAGAAAGGGTTGGAGAAGAAGCCAGCTGATGCATTATCAAGAGTGCAGCATGCTCCCAGCCCAAACATGATTACAGCTGATGCTTAAGAATGCTCCCAGCACAAACATCCATACAGCTGATGCCCAAACTTGCTCCCAGCACAAACATACATACAACTTTATAATTACGAATGCTTATCAAGAGTGCACCATGGTCCCAGCATGCTCCCAGCATGAATCCTCAAAGTTTGCATGAACCTAAAATATAAGCGCAACACTAGAGTTCATGTGATTACACCCAAAAAGTGCTGTACAATCTCATACTGGTTGTAGCTATGACTTCAATTTGATAGATAGTTCAAAGACACAGCTCTCATGACTACACTATACTATTTTGCCTATGGAAATAGCTCAGTGTGGCAGGTGTGATGTTTGCAACTCATTTGGTTACTGACTTTGCTATGGAATTTGCAAAAAACTGGCACTATCATGTCTTTCAAATGGTTCACATGTTCAAAAGGCACTCACTCATTTTATTTAGTAAAGCAGCAACAGAAACATTGCTACAGGCAGCAATAAAGTCATGAAAACCACAGGCAACCTCAGCAGGGAATATAAGGTTTGCAAATTTCATGTGACCCTTCCTATTCCTATTTCAGCCTAATAAGAAATGCTTCTACTAGTACAGAAAACATGCATACAATGGTAACTATAAATTTGTGTTGATAGTTCGAATTACAATAAGTATATATGCACTGAGAGAGAGTGTGATTTGTTGTCTTTTGTTGAGTTTGATTTTAGTGTTTTCTCAAGTTGTTTTGATAATTGTATGCTGTCTAAGCCATGTAATGCCTCAACCTTCCTAGTTTGATGTTTGAAGCATGTCAAGCCCATCCCAGCTGACTACACAAAACCCTTGAAAAAAAAACTGAAAACACAAAACCTTAAAGCCCAGCTACGGTATTCAATGCAAAAATCAAGAATATGTTGTATTTGCAAGCATGGACTGAGCTATGCTGCACCATAGCTTTTCTGCACTTTTCTTTGTACAATCACTTAAGCTAGTGCAAACAGGGTAGAGAAGTAAGACATAGGTAACTTGAACCATCACTGGAGGATGCTGCACATTGAAGGGGGAGAAACAGAGAAGATCATCAGGGAATCGGAACAAATCCAACCCTAGTGGCACACATTTCTCTCCTCCTCTACCCATTTGAACACATCAAACGGAACCAATTCTGACACTAAGCTCATGTATGTGACAATAGGTTGACAATCCTATTTCGGCAGATGGATTTCATAGATATCAATATGCTGCCATTTTTCAGAACAATGCACCACATATTTTGGGAGAGATGGTCTTTATTTGAATGTGAGCCCATGATCATGATCCTTGGCATCTAGTAAGGGGGTAATTTCTGATTGCATAACTGACATTTCCCGAGTTATTTTGTAGTCTATTCATACTGACCTAAATGAAACTTTAAACTTGAACCAAACTGCCAGGACTCTGTTATGAATGCATAACAATGTAACATAACTGCAGGTCCCCTTAGGAATGTAATCAGCCATTCTACAGAAACAAAATGGCACACAAAACATGACCTTCACTATAAAATATGCCATATGTTTGTAAGGGCCTAAACTTGGATCCCATTTTGAAAAGGCACTCACTCTTTTTATTTAGTAATGCAGCACCATAGAAAAATTCATCCAGGCAGTAGTAAAGTCATGAAAACCACAGGCAAAGTGAGTATGGATTAAAAGATTTGCAAATTTACTGGTCACTGTATCCTTATCAAGACATAGCATAAAAACTGTACAAATGTATCAGCTCTATCTGCCTATCACATATCTGTGAACCACCCACAATTATCGTTATAACCTTGCTGCCGTGTCCCAATTAGTCACAGAAGATACAGTATGCACATACCTGGTGGGGGATGCGGGAAGTTTGCTCCAAACTTTTGTATTGCTTCTGACAGGACGCGGTAGTCATGTGCCGATCCAGGAATCCCAGCAGCAACAAATGTAAATCGCCGGTCAAAGTCAACTATGCCAAGAACATTCTGAGATTTATCGCTTTTCCTGTTGATATACTTCCCAACTTGGTGTCCAGGCACACAAACCTTGACATGGGTACCATCTAGAGCTCCTATAGCATTTCTGAAGGCATGGCCAAACTTGTGGTTGGCTATCTTTGGGTGGATGGTGGAGTAAGAATGGTCCTTGGGGCACACATTATCTTTTGCTAGTTTCACCACACACCCTAAGACATGTTCGAATTTTCGGCTAATTGTACCAGTGGACCTACCGAACCTATCCTCTGCTTGCCTCATTGACTGTGGTGCTCCCAACATCCATAAGAACATGGCTAAAGCCTCCCTGGATGTCATCTGCCTTGTTCCCTTCAATCCATAGGACTGTACCAACACCTCGTGTAGGTGCTCGAACACATAAGGCCTCATCCTAAACATGTTGTAGCAAGATGTGCTATTTACTAATGTTTTGTGTACCCAACCAATGCCAGATTCCTCCTGCTCCCTAGCTGGTGCTCTGTTGCAGTAAAGTTCTTCGTGCATACCTAGAATGAAGGCCATCTTCAGAATTCTTCGTCTCCTTTGCTGCTCATGCAGGACAACCTGTAACACTTCATTGTCACTGGAATCACTGAAAAGCTCGTCCCATGCGCCATTGCCTACATTGACTGCACTCCCATCACTTGACTCCCCTTCAGCACTTGGCAATGTACTTGCATTATCAGCTGTACTTGATGCCTTGACATGCCAAAAAAAACAACAATTAATCCAGTTACTTGGAAGGCCACAGTTGCATAAACAAGTTATATCCTGCACATATACTTGACATATACTTCAGGCACCAGACACATTTACTTGACATATACTTCAGGCACCAAACACATTTACTTGACATATACTGCACCCACCAAAACCATATACTTCAGGCACCAAACACATGTACTGGAGCAGTGCAGCCACCAAAAAAATATTGTAAGCAGTTCAGCCACAAACAAGAACATATATTGCCTTAACATATAGTAAGCCCTGCAGCCACCAAGTGCATAGATAGTAAGCAGTGCAGCCAAAAAAAACATATATTGCCAGCCACCAAAAACATATATTCACAGCCACCATAAACATAAATCAACAGCCACCAATAACATATATTGACAGCAACCATAAACATATAGTGCCAGCCACCAGAAACATATATTGACAGCCACCATAAACATAAATCAACAGCCACCAATAACATATATTCACAGCCACCATAAACATATAGTGCCAGCCACCAGAAACATATATTGACAGCCACCATAAACATAAATCAACAGCCACCAATAACATATATTCACAACCAACAAAAACATAATTCAACAGCCACCACATACATAGTTCAACATTTAGGAGCAACATGCTCATGCATTGGTTCAACAACATACAAACCAGAACATTAGAAATGGTCTTTCACAACTCAACAACAACTACACATGGAAGCAGAATTAGTTCTCATACTTTTATTGCACTAAACAATACACACACTAACACTACCAACTTATAGGTACTACATCAAATCTGAAACATTGTGGATCCAAAAATGCCTAGCCTGCTCATCTGGGAGATCGAGGAAGACAGTTCTGAAATATCCCTTCTCAAATATTTTGACTAACTTCAGGTACTCTGGGCTAGCAGGTGACACATCTAATTGCCGTGCCAGTTCAAAACATTGCTTAATCTCGGCTTTTTCAGCTTCCTTCCTCTTGTCCTTCTCCTCTACAATTTTCTGAAGCGCAAAGTTTGTACTGGTGTTTCCGTCCTCATTTTGCTGAAGTAAAGTGCTGAACATATTTTGCATAGGGCTCTTTGACCGCTTAGGAGCACTGCCCGAAGTACTGTATCCTCCACTACTTCCCCTCTTGTGGGTACTATTAGTTGAGGGCGTGGTATAGGTAGGCAAATTTGGAGCCGGCACGTTCTGTGCATCTTCACAATACTCTTCTTCTTGGGCTTCTTCCTTGTATTCCTCTCCATCGTCGTTGTTGTCATGTGCTCCCTCCTGTTCCTGCGCTGTCCCCTGCATTGTGCTTGCATCTATGGCTACGTCGGAGAACATTAACTCCAGATAGGGAAAGTACGGCGGTATGTACTGTGCAAGTCGCTTCACTTCAGCGCATTCCTAAGGAGGAAGAGAAGTAACAAGATTTAGGCATGCATAATGGGAAAGCACAGGACATGCCTTGCTCAGTTATGCAGCAATAGCCATAGGATAATTACCTTAGCAACATCCTTCCAAACTGAATTGGAAGCTATGAAAGCCCCATTTAATGCACGGCCAACTCCACTACGGCTACTCAGCTTCTTATATGCATCGAACACTTTGCGCAGAATGTCTCTGCGGTTCGACATTGCCTTCCAGTCATGGACTAAGCCGGTCATTTCTGCGTATCGCGAAATAAGCCCTTGGTACCCTCTTCTGGTCATTCTACCACGCGGACAGTTGCCTAGGTGGACTTGCTCCATCCACATTTGACAGAAAATGGATATATTCTTATCGGACCATTTTGCTGTATGGGGAGCAAGCTACGACATAACACAACCAAAGCCTAATTCATTGCACAGATCATGGACGGAAATGAAACAAGGGGAATGTCAAGTCGTACCGAAGAATCCTGCGCCTGGGCGTCCACTTGTTCCGCACCGCCTCCATCTGCAGCTGCATCCGCAGCCCTTGCAGCCATGGTTTGGCTGCGGGTGACGCGTGGCCGGCCTCGCCGTGGAGCGGCGGCGCCCCTCAGGGATGAAGGCTCACCGGGTCCGTCGCCCCGACCACCGCTCCGTCCGCGCCCTTGTCCACGTGCTGACTTTGCCACAGTCCTCCGAGGCCGACGAGGCACCACTGGAGTTGGCAGGTCGTCGTCGGGCTGCAGGTGCAGCCTGTACGACTCGAAGCCGCCGAACTGAGCACCGTCGGCATTCAGATCGAGTCCGGCTAGTCCTAGTGGACTTCCGGGATGAACGAAGCCGCCTGCGGGGGGATCCGAGCTCCCCGCTTGCGCGAAGAAATCCCTGGGCCCGCCGTGTGGGGGGCCCAGGGGTCGCCTCCGGGAACCCGCCTGCGGCCGGATCCGAGCTCCCCGCTTGCGCGAAGAACTCCATGGACCCGGCTTGTGGGGGGGCGCGTCGCCTCGGGGAACCAGGATCCCAAAAGGTTGAACGCGTCGCCGTCCATTCGACGTTGCAGGCGGGCGGAACGCCGGATTTGAGTGGATCCGGAGACCGGACGAGCTCGACGCCGGCGTGGAGCCAGCGGTGCGTCCCGCGAAACCGGCGAGGGGCACGCCGCCTGCTGGGCCACGGCGGCGGACGGCGGCGCGGGAGCGGATGCGCAAGAGGACGAGGAGGACGATGCGGGCGGACGGCGGCGCAAGGGGGCGAGGGCGGCGGGCCGCGGCGCGGGAGCGGGGCGAGCGGATGAGGACAGGCGCCGGGGCTCGAGTGGATGAGGATGGGGAAGCGGCCGCGGCTCGAGTGGATGAGGATGGGGACGGCACGGGTTACGCCAGAAGCTTCATCACGGGCCGTCGGCGCTGAATTCGGAGCGGTGGCCCGTGACATGAACAGTAACTTTTCCAATATTTACCGGCTTCTTTGGTTTACCTACAATACATAAGATTTCATAAGTTTTTCTTATGAATTTAAACAGGGCCGGGAAAACGGGTTTCTTCATACTGTGTTTTCGCCATGCGAGTGGTACCTTTTTTTAATATTGTGATTAAATTGAAAAATACCAATATACTATGTGTCGGATATCAATATCCGACCCTCTCACCGACGGGTGGGACCACGCAGTTTCGGGAATAAGATGGGCATAGGAAAACCCGCAAACAAGAATAATATCAGGTCAGGGGAGGACCGATTTTCCCCTGACTCGACTGACCTGGTTCTGTCCCGGCCGACCTATGTCCGCCTCAGCCGACTCCCGTCCGCCTCGGCCGACCCTCGTCCGTCTCGGCCGACCCTCGTCCGCCTCGGCCGACCCCCGTCCGTCTCGGCCGACCCCCGTCCGTCTCGGCCGACCCCCGTCCGCCTCGGCCGACCCATGTCCGCCTCGGCCGACCCACTTCTGTCCTGGTCAAACCTACGCTATCTCACCCGACCTCTCTTCGCCTCGCCCGAATCGGCGTGGGCCCGGGCCGTAGTGGAGTGTCAGGAAGACCCGGCATAAGGACATGTCGCCACTACGCCGCTCCCCATCAGCATTAATTGGCCTTACCGAGCACTGTCCGGTATGGCCAAGGGATGTGACTCTCACTGTTTTACCCATCCGCAGGCGCCGCGCGAGGAGAAGCACGACCCCAACAGCGTCCTGAACAGCGTCCACAGCGTCCTGAACAGCATCCACAGTGTCCCGTAGGCGGCGGAGCTTCTCCAGCAAGTTTTCCATTATTTGTTATTTGTTGAACACGTCTTGTACAGCGTCACCTCCCCTGAGTATAAATAGAAAAATCAAGCCTCAGGAGGGGAAGGACGCACACACGAAAACACAACCCACGAAACACACACGCTCAGACGCATCCAGAGACTTGGGAGCCCCTCCCTCTCTCGACCGCTTGTAACCCCTACTACGAGCAACGCGAGTAACACGAGCAGATCGACACTGGACGTAGGGCGTTAGTGCCTGAACCAGTATAACCCCTTGTGTCCTCTCGCGAACCATCCGGAGCCCAAACGCGCAATCCACTAAATTCACTTGTTGGTTATTTCTTACACCGACAGTTGGCGCGCCAGGTAGGGGCCTTTGCGCGTTTCGACGATCACCAGGCTTCGGATGGCCACCCGCGGATCGAGCTGGACTCCTGGGACGCAGCTGCGTCTTGGGAGTTTGGATTTCGTCATCACCGACGCCGGGGACTTGGAGAGAGTCGCTCTCACGCCCCCGGTCAACACTGCCGATGCTGACGTCGCGACCGCCACCGAGGCCCTCGCGGACATCGACATCAACACCCCTGGCGACGAGGCTAGCAACCCTCGTTCGAGGGCCAACGAGGCCCCGCTATGGGAGCAGCTCGAGGTCTTCCTGGGGCCACGGCCCACGCAGGAAGACGCACGCTGTGTCAGGTTCGCCCTGGCGAACGTCGCTACTCAGCTTGTGGGAGGAGCCCCTCTCCCCCTGGGGATGCTGGACTCCATTCCACCGTATGCGGCCCCATACGGTCTGCGCAACGCGGCCGAAGTCGTGTCCCGCCTGGTGACACGCCTCCTGAGCCCCACCCCAACGGACAGCGAGTTCGTCGGGGTGATCGATCACGTCTCCGAATCGGTCTTCGACCTGTTGGACGATCCCGTTTCGGAGGCGTCCGACACGGAGCTCGTCGGAGAAAGCCACCACCCCTCTCGGGAATGCTTCATGGCGGACACTCCCGACGGGGCAGAGGGAGAAGCGAGTGAGAGCGGCTCAGGGCCAGCGGGCCCTGACGACGGTCACCCGGCGGCCGACGCGCCCGTTGCTCCCGCTCCGGTTGCGGCCCAAGCCGCGGCAGTGGCAAGGCAGCCGGCCCCGCAAAGAGCGGCTACACCGCCACGACGCTCCCAAGCCGACGACGCCCGGCAACGCCGGGAGGAGCTCCAAGAAGCTCGCCGCCGGTTGGAGCAGGAGCGGGTGCGGATCGAGCAGGAACGGGAACGCATCGAGCGCGAGCTCCTGCAGGTCAGAGACGCGGCTCCGGCGCGGGAGCGCGCCCGGGACGTGCAGCGCCAAATCGTCGACGATGACGGTGCCCCGCCCCCGTGTTTCGCCCACGCCGGGCAGAACATAGCCGCGGCTGCCATGCTCGTGAGAGGGCTCCCGCCGCCGGTGACCCCGGAGGCCCGCAAGGCGCAGCGGGAACTCGGCGAGCTACTGGAGCGAGCCGCGGCGCAGCAGGCCGAGAGTTCGCAGTCGCGACGACGAGCATCGCAGATGGCCCACCGCGGAGCCTCGAGGCAGCTGGCCGCCGGGCGCGGCGGACGCGCCCCACAAGGGGACTCGGTACACCAGCCCCGTCCCCCCGGGGACGCGCTTCCGGTCCGACAACGGGTCGGCCCTATCCAGGATGCTCGGAGCATACTGGACGCCCGCCGGCGGCGACCCCCCGCGGGCGAACCCGAGCGACCGCGAGGACGTGTTCCCCGGCGAGGCGGCCGGTACGACGACGAGGACGAGGACGAGAGGACGCCGAGTCCGGAGGCGCCGGGACCACGGGCTTTCAGCCCGCGGATCCGTGCGGCTCCTCGTCCCGCCAACTTTAGAGCCCCGTCGAACTTCCCGAGGTACGACGGGGAAACCGACCCCGAGCTCTGGCTCGAGGATTACCGACTCGCCTGCAGAGCCGGAGGAGCCGACAATGATGACTTTATCATCCACAACTTGCCGCTCCATCTGGCCGACTCGGCGCGGGCCTGGCTCCAGCATGTCCCCGCCGGACAAATCGGCAGCTGGTCCGACCTGAGGGAGGTCTTTGTGGGGAACTTCCAGGCGACCTACAACCGCCCTGGAAACCCATGGGATCTCAGGAGCTGCAGGCAGAAGCAGGGGGAGACGCTACGGGAGTACATCAGGCGTTTCTCCCGGCAGTGCAACGAACTCCCCAACCTCGCTGACGCCGATGTCATCGGAGCGTTCGTCACCGGGACGACGTGCAAATCCCTCGTCCACAAGCTCGGGCGGAAGAGTCCCCGCACCGCGAAGGAGCTGCTTGACATCGCTACGAGCCACGCGGCTGGCGAGGAAGCAGTGGGGGCCATTTTCCACCAGTCCGCCGACCCTAAGGGTAAGCAGACTGAGGAAGCGGAAGGAGGCCCATCGGGGCCCCCCGCCAAGAAAAAGAGGAAGGGCAAGGGCAGGCGGCACGACGACGAGACCGCCATGGTGGCCGCCGCCGACCCGAAGCCGACCTTCAAACCTCCAACTGGGGAGGTCCCCGACCACTTCGAGAAGAAGTGGAACGGGCCCTGCCCGAATCACGAGTACCCCGTCAAGCACCTGTACAAGGATTGCTCCCTCATGAAGAAATTCATGGCAGGGGGCTCCCGCAAGCCGGCGCCCCGGTCGAAGAAGCCCGACCCGGCCCCGCAGGAGCCGGGGGCGGGCCAGAACATGGACGCCGACCCCTATCCGGAGCCGGACGGCTGCCTGATGATCTTCGGTGGAACGGAGGCGTCGGTGAGCAAAGGGCGGGCCAAGGTGGAGCGCCGAGAGGTGTACGCCGCCGAGCCGGCCACTCCGGCCTTCCTCAAGTGGTCAGAGGCACCCATCACCTTCGATCGAACCGACCATCCGCAGTTCGTCCCGAGGCCGGGTAAGTACCCTCTCGTGGTTGATCCGGTCATAGGGCGTAAGCGCCTCACCAAGGTGCTGATGGACGGCGGGAGCGGGTTAAATATCCTCTACGCCGACACGCTCGACTCCATGGGGATCGACCGAGGGCGCGTCCGCCCGACCGGGGCGCCCTTCCACGGGGTGGTCCCCGGTAAACAGGCCGTCCCCCTCGGGCAGATCGATCTGCCCGTCACGTTTGGGTCCCCGACCAACTTTCGGACGGAGACCCTCACGTTCGAGGTGGTAGGATTCCACGGTGCCTATCACGCCATTTTGGGCCGCCCATGTTACGCGAAGTTCATGGCCGTCCCCAATTACACCTACCTCAAGCTCAAGATGCCGGGGCCGAAGGGGGTGATCACGGTGGGGTCGTCATTCCAACGGGCCCATCAGTGCGAGGTGGAAAGCTGCGAGCTGGCGTCGGCCATCATCGCATCGACAGAAGAGCTGGCCCCAATCAAGGCGCGTCTCGTCGAAGAGGCGCCAGACTTCACCCAAGGCCTGGCGTCGTTCGAGCCGCTCGAGGGCACCAAGGAGGTCCAGCTGGACCCCGATCACCCGAGCGCGAAGGTGGCGCGGATCGGGGCCAAGCTGTCCCCGAAATAGGAAGGCGCGCTCGTCGACTTCCTCCGCGCGAACGTCGACGTGTTTGCGTGGAAGCCCTCGGACATGCCGGGCATTCCGAGGGAAGTCGCCGAGCACTCCTTGGACATCCGAGCCGGGTCCCGACCCGTGAAGCAACGCCTTCGGCGCTTCGACGACGAGAAGCGCAAGGCCATCGGCGAGGAGATCGCGAAGCTCTTGGTGGCCGGCTTCATCAAGGAGGTGTATCATCCCGAGTGGTTAGCCAATCCCGTCCTTGTACGAAAAAAGAATGGGAAATGGAGAATGTGTGTTGATTATACTGCTCTTAACAAAGCGTGCCCAAAGGATTCCTTTCCCTTGCCGCGCATAGATCAGATAGTCGACTCGACCTCGGGGTGCGAAACCCTATGCTTCCTTGATGCGTATTCCGGATACCACCAAATCGCGATGAAGGAGTCCGACCAGCTCGCGACTTCCTTCATCACCCCGTTCGGATCGTATTGTTACGTGACAATGCCGTTCGGGCTCAAAAACGCTGGCGCCACCTACCAAAGGTGTATGCTTAAGTGTTTTGACGAACTCATCGGACCGACCGTTGAGGCATACGTGGACGACATCGTTGTCAAGTCCAAACAGGCCGACCAGCTCGTGGCCGACCTGGAAAAAACGTTTGCCAAACTCAGGGCAAACAGCGTTAAGCTAAACCCCGAGAAATGCGTCTTCGGGGTACCCAGGGGAATGCTCCTAGGCTTTATCGTTTCCCACCGAGGGATAGAAGCTAACCCCGATAAGATCAACGCGATAACCAGGATGGGCCCGATTCAGAACCTGAAAGGGGTTCAACGGGTCACGGGGTGTCTAGCCGCCTTGAGCCGGTTTATCTCGCGCCTCGGCGAAAAGGTCCTCCCGCTGTACCGCCTCCTGAAGAAATCCGAGCGGTTTGTCTGGACGGAGGAGGCCGAGAACGCGCTGAACCACATCAAGGCAGTCTTGACGAATCCGCCGATCCTGGTCTCGCCCAACGCCGGCGAGCCCCTTCTCCTCTACATTGCTGCGACTACACAGGTGGTGAGTGCGGCGTTGGTGGTGGAGCGTGAAGAAGAAGGGCACGCCCTCAAGGTACAGCGCCCGGTATACTTCGTGAGCGAGGTGCTCGGAGACACAAAGACGAGGTATCCGCAGATCCAGAAGCTGCTGTACGCTGTCCTCATCTCCAAGAGGAAGCTCCGCCACTACTTTGACTCGCATCCGGTCACGGTGGTGAGCTCTTTTCCTCTCGGTGAGATTATAAATAATCCGGACTCGACGGGTCGGATCTCGAAATGGGCTATGGAATTGATGGGTCAAGGCATCACCTATGCCCCGCGCACGGCCATCAAATCCCAAACCCTCGCCGATTTCGTCGCGGAATGGACCGAGGTCCAGCTGCCCACGGCCCCTGTCGATCAGGAGTACTGGGTGATGTACTTCGACGGCTCGTTGACTCAGACGGGAGCAGGGGTCGGATTAGTTTTCGTTTCGCCTCGGAATGCGGATGAAATACGTGATCCGGCTACACTTCCCTGCTTCCAACAACGCTGCCGAATACGAGGCTTTGATAAACGGCCTGAGAATAGCTATCGAGTTAGGAATTCGACGCCTCGAGATTCGAGGCGATTCCCAGCTCGTGGTCGATCAGGTCATGAAAGAGTCGAGCTGCGAAAGCGAGACCATGGCCGCGTATTGCAAGGAAGTACGCAAGCTCGAGGACAAATTCGATGGCCTCGAGCTCCGGCACATCAAAAGGCGGTTCAACGAGGCCGCCGACGCCCTGGCCAAGAAAGCCTCCGGCCGGGAACCCGTCCCGACCGGAATCTTCGCCAGTGACCAACAACGCCCTTCGATAAAGCTCCCCTGCCCTGAGCAGACCGGACCGCGCGACCCCGGTTCCGCGGAACGGGGCGCCCCGGACTCGGGGGCTGGCGAGAACGGAACCAAGGCTGCGGAAGGGTCGGGGGCCGGCACCGAGCCGGACGACCGGGCTCTGTCCGACCTGCTCGCCCTTGCGGTTGCAACGCTGACCGTGGCCCAGGAACCGAACCACGGCACCACGGATTGGCGGCAACCATTCCTCGACTGCTTGCTGCGCGAACAGCTCCCGACGGGTAAGACCGAGGCCCGCCGGATCGCCCGGCGCGCCAAATCTTACGCCATCCTGGAGGGCGAGCTGTACCGACGAAGCCCCACAGGAATCCTACAACGGTGTATTCCCTCTGACCAGGGTGAAGAACTGTTGAGGGACATCCACGAGGGCGTGTGCGGCCACCACGCCGCTCCTCGCAGCCTTGTCGGAAATGCGTTCCGGCAAGGATTCTACTGGCCGACGGCGGTGAGGGATGCCACTAAGATCGTGCGCACCTGCGAAGGGTGCCAGTTCTTTGCAAGGCAAACACACCTTCCTGCACAGGCTCTGCAGACGATCCCCATCACTTGGCCGTTCGCGGTCTGGGGGTTGGACATGGTCGGGCCCCTCAAAAAGGCGCCCGGGGGCTTTGACCACTTGCTTGTCGCCGTTGACAAGTTTACCAAGTGGATAGAAGTCCGGCCAATCGCGACGATCCGATCGGAAGAAGCCGTCAAATTCTTCCTCGACATCGTTCATCGCTTCGGCGTCCCCAATTCGATCATCACGGACAACGGAACTCAATTCACCGGGAAGAAATTCCTGCGATTCTGTGATGAATACCACATACGGGTCGATTGGGCCGCCGTCGGACATCCACGCACAAACGGGCAAGTAGAGCGCGCGAATGGGTTGATCCTACGAGGGCTCAAACCTCGGCTATTCGAGCGCTTGAAAAAGTTCAGAGGGCGATGGGTCGAAGAGCTCCCGGCGGTGGTTTGGAGCCTGCGCACGACGGCGAGTCGCGCGACGGGTTTCACCCCGTTCTTCATGGTATACGGGTCGGAAGCCGTACTCCCGACCGACCTCGACTACGGGTCCCCGCGTGTCCGTGTCTACGACGACAAAGGCAACCAAACCTCTCTCGAGGACGCGGCCGACCAGTCAGAAGAGGCCAGGGAAGTCGCATTGGCCCACTCGGCAAAATACCAACAGTCCCTACGGCGCTACCACGCTCGGCGCATTAGGGGCCGAGCTTTCCAGGTCGGCGATTTGGTGCTACGTCTCGTTCAGAGCAACAAGGACAGGCACAAACTCTCGTCGCCCTGGGAAGGCCCATTCATCATCTCCCAAGTCCTCCGACCCGGCTCGTACAAGCTGAAGAACGAAGAGGGAGAGGAATACGCCAACGCCTGGAACATCGAACAGCTACGTCGTTTCTATCCCTGATTATTCTAGGCTACTTTCCTTATTCGTTAGTTTTTCCTTTTCGTTTCAAAGAGCGACGCCCGACCCTTGCCCACTGGCCAAGGGTCGGACGTCACTCGGGGGCTAACCTGCGTCCCCCGGGTCCTTGACCCTCGGCATATTCGTGTACTCGAGATTGAGCAAAAAGGGGGCGCCGGATAACAAAGTGGCGCGCGCTCGCCGGTCGGAATGCCAAACGGACAAAGGCCTCGGAGGCAACGGTTCTAAAGGCTCACTGGCGAACCCATTTTAGTCCGGACGTGCCCCGACGGCTTAATCAGAAAAACACGAAAGGCCGAGTGTTAACGAACGCAGACGCTTAGATTCATTACATGAAATGAGTTTAACTGCCTAAAAAACTAAAAGAAAAACAAAAACTAATCAAGGCGCCGTCCACGGCCCCTCTTCCTTTGCAGTCTTGGTGGCGAGCACGGACGACAGCGGCGCCACCTCCTCCTCGAGCGCGATCACCTCCTCCAGCGTCGTACCGGGGGCGAACCCGTCGGCAAGGTACTCCAGGCCGATCTCGGAGCAGTGGGAGCGAGCAACGGCGAAGGCGCGGCGCACCCCGAGGAAGAGCCCGTCGCTCGCCATGGCTCGGGCCCGAGCCGGGATGCGCTCAACGTCGGCGAGCAGCGAGCTTGGACCCCGCTCCGACCGCACCTGGAGGTCGCTGAGCACAGCGCCGACCGCCACCCGAAGCGCGTCGTGATCGTCCCCCTCCTTCTGCAGCAGCCCTTCGAGATTGCGCGCCTCGGATTTGAGGCGCTCGATCGTGGCGCGATCCGCCGCCGCTGCTACAGCCAGGGAGGCGCACTGCGCCTCGGCCTCCTCGCGGGCACGCCGCTCAGCATGGAGGGCTTGGCCCGCCGCCTCGAGGTCGCGGGTCTGCCCCTCGACGAGCCTCCTGGCCTCGTCCCGCTCCTCCACCGCCCGGTCCATCTGAGTGGTGGTCTCCTCGAGGACGGCGGTGACCCGGTCCCGGTCGGCCCGAAGACGCTCCACCTCGCGGACCAGGCCCAGCCGGACTTGCTCCCGAGCCGCCGAGTCCTTCTCCCAAGAGACCAGGACATCGCTCTTGCGCTGGTCGGCCTCGTCGGCATGCTGGCACGCCTCCGCAACCCGCCGCCGCAGGGACTCGATCTCCTGGTTGGCCGCGGCCAGCTGCCCCTCAAACTCGCCTCGCGCATCGGCACGAGCGGAGGCGGCTTCTTGGCGGGCGGCTGCCAGCTGCTCCCTCAGGGCGTCGCGCTCGGCAGTGATCGAGGACAGTCGGCCCCACGAGTCCTTCTCCCGACGCAGGAAGAGGGACTTGTCCCGGCTGCGGGCCATCAAAGACTGCCAAAAAACAAGTCGGATTCGGAAACCAATCGGGAAAAGAAGAAAGAGAAAAAGCGGAAGAGGAGAAGCTTACCTCCCCGCAAGGAATGGCGACATCGCGGATGGCCTCCAGAGCGGAGTTGAGCGACCGGACCGCCAACTCGACCCCGGCACGAACCCGGGAGGCCTCGTTCCTCTCCTCGGCGTCATCCAGAGAGAAGACGACGTCGCCCGACGCGCGGTCGGTCCAGGTGACGCGGGGGCCCCCGAACTCCGAGGGGTCATCCCCTTGCCGGACAACCTCGCGGCCCTCCGGGGCGTCAGCGGCAGAGCGCGCCTCCCGACCTGAGCCCGACCCCTCGGCGTCCTCCGTTCCCGCCTCGGGAGGAACAGGTGCCCTCATCTCGCCCGAATCGGGCAGCGGGTCAGGTAAGGCGGCGGTGGCGTCCGGCTCGGGGACGACCTCCTCCTCGCGGCCGGCGGCGCTCGGGGACGCAACCGGTGTCGGGTCCCTCCGAACCTCCTCCTCCTCGACCGCTCCCGCCTGGTGGACCTCCCCCTCCTCGCGGCCGGCGGCGCTCGGGGAGGCAACCGGTGCCGAGTCCCTCTGGACCTCTTCCCTTCCATCCGCCCCCGCCTCGGGCAGAAGCCCGACCACCTCGGCCGGGGGGATAGGACCTTCCTGGTCACGGCCAGGACCGGAGGGCACCCTCTCCTCCTCCTCGGGCACGTCTCCGTCCGGCGCAGCTGACTCGGGCGGCACCGGATCCTCCGCCCCGGCCGGATCGTCCGCGAGCGGAAAGTATGCCCCGGCGAGGGCCTCCGGAATCGCCCCCGCCGAGTGCGCAAACACGTCGCCCGACACCGCGGCGAGCTGCTGCTCGGGAAGAAGCGGGGCGAGCGTCCTCTCCACTTGGGGGTCGCCCAGGCTGATCCCTCGGCTCGTCGCCACCTCGGCGGTCCGGCGCGCGAGCCGCTTGATCGGCGCCAGCCCCAAAGGGGTCGCCTGACTTCCCCTCCTGCGAACAAAAGGGGCCTTCACACACCCCCCTTGACATAGGCGACAAAGGATC
>CM014274.1:87898159-87913126 GCA_004135705.1 Alloteropsis semialata
CCTGTACTTGTCTCGATTTGTCATTTGGGTTCCTAAACTCTAAAGGTGAATTTTCATATTGCTAAAAATTACCATTGATTAACGTATTTGAAATGGATTTTTTGAGCTATTTCCTCGTTCCATTTTAATTTTGAATTATCTACTTATTAATCATACTTAACATGGGTTAATCAAGACCATTGGATCATTAAAAAAATTTAATGGTGGATATTATAGTTTTCTTGTTTAACATGGCAATATCTACTCTAATCTTGAAATAATTTTACTAACTGATTATATTTTTAAATGCATGGGATTTGTATAATTTTATTAAGGTAATTTATTCTCATTCTCAATAAAAATCAAAATAGCATTTTTAAAATTCAAAGTAGCAAAAGGCATTTTTATTAACTTAAAGTAGCAAAACATTATTTTTATTAAATTTAAATAGCACATTAAGAGCTTAGGGGCATGCATAACACCGCGGGACAAGTTTATGGACCTAAAGATGCATTTGTAGAAATTCATCCAAAAAAGAATGCAGTTCTAGATTTGAGATGAGTCAAACTTGCTTATGTTTCACTAAATTTATAGAAAATTTTATTAACTTTTATTATAGCAAATATGCATACTATGAAAATATATTTCATAGTAAATCTTTTAACTTTTATTTGGTACCATAAATTATTTCCATTTTTTTTGTACATGTTTGGTCAAAGTCGAGATGAATTGACTTCTTGGAAAACGAGAATTACTTTTTTTTTTGACGAACACGTGCTACAGTACTGACTCGTGCTATCTGTGTCCATTCTGAACTGTTCTGACCGTTTGTTGGCCATGAGCCCTCGCGAGTTCAGTTCTGACCATTTGTTGGCCATCGGCCATGATGCTGAACAAATTCAGTAGCAGTACAGTGAGCATGCGTCGATGCGCCTTCAGAAGATTGACGACGGTGAGTCCCTCCCGCTCCCGCTCCCGCTCGCCCTCCTCTGCTGGTACGTGGTACCCTACATCATGCTAACTGAACGTGCGCTGTTGCTCATCTCCTAGCTAGCTCTTGGTTGGATCCATGGCGGACAAGGCTCATGATGTTCTGCTTCCTGTACTGTCCGTGGCGGAGACGAAGGTGGCCGCCGCTCGTCCGCTCTCGGCCGTCCAGCTGGCCGCTGGATGGTCGCTCCTCACCGGCGTCGTCTTCATGCTCTCCCCTGTCTTCGCCTACGCTCTCACCTACATACTCAACCGCTACAACGTCCCCTGCGACCCGGTAATGAATTATACCCTTGGACACGCTAGATATTCGATCGATCATGGCACAGATGCACTGAGTTTCTGCTTGTACACGCCTTCGTGTTCGTGCAGTCCTCGTTTGTTCTGCGGTGCCTCGAGCTGACGGACGCGGAGGCCGCCGAGGAAGGCGCCCTCTGGAGCGGGATGATGTGGTGCGCCGCGCCCCAGGTGGCCGCGGCGGCGCTGGCGCTGCTGCTCCCGTCCCGCCGCCGCCGCCGGGCCCGGCGGGCCCTCGCCTACGTCGCGCTCGTGGCCGCGGTCGCTAGCCACTGCGTGCGCGTCATCGCCGTCCGCGTCTTGCTCGTCGCCGACCCAGGATACCTCTTCCTCAGGATCTCCTCCGGCACGACCATCTTCATGCTCGCGGTCGGTGACCTCGTTTGCTTCCTGGACCTCCTCCTGGGATGCGAGGAGTAAACGAGCAAGCGTACCAAGTTCATGGACCATGGATCAGAAGGGGGATTGGGGTCTCCTCATCTCCCTGTCCATGGATGGATCAGCTCGTGTCCTCGTGAGGTACTGATGACGGTACGTATATGCATGGCGTGTCCATTCATCGAGTGGCGAACGTGTGAATCTAGCAGTACGTACTGTCAAATAAAATGATAGATCACCACCTAGCTCATGATTAGCATATAATTAGCATGTGTGTGATGGATTATGGTCCGAGATCATGGTACTATTGAAAAGCTATGGAGTCTTTGATGTGAATAAATAATAAGCCGGCTTTTATTTTGAACCACAGGACACTAGCTAGTAAACTTTTTTTTTCCGAGAACGTGCCTGAGCACGTGTTTCATTAAGAAGAAAGCAATACTACCGATACAAAACCTTAATAGACAGAGGCTATTAAGACGATTACAGAGCACCACCAAGATAGTGGTAAGCGACCACGATTACACAGCAAGAAAGGCGGAGGGGGAGGGGGGTACACAACCCACAAATCAAACTAACCGAAGCCACCCTTACAACAGAACCTGCAAAGTAAAACATCGCTATGGCCACCGAAAAGAGAAGCAGCGGTGGCAAAGCATCCACCAGCACAACCACGACGGCAAGGCAAACGCCGAGCAAGCCATGGCGACAAACCGACGACGACGAAGAACCATGGCAGCAAAAGCATCCGCCAGACAAGCAGAACAACAGCAGCAAAGCATCTGCCAAGATGAAGATCCATGGCGGCAAAGCATCCGCCCAAGCAAAGATTATGGTGGCAAAGCATCCACCTAGCGACAAAGGAGACAACCATCCGCTTGAGCCTGCATCTGGGCCGCAAATCATCCACCAGGCAAGAGCACCTCAGCAGCCATAGCGATGCTGTGGAACACGAAGCGAAGGCAGGTTCGTAACAGCGTCTCCCCAAAGAAAGTTGACGATGAGCACCGAAGCCGACAGCCAAGACCCAGCACCCCACCAAACCAAGGCCGGAGTATCGACAGCGGCAGGTGGCAGAGTTTTCAAGATGACGCCTCCAAGAAGGGAATGACACCACCGTCGTCTGACCAACTGGTCAAGGTTTTCACCCAGAAAACTCGCCGTCAAATCGGCAACACCAAAGGGCAGATGCACGACGAGGCCGACAGCGACAAAACCCGATGTCCAAGCAACGAATGGAGCGGCAACGATTACCGGAAGGCAGCAGCCACCACAAGGAGTAGGTACGGGTTGATGACGTAGGTGGCGGGGAGTCGTCGAGCAGAGCCGACCGAGCCGGAAGCGGCGGAGGAATCCGAGCCCGCAACCTACCGGGCCAAGGAGGCGCAACTAGGGCAGATCCGGCAGGCACCATCCACAGTGGTGGCGGGCACGAGGGAGGTCCGGGCCCTCCGTGCCCAAGAAAGGCAGATCCGGTCCTGGGGGAGGGAGTTCCGGCGAATGGCGGCCGGCAGCGCCAGCTGACGGTGGCTGACGGTGGCAATGGCGACCGTGGTGTGGGTGTGAGAGGAGGGCGGAGAGCGGGAGAGGAAAGGAGAGTACACAGGGGGCCGACTTCGTCCTACCGCTGCTGGCCGCCGCAAAGGCGGCGGCGGCCGTCGGAGCAAGACGAAGAAAACGGCTGGCGGCGCGCGGCTTGTCTCCCCCGAGTCGCCCACGGGACGGGAGCGACGCGAGGGATGTTTCTGTCAGAGATCTGATGTTTACCTAGTAACCTTTAATTTGAGCTTTGCCAACTAGTGCCATGGAAGCCGATCGATGAAAAGACGAATTGAACCCAAGGCCTTGTTTAGATTGGGTGAATTCGATTGAATTCAATGATTGGAGATGCATTGGGAATTGAAAAAGTAGAGAGAGGACACGTAGTTCAATGCGTTGCCTTTTGATTAAATTGGTGCGGTGGTGCCTTTTCGCGAATCTAAACAGGGCCAAGTGCTTTTAGTTTCCGTATATCCGTAAACTTGACCGAGATGGGTTTCACCAATCGGTGAGAACAACCACGCGTCCACGCGTCGCACGAGTAAATGATTGGGTTGGTATTATATTATATCAAATAAGTATTATTATATTTTTTATAAATATATTCTCATAGTTATATCTATTTGGTGTCATAAATCTTTGTAATTCTTTCTAAATTTTTGTTGAAACGTAAAATAGCTTGACTCTCAAGAATCTTAGAATGATTTATGTTTTGAAACATCTTAGAATGACTTACATTTTGAAACGGAGGGAGAAGTAATTGATCACGAGATAGGTTACGAACCTGCTCATATTGATGAAAGGAGCCATCCAAATCGCCAACAGTTGACCAGAGTGGCAAAAAAAAAACTCGAAATGAAATGCACTGTTTTGCTTCCTTCATATGTCACCAGTTCATAGCAACAAGTAGTAAAATCAAACATAAAAAAGTAAAACCAAACTGGAACGGTAGAGCGGCGACTAACACCAGCTTGACCATCATCGTCACCGGTTCACCAAAGCGCCACCAGCTCTCACTTCACTTGGCGTTTACAAAGCGCTTCACGGCTCGGATCAGCTCCTCGTTCGCCTCCCCCCACCGCATGACGGAGAAGCCATGCTGCTCCCCCTCGAACACGGCGAGCTCCACGGCCTTGCCCATCTCCCTCAGCCTCGCCGCGTAGCGCAGCACGTGGTCGCGGAGCACGTCGCGCTCGGGCGCCTCCACGAACACCGGCGCCAGCGCCACCGGCTCCAGGTCGGGGCTGTCCGGGCCGAACGGGTTCGCCAGCGGGTGGTCCCTTGAGGCCCCCACCGGCAGCGCCATGCGCCAGAACTGGTCGGACATCTCCACTGTCAGGGAGACGCCCTCCGGGGGGTCCGACTCCGCCGCCGTGCGCTCGGCGCCGCCGAAGAACGCGGACAAGAGGACGTGCCCGGCGAGGCAGACAGGGGCGAGCGCGATCTGCCCCGACCCGGCCTGGACGGCGAGGTGGTGGGCGAGGTTGGCGCCGGCCGAGACGCCGGTCAGGAACGTCCGGGCGAAGTCGGCCGACTCCGCGAGCCACGGGTCGGCGCCTGCACCGCCGCCGACGCCGAGCGCCGCCTGCCCGCGCAGCCAGGCGAGGAACGTCGCGCCGTCCTCGATCGCGGCCGGGAGGCGGTGCTCGGGGGCGAGGCGGTACTGGACGGAGAGGATGAGGGCGGGGAGGTCGGCCGCGAGGCGCTGGAGGAGGTGGTGGCCTCCCCCGGGCATGTCGTAGGAGCCGATGCAGTAGCCGCCTCCGTGGAAGTGCACCAGCACCGGGAGCTTGCCCGCTTCCCCGCCGGCTGCGGCGGCCACGGACGGCGACGGCCTGTGCACGCGGACCTTGAGGCCGCGCGTCGCGTCGTACACGACGTCCTTGCACTGGACGCCGGGGACGTCCGGGAACGGCGGCAACGGCATGAGCGTGCCCTCGCCGCGGACGACGGAGCCGTCGCTGAGGAGGCGGACCAGGCCGAACAAGTCCTCCACGACGTGCGGCGCCGTGTCGCCCGACATGGTTGGTGGTGGTCACGATTGGAGTGGCTGGATCGGATCTGAGCGGGGTCTTTTGAAGGGAGGAGGAAGAGAGTGAATTGATGAGAATCTGAGATGAAGCAAGGCCCTTGCTGTAGATATTCGCATCCTCGCTGGCACGTGGCATTTGCGTGGTGTTTCGGCGCGTTGACTCGTCAACAGCTACGAAACAAAGGTGACGGAGAAAGCTAGGAAGGGTTTATACGCAATCATGGGCCCACCCTTTTTTTTAGCAAATGGGCCCACCCTTTAGTGACCCATTGTTTTGTCATTTGCATGGGAGACAAATTGGCTAATTAAAATGCCGTCGTCTTCACCACCTATTTTTTATGTACACAAAGTCGGGAGAGGAGATATGAATATGATATGCTTGAGCTATGTCAAGAGTCAAAGTCAACATGGGCCTAGATGACGATTCTAACACTGTGTTGGAAGCTAAAACGAGCTTTAAAATACTTTTGTAAGAAAAAAAGGCCAACTCTTCAGGACTTCAGATCTTTTTTTCTTTTGGAGTTTTTTTTTGAGAAATTCTTTTAGAGTTATGCCACTCTTCAGAAATATGGCCAAGCCCAAGCCCACTAACTCGCGCACTTGTATCTGGCCCAACAATTCTAGTCGGAGATTTAAAACTTTGGCGTCTGGGAATGTCACAATATTTTTTTTTTGAGGTATGGGAATGTCACAATAAGTTTCTATCTGGAGGTTAGTGGGCCCGAGAACACCGGATATTGTTGCGGCCCAGGCCCACGCCGAACGTTACACGGTTTGGAGGCTAATTCCGCAAGGACGTTATTAACCAAATTGGCAGTTGAGACGTGGTTTTCCAGCTGATAATGGCGACCGTAGCTGACGTAACACCGCGTGTGAAGTGCGGTGAGCAATCATCCTTGATTTGATTCGATTAGGCGGTAGAAGACACACACTACACGTGTGCTTAGCTTTTTGTTGTTTACACTTTCTCGACCTATTTTTTTTATATTTCCACTATCATTTTATTTGCAAAACGCAAGCTTAGTATTTTATTGTTACATTTTTCCCAGTATTTTTTATTTCCGTTGTCATCTTTACACATCAGCTTATTGGGGGATAAACCCAAGTGGTCGTCGATCAAAGTTTCGGTAGTTTTATTATAAGTTTATCCAAACTCTGAAACTTTCATCCGGACTTCGATCAAAGCATGCTTGTAACAGAAGAGGGAGATCTCTCGTGTAAGAAGCCAATTATTCGAGGAAGTAGTGCAAATTACAAAGATTCTTGAAAGCTAAATCCTTTCTCACCAGCCAATTATTCGAGGAAGTAGTGCAAATTACAAAGATTCTTGAAAGCTAAATCCTTTCTCACCCAGGAAATAGCGCAAAATACAAAGACCCTTGAAAGTAAAATCCTTTCTCACTTTGGTTGAGTTCATCCACCAGCCGGGCTAAATGAGCTCATCATGACAATGATATCATCGATACATGTAAAACCAAGTTCTTAAAGCTTGCAAACTGAGTGGGTTTCTTGTAGTGTAAATGATTCAGTTTTTACATCAATTTACATTTTCCAACGAAAGGCGAACTAGGGTGCCTTGAATTCAAGAACTCTACACAACATGATAATGGAACCAAATCACTCGCATGCCGTTACATCTGCAATGCCCTTTGTATACATCGGCACTCCAGGAAAGCCTCAAATGGAGATCCGGAGATGGCTGTCGCTTCCAGTCAAACTGGGAGCGACTATTGGCCTACCTATAGCCTACACAGCAAACAACTTGCTAACCCACACACCGTTATCGAAGGTCAACAACACGAAAAGCTAAACCGGATTTCAACTTTATGTGGGAGCATTCCTTGTAGGTTGCCAAGTCATGAGGATGGAAACTCCTCTCCGGGCAATCGCCAATGTCACGCATGCCACCTGGATCCGTGAGTTGAAATATTTTCACGCGATCTTTTCTTCTGTTCAAATGAAAACTTATAATTAAGACCACATGGTCACTCATGCAAACAGGGTCTAAATTCAAACAGGGGCACGACAATTTGATCATTTAGCATGCAGCGTGACTAGAAATGTTAGTGAGCAGCAGTGCAAAATTGCATAATCTGTGCAAATTTGCTGGAACTAACGAGCTAGTAAACAACAGTAGCAGCCAGAGAAGCTCCATAATATATGTACTAAATTCTAGTAATTAAGATAACGTCATGATCAGCACAAAGCATTCTATCAATTTGTTAACCGGGCTACTGACTATGCATAATCTGAACAAGAACGACACAATGAGTACTTAATATTAACTTCATGAAGAAGGAATCACCAATGCATAAAAGAAAATACTACACAATAAAATGGATGCCAAAGATGCAACATTGATACTGTACCTTTCTTTTGAAGGTGCTAGAACTATGGCAAATGCTTCGTGTAGCTCCTTCTGTACATTAATATAAGGTCAGACATGATCACATATTAGCAATGAGTTCTCAAAAGCTCCTAAGCAGAAGTTGTGGCAAAGAAACTACAGTTCAGTTAAACAAGCAAATTAAATTATATGTGTGCTTGTTGTATCTAACAATATTATATATAGGTAGACTAAACAAAGGGTCAAACTAGGTTTCCCAGATACTAGATTCAAATAAAATCATAGAATAAGCATTAAGCAACATGAACCAAATGTATTTTAGCCATTGATATTAACAATTAGACCAGTGTACTGCAAACATTTCTTTGAATTACTTCCAACCGTGGACAGTTCAAAAATGACAAAATAAAAGATCATTTTATACATAGCCGCATGTACTTCAATGGTATTTTCCTTGTTGAAATCAGAAAATAAGACAAATGATATCGTGAAGTGTTACATTGATCAAACCATAGAACCAATTAAATAGCAAGCAAAGTAGGATACAGTTTTCCAGCATTACCTGATATGAACAATGATTATGGAGATCAACGGAAGACATAAAACAGTCCTGTGTTGGATGTGTCTGGGAAAAAAACAGAGAGAGAAATATGGTAAGCAAAGGCATATATGCCTATCCCAAATTTGTGGGATAGGCATGCAACAAGTAAATCTTAATGGGAGCCAAGCTGCATTAAGTTGAGCTTACATGAATCCAACCAAGCTGATAAGGTGAGCCAATGCTTTGAACAACTCCCAGTATTTCTTCTTCACATGTAGCTTCGCACTGCAAAAAAATAAACATATTTTTCCGTCAACGAAGTGCTGTATTTTAGGCATTGTACTGGATTAACATGAGTAGCACAAACTAAGGGAACATTCAAGAATAGATGTCAGCTTAAAAACACTAACTACACTTGTAGATTTCTGTTTAGGAATTATCAGGGCTGTCACACTAAAATACTCACCTACCTGCACAACAATACAATGCAATGTTAGTTGTCCAACCAAATCACTGTTCATGACTCCTTAGGGAAAAAAAGAAACATACCTCTGGGTCCATTAACAGTGCACCAAAAATAAGCCCACATGTCTCTAAACTTTCTATGGTGTTTGCCTCAGCAACATTTAGGAAACATGATGTCAACTCCTCCGGCTGACAAGAGTAACAAGAAACCATTGGTCAAAACCCAAAAAAAAAAAACAGCCAACTGCGTATACTGGTTACAACTGAAGAGCACGTACAAGAACCACACAAATATATTTGCTAAGCTATAAGCTCGAGAACAATGCCATGATTTTATAAAAGTAAAAGTTGCAGTTTGAACTTACAACATCCACACGTCGATAACGGACAATATCTGAGATGGCATGGTCTGGTTTTGAATCAGCAACTCTTGAGGAAAGCATTGATTGATCCAGATGTACTTGTGACAGGAATGGTGGGTAAGAAGGCTGTTGGATACTCAACTGGCATAATGCTTCTTCCATACCATCCGAAGATACTAACGTGCTTTCTTCTACTGGTACGGACAAATGTATTTCATCGTTAATTTTGGAGCCATATGGCAATGTTTTACTATCACCATGCCGGCCATCCATAGCCGGTAATGAACTGCACAAGTGATGGAATTACATAAGGTAAACAAAAATAAAATTTTATCTTCTCTGTTGTAATGGACTTGCTTTGTCAGAATATCATTATCCATTGATCTTCTGTATACCTCTTATAATTTATTAATACGAAAAAACATTTATTGAAATAAAACAAATGAAATCAAAGTAGTTCCAAAGAAACATTCAGATAACAATGTTTATAAATTACTATAACATTTGAAATGCTATTTGTAAAAGAAATTATAACGATGAATGGAGGGCCAATCAGCATTTTTTTAAAAAATATTTAATTGAGGGAGTGTTTCACAAAGATATTGTGCACAAGATTTGGAACAAAAAACGTTAACAATGGATAATCACTTTTGCAGATAGTAAAGACATTATATGAGCAATCCAAGTATTACCTAGAGATATCACTTCGTGTTATTTCATTATTAGTTGGATACTGGACCTGCAAAAAGTAGGGAATCCATAAGTCAATAGTTATCTGTGATTAAATTCTCAAGAAAATACAATAGTAATATTATACCTTCATAGCAACAACAGGTCCTATCCACCGTCTAGAAAGTCCATCAGGCCCTAATATGGAATGTCTGGATAGTGTATCTTCTTTTGGATAAGGTAGACCAAAATTTCTGTTAAATCTATACTATAAAGAACGAAAACAATTGAAAACGTTTGTTACCTAATTTAGGCCCATCATACCCCTCACGCTGGACCCACCTGTCGGGGCCGAGGAGGGTGGGAGGAGGGTGAGACCCATAGAAATCGAAAGCTAAGGATTGATTCTGCCAAAAACCCATTGTTTTTTTCACCTACCCTGTTTCTAGCCGTGCGTACTACATACAAACGGACGTACGGTAGCGTATATACGAGAGAAAAAGAAATTAACTACCAGGCCATGTAGAGCTACGTAACGGCCCAAAACGCGGCCCAACAAACCAATTCTCCCAGCCGAAACAACCTGGAGTCACACAATTCGTCTCCAACTCAACTCTTTCCTGATTTCTCCGGACTCCCGTCCTCGTCCGAGTGGGCCTGCCAGCGGAAATTTCTTTCTTGCCGCGCGGGCGCTGGTGGTGGCACGAGGCCACACGCGTCCAGGCAGCCGCCGCCGCCGCCGCGCTCACTGCAACTTCCTCCGCGAGTGACGAGGACATCACCGTGCCCACCGTCGTTGAGAACGAGCGTAGGGCCCCGCCTTTGCAAACGCACTGCCAAGGAAACTCGCATGAACACAGCCACAAGGATGTGCACGAGCTGGTGCAAGCAGAGGGCAGCGAGGTTGAGGTCTCCACGTCCGGTCTGTCGTTGTCACAGGTGGTTGTTTGATCAGTTCATTTGGATGCTATATATGGTGCTTCATGGAGTACATTGTGATGACCATTGCCTTTGGTTGCAGATACTGGAGATGGGGATAGTGTCGCACTCTGTGATCATTGGGTTGTCACTGGGAGTATCAAGGAGCCCATGCTCAATCAGGCCGCTTGTCGCAGCTCTTTCGTTCCACCACTTATTCGAGGGGCCGGGTTTGCTCTAGGCGGGTGCATTGCTCAGGTGAGAATTTCAGTAAACTGCCACATTGATTAATTCTCATTATTTGATCAATATAATACTTCACCAAGGATTAATCCATGAGGATGATTTTGCACATAGTGGTGAACATGGGAGTAAATTTATTATGATCGCACTAGATTCCAGTAGCTTATCAGTTTGGTAATGTGTAAGGGGTCATACATTAATTTTCGTTTGGATTTGCTCCTTTGTCAATTTGATGGATGGGGAATCAGTATTTGAGATTTGAGAACATGAACCCGTCCTTGAAACTTTTATAGAAAACTAAATCTGCGGATGTTCCATCGATGTCTTGTCAAGTTTGTTGAAATTATTGTGCAAAATCAAATTATAGAGTAGTAACAAGATTAGATTATTTGAGATTTAAATTTATTGTTTATTGAACAATTTATCCTGTCATTCCAATATCTCCTCATGAATAACACAAACCTAAATTACTTGTTGCTCATCCTTAGGTGGAGTGTTAATTTGGTGCTGGTGTGTTTCTCAGTCTCTAGGCTCCACTGCTTTTGGTGGGACATCACTCATCTAAAGCAGCTGTTTGATACTCTGATGTTGAACTCCTTTGGTTTGAGTAGCGGTTATATAATTTCTCATCGGTGGAAAAGTCCAGCTGATACACCTCAACTTGATATGGGGTGAATGTAATTCATTGTGTTTCTTTCATTGCATTGTTCCTTTTGATAGATTACAAAATGGTATTGGCATGTCAAATTTGACTTTAATAATAATATAAACATGTATTGTACTTTGTTGCAGTATCTTTTTTCTCTCTTTTCAGTTTTTGTTTGTTTGAGTAAATAATATAACCGGGTATCTATGACTTCTCTTCAATGTTATGGTTGTGGGTTGCCCACTACTTTATAAATAGTAATATTGCGGAGTCTTGAAAATTTGGTTGGATGTCCATTTACCCACTGAACCGCATTGGCACTAAATTGTCGCTGGTGGATCTCATTGCTGCAGACTTCTTGGGTGAAAAGATGACAGGGTCGCTGCGACAGCAAGTAATGGCATACATTAATTGCACTGTTCCTCGGTGCGCTCTCCATGTCATCATTTGCAATATGGGCTTGAGATCTGTGCTTGATTACCAGATTATAAGGTGCAGTGATGCCCCGAGAAAATTCCTGTTGTATGTGTACAGTTCTAATGTTTACACGCTATTTTGTTGTGTCTCATAGTAGTAGCTTGCCTGGGCTCATCACAGGATAACATGACCTGTTTTTAAAGGGCATGAAAGAAACACCATTCATGTAAAGGGGGTGGTTTTTTTAATTTTTAGCACAATCATATTATATCATCTAGAAAGTATGGGTGACTAAAGGGAGAAGAAGAAAAGTAGATATTAATATTGTTCAAGAAGTTATTGACAAAATTGAAGTTGATACTGCCATAAGTAATTTCGTATCTAGAATGTCAGATTTTTTTAAGAAATATGTATGAATTATTAGACATGAATGTTTTTATACACCGTAAGTGTGTCTTGGTAGTATTTGTATAGTTGTCATCATCATTTTAATAGGGCCCCATTTTTAGTTTCGCTTAGCTCAGAACCAAACCCCAGAGAACGCTCATGCGATCCACATACCACAGACACCGGAGGGCCAAGGACATAATCGCGATGAGACCTCTTCACCGTTTAGAGAAGAGCTCTGTTTCGATATTTATACCATGCTGTCTCTGTTTTTTTCTTTTGCCTTGTGCCACCAAAATCTTAGGATTGGCTATGGCCCCTCAAAGGTTTGCCTCTTCATGCTTTGCATTTTGTCATTATATAAAAGAATGATGTTTACTATTATAGAAACAAATATTTTAACTCTACGTGCGTGTCGCACGTGCATCTATGCTAGTTTTAGACAAAAGAATAAACAAAAGTTATAATTAGCAATCGAAAAAAGGATGTATTACTAAACAAGACACCCAATTGTTTCGAATGGGACAATCTATATGGTAAAAAAACAAAATTCTTCATCAGTAGAATGTTGCACTGGAAACGGAAGAAAATGCTGAACATGATAGTAGCGGTATGAACGGTTTTGCCAAAGGTAACAAGATTAATGCTTGAATTTTTTGAAAAATGCTTTGAATTTTCAAATTTCAATATCTGTAGAGAACAATTTCACCCTCAGTTGAGATACTGCTTGTTTCCTTTGCAACTTTCTAGCAGATGACATGTGTGATAGGGTTGCTTTGCTTGACAGGAGTAGGTGAGGCACCTGGAGCTCTTGTGTGGATAAGAGGGAGAGGGGAATTAACTTCTTTCATGACTTTCTCTAAATGACTGCCATGCCAGCTCCTAACAACCTGATAATTATCCTAACAAATCCTAATTGTGCCTAACAAATCCTGACTAAACTGAAGTTAAATGTGAGCGAGGGATGACCACCCATACATGCCAAAACGATTACTAAAGAACCATAGATGTATGGTGTTCCAAATGAGTTGATCCACCTATATAGTTGTCGGATATCCTGGAGTTGGAACAGATTAACAACAACAACAACAACAACAACATAACCTTTTGTCCCAAGCAAGTTGGGGTAGGCTAGAGATGAAACCCAAAAGAAACAAGGATAAGAGAGACATAAAAAGGCACAAAATAGACAAAAGGTAGAGTTAGGGAAAAAGAAAAAGATCACAGCTCAGGCACGTTGATTGCTAATCTCCAAGCGCTCCTATCTATAGCTAAATCCCTGGAGATATTCCACTCCTTAAGATCTCTCTTAACCGACTCGTCCCAAGTCAATTTAGGACGTCCTCTACCTCTCTTTACATTATCTATCCGCTTTAAAACCCCACTACGCACTGGCGCCTCAGGAGGCCTCCGTTGGACATGTCCAAACCATCTCAGCCGATGTTGCACCAGTTTCTCCTCGATTGGTGCCACCCCAACCCTATCCCGAATATCTTCATTTCGGACTCTATCCCTTCTAGTGTGCCCGCAAAACCAACGTAACATACGCATCTCTGCTACACTCAGTTGTTGGACATGTCGAAATAACAAGAAATATGATTCATGCCAAGCAAACAATTTTCTTTTGTGCAAAAATAATGAGTAACAATTGTTACAGTGGCAAATAGATCTCGACCTTTAAGCAAATTTATAGGTTGAAGCTTAGAGTGACGGTTCAAACTCGTGCCTCTGGAACAAGATAATAAGCTCTATGAATAGCTAATATGAGCTTTATAAGTTTAGACTGTATTAATAGTGCATAAAGTTTCTATGATGTTACAGGTACACCATTCTACGTGCCAACTAACTTGCCACTGTCATAACTGTTCGCCAACTTTTTAACCCCAAAAACACCCGTGATTCAGCATCAACTGTTAACACTCAGTTTTAACTGAATGAAACTCAACATATCAAAGGAAGATACACATACTGTTCATAAATCTGCCTATCAGGTTTGGCACTCCATGATGATTCCAATCGATGTCTCACAATGTCCTGCAATGATGCAGTAGTATTACCAACCAATAGATAAATAGAAAAACAAAGACGAACTATAATGACAAAAACCAGCGGGTGTAAGAAGTCTTCCATCAAATTGATTCAGAATATATTTCCAAGCTACAAAATCCAGTGCAATGCCACCTATACCTGTGGTGCATGCGAGTCTGCCGAATGCTTGTCGCGTAGGTCCCGTTTAAACAATGAGTTTCTGTATTAGCACCCACATCAAGGTCCGTAATCTGCTGCTGCACGACTGGCTTCAACGACTCTAGCTCATCGATGACATCAAATAATTTCTACAACAAAACAAATGGGACTATGATGCACAAGCGCAGCTAAGAAATAAGATTATGTCCCAAACTTCAGAAGGAGATGATCTTTATTTCCAATTGTTTCATGTTTCCAGAATCAATAGCTAAAGCTTGCGTTTTGTTTCCTTTTATTAACAATGTCAAATCTCAAAAGGTTAACAGTTAACTCGTTCTCCTGCACATTTTTCAAATGTAGTGCAACTGAATTCGTAGTACTATATATATATATATATATATATATATATATATATATATATATATATATATATATATATATATATATATAGTTCTAAACTACACCTAGGGTGTAGAATAGAATTCTACACCTAAGACCCAAACCAGCCAAACCAGATACAAACCCACCCACCGGCCCATCCCACCCCACGTGCCCATTATTCTCCCGTAC
>CM014274.1:87914126-87928553 GCA_004135705.1 Alloteropsis semialata
ATCATATTAAAATAAAATATAATCAAAATTTAATGGCTTACATCTATTATCTTAATACAATAGTGTTAAAAGAAGCCACCACGTTCGCCGAGAGGGCCTAGAAATTCTCACGTTAATCCAAAAAAGAAAAAAATACACACCATTGGATTTTATGTATATCTAACGGTCCTAGAAATTTCCATGTTAATCCTAAAAAGAAAAAATATACGCCATTGGATTTTATGTACATCTAACAGTGTAATTCCCACATTAATCTAAAAAAGAAAAAATATACACCGTTGGATTTTATGTATATCTAATGGTCCTAGAAATTCCCACGTTAATCCAAAAAAGAAAAGAATATACACCATTAGATTTTATGTATATCAAACGGGCCTAGAATTTTCCATGTTAATCAAAAAAGAAAAGAATATACACCGTTGGATTTTATGTATATCTAACGGTCCTAGAAATTTCCATGCTGATCCAAAAAAAAAGAATATACACCGTTAGATTTTATGTATATCAAACGGTCCTAGAAATTCTCACATTAATCCAAAGAAATATGTACTATTGGATTTTATGTATATCTAATGGTCTAATTCCCATGTTAATAAAAAAATATATACCGTTGGATTTTATGTATATCTAACGGTCCTAGAAATTCCCATGTTAATCCAAAAAAGAAAAGAATATACACCATTAGATTTTATGTATATCTAACGATCTATCTTACCCCTAAAAGTTCTAATAAAAATGATTAGTAATAACTAATTTTGGAATAAACAAAATAAATTAGCAATAAGTATCCACGTCGAATACAGTTATAACTCTAAATGAAGATGCCCATGTTAATAAAATAGAAAAGAATATACACTGTTAGCTAATTTTGGAATAAAAAAAGTAAATTAGCAACAAGTGTCCACGTCGAATACGGTTATAACTCTAAATGAAGATGCAAATAAAACATCGATCTGATTTTTATTTATTTTTAACTTCTGGTGATTCAATTAGCAGTCCTGCAAGATCAATGCAAAAGTATCAAGGTGGCGCGGATGATATGACCACCGAAAGGATCCTAAGTGCCATGTAAAGGCCGTGCTACCCGTGCGAAAGAGCAACATATATAGTTGTCGACGAAGCCAAAACGTTGCTAGAAGTTGGCGATTTTCCATGACTCATACACCACTTTTTTTGCAGGAGCATCATAGAGAAACACAGGATACATCGTTTTTCGTGTCTGAATTTGCAGCTATTCGAGCCGTGATGTGTGTGAGACTCTGGCTGGCAGCGGGCAGGCAACACACCAATTGTGAAAATTGAGCAATGATATGGCTAAAAGTTGAAGTCGTGTCCGCATGCTGCGTCCATTCAAGGGTACAGTAAATTGCATACGCGTGGCTGATGACCAGCTGAAGTGCTGCATATATACTAGCCACGTCGTGCGTATATGACTGGCTGAAATACAGAAACGATCGATGACGATGACAGCGTGCAGATCGATTGTGAACCAGATCAAGTAGGCTATAGAAGTTGCGTGCACGTATGAGTTGCATTGTTTTGGAACTGTGTGATTCAATAGCGTAGGTGCTCCGCCACATGGACAAATAGATGGCATCAGAAGATGCTACCCTTAGCCACATGGTGCTGCAAAGGAAGAAATCGATAAAATTCGCGTGTTTTATACACGCGCCCATGCATGCTATTGTATCCAATCTCTAGACCCTTTATTGGATAATCCCATATTGCCACTAAATAGATGGGATAATCTCCAGCAGATGCATACAAGAAAAAAAAGACAGGATGGCCAATTCATTAGAGTCGGGTTATGAAGATTTTTTTTTGAAACACCAGTACAGACAAAGACGCTCAAACACGTATGCACACTCACCCCTATGAATACACGCACATAAACACTAACCTTATTAGCACCTCCAAAAGATTTGGGCTGTTGTTCCGATCTTGAGATTGACAAAGTCACCACAGACGCCTCGCTGTGCGACACCCGCGCAAAGTTAGGAACTCGAACCCGGTGGACAAATTTCATCACAAGAAACCTAAGCAACTATGCTACGATTAATTCATGGCATAAAGATTTTTTTAGGGCTAATAGTATCCCACCAAATTTGTTGACAAAGATATTTCACCAGCCATGATTTCAAGCAAACGTAGATAATCTTAGATTTATGAATCGAAAAGGAAAAATATACACGGTTACGATGATCTATCGGTCTATGTTATCCTAATAAAAGATCCTTATTAAAATAATTAAGAGTAGCTAATTTCAGAATAAAAAATTAGTAAATTAGCACCAAAGAATCCACATCAAATACAATTATTAAATATTTAAATTTGAAATAGAAACAAAAATTAGCACGGGACCAAAGAGTACATATCAAATATAAATAGTAAATATATAAATTACAAATTAAAAAATATAAATTAGCAATTAACTCATGAGTCTATATCAAGTACAATAAATACATAGCTTATTCCATCATAAAAATAAGGAAATTAATAGTTGTTTTGTGTATGAAATTGGAAGCAATATATAGCTAAATAAAAAGTATGTGTCAAATACAATTAACAAAGATCTAAATGGATACAAACTAATTAAACACTTATTATATTATTATATATCTTTGATGGTAATTAAAAAAAATATTATATATATTTATTAGCATGTATTAAATATAATTGCTAAAAAATTAAATAGATACAAATAAATCTTATTTTTGACATGGGACCTGAAATTACCATGCTAATAAAAAATAATACACAACATTGATTTTATAAGATAATATTAATCATTTAAATTAGTCCAATGAGTTTGTTAAATTCGATTAACAAGAGATAATTAGTAGTATTATATATAAATTTGGAAGAAGACAGAAAAATAAAAATTATATGCAAAACACAAATAAATATAATACAAGAAAAAATAAAAAATGGTATTTCATTTAATTTATCTTTGAAGAATTTACTTAGACAAATATTAGAAGAACAACAATTATATCATGGCTATAGAGTCATGTCATAGCCACTACATGATCGCATTAGAATTAGGCATTCAAGACCGAGTATCATCCTACTGTGGCAACTAAGGCATGGTGACAAACCACTAGCAACAATGAGAAGTAGAAATATGGTGATGTCTTGCTATGTAGTATTGTGATTAGTGGATAAATGAGATCTGATGCAATTACGTGCAGAGTTCTAACAATATCCATAACAAAGCAACATGTAAATCGAGACTTGACATGCACATCCATCCATAGCAAGTTGAATGCTTGCGTTCAAAAAGAGGAAAGAACATGCATGGTAAAATGTTAAGCGTCAAAAATACATCTTCGCGGCACAGCGGGTAAAACCCCTTAGAAGCAAAAGCAGGAGAAAGATGATAAGTTCAAAGAAAAATGCTATACCATGCCAACTGCAATAATGAATGTAAAAAATCATTATAGAAGCGTGCATAGAATAAAAATGGTGAAAAAACATAAGTACCTTAGCTTGATCCGACTAGAAAAATAAATAAATGACACCGTTAGAAATAAAACTATATGCATTTGTTTTTTAAATTTGAACAAATGTTTAACATCTGATGGAAGACAAACGTGAGAGACAAGGACTTGCATCCTTCATATAAGTGCTTTGAGTAACTAATAGAGTAGAAGGAAGATGAGAAAAAATGTGATGGAGACAGAGATACAACCAAATGAAGAGACCACACAGAGTGAGGGCCGATGACTCAACAAACATGCATGAGGTTGGGATATAGCAATTGGATATTGGGGGAGCAAAAAAATGGTAATGGTGCGCATTGAGCCAATAATCTAGATCTCAAACTCAAATTCAAAATTAAATTAAACTAAAAATTAAATGGTAATAGTATGCATGGGACAAAAGCCAAAAATGATGCATATATTGCCCATTAAGGTTTCAAATTTAAACTCAAAATTAAATTCTAACTATTAATAAAAATGGTATGCATTGAGCCAATAACCTATGTCTCCCTCTAAACATGAAAAATATAATTCATCAACATCACTACAACTTTCAACGAAAAATGTGCATTGCCAATTAAAAAATTTAAAAATACAACTATTTTAAAATATATTATATTTATATTAATTATATTTTAAACTAAAAATTCATATAAGTTGTTTTCTCATGCTCCAAAAAACTCTGGTATATTACTCTGGGTTTGTTGTTCAAAATAATTACAATGACAAGACTAAATAATACTATTTTTAACTATTAATTTGAATTCAAAATCTATTTGTTAAGAAAACAAACACTAGCCTCCCGCGCTATTTGCGCGGGCCACCTTGCTAGTTATTATAATTAGATGGTAGATATCAGCCGCAATCTTGCAAAAGCTAGTCCACTACAGATTGCCGGACTGTATAAAATACAAGAGTTAATTCCTTCAATGCCATTGAAATTTATATCGATTCCTTCAATGTCACCAAAATTCTCCTCCTCCCTTTATTGCCATTGTTTCTAAATTCCCTTCCCTTCATGGCCATTCCGTTATGTCTTCCGTCATGGCCTGTCTGTCCCGTCATTTTGATAGGTGTTCCGTGTTCCAAGGGGCTGGCGTTCAGCATGTAGTCCATCAGTGCGCGCCGTGCTAGGATCATCGGGCTCGCGCTTCCATCTAGCTTGTTAACTCGGCAGACACTCCATGCTCTAGGGGCTCGCATTCAGCATGGAGCCCATCTGCAGACCATCGGCCTGCACTGCGGTAATCTCCTCGCGCTCGCGCTGCACCACACCATGCCGCTGCTGCCCATCACCCTCCGGCGAAGCCTGGCATCGTCTCCATCTTTGCTGACCCAGTGTCCTAGTCTACCATCTCCACACCACGAGGTCCTGAGACTTCCTGCAGCCGCCGGTGGCGGCATCGGCGTCGGACGGCGCGGCGTGAGGAGCCATGGACTGCAGACGGCGTGTAAGCGGACAGAGTCGGCTACGTCAAGAGACGGCCTGAGATGCTGCGGAGGTGCGGAGCAGGTCCGACGGGAGCTCTGACCACTCGGATTTGGCGGCGGCAGCTCGCCCTTGGACGACGTCGTCGTCCACGGCCGCTGGGAGCAGCTCGTGCCCGATTCCATCAACGGCTTAGGTAGATAAGGTTCTGGTGGGCCATGCTATCAGTGACATATAGGGATTGAGAACTTAATGGAATGGCAATGAGGGAAGTGGAATTTATAAACAATGGCAACGAAGGAAAGAGAAGAATTTTGATGACATTGAAGAAATTGTTATAAATTCTAATGGCATTGAAGGAATTAACTCAAAATACAAGATCCCAAATTTTACAATTGAATTGCAAAAGCTGCCCGTTTGTTTCAGTTTTATTCGAAAACCCACACAATCCAAAAGAGAGGATTTGCCGCTGGAGTTCATAATGGTGGCTGAAATAGTAGAGACGAAGAGTACAGAATACAGATAGATGATGAAGCAGAGCAATGTACAATACTCATCACCGGTTGACCCCTTCACCTCAATTAAGCGCGGCAAGGCGGTGCACAAATCGCTTCAATATTCCCATAAGCTCCTCCGTCGCCTCGCTCCACTGCCCGACAGAGAAGCCATGGCGCTCCCCCGCAAACTCGGCGAGCTCCACATCCTTCCCCATCTCCTTCAGCCTCGCGGCGTAGCGCAACACGTGTCCGCGCAGCACGTCGCGCGCGGGCGCCACGACGAGCGCCGGCGGCAGCGGCAGCGCCTCCAGGCTCGGGCTGTCCGGGCCGAACGGGTTCGCCAGCGGGTGGTCCCTGGAGGCCCCCACCGGCAGCGCCATGCGCCAGAGCTGGTCGCACATCTCGACCGACAGGGACGCGCCGGCCGGGGGATCGGACTCCGTCGCCGTGCGCTCCTCGCTGCTGAAGAACGCGGAGAGGAGGACGTACCCGGCGACGCGCAGCGGGGCGACCGCGATCTGCCCGGCGGCGACCCGGACCGCGACGTGATGGGCCAGATTGGCGCCGGCCGACACGCCGGACACGAACGTCCGGGAGAAGTCGGCCGAGGACTCGGCGAACCACGGGTCGGCGCCTGCGCCCGGTGCGGCTGCCTGCGCGCGCAGCCATGCGAAGAACGTCGCGGCGTCCTCGATGGCCGCGGGGAGGCGGTGCTCGGGGGCGAGGCAGTACTGGACGGAGAGCACGACGGCGTGGACCCCGGCGGCGAAGCGTTGGCAGAAGGCGTGGAACGCGGCCTGGTCGTAGGCGCCGACGCAGTAGCCGCCTCCGTGGAAGTACACGAGCACCGGGAGCTTGGCGCCGCCTTCGCCGGTGCCGTTGGGCGCGGCCTCGACGACGGCCTGTACATGCGGACCCTGAGCCCACGCGTCGGGTCGTACACGACGTCCTTCCACTGAACGCCCGGGACTTCCGGGAACGCCGCTCCCGGCGGCATGAGGACGGACTCGTCGCCGCGGACCACGGAGCCGTCGCTGAGGAGGCGGACGACGCCGAGGAAGTCCTCCACGACTCGCGGCGCGGTGACGCCGGACATGGGATCGAGGACGATGCCGGCGGATACTAGCTTCTAGTTTTGCAGCTCGATGACGCGAACCGACGATTTGCAGCGGCCAGCGGAGTTCTGTGGAATTTTTTTTTTTACCAGTACTTTGGGCGTCTGTGCTGCAGATATTTTTATAGTAGTACTTTGTTCTTTGTCGATCTTTCTGAACACAAATTGAAGTCAAACAGAGCACGCGATCCATGAAGGTTCGTGCTGTGGCGACTTCCAGTCAGCGTTCGCAGTCTCATGTGGACTGGACTAGCGTAGGGATTAGCGAATGGGCCACGTGTCGGCATGAGAATGGCTTGAGGCAAAAGCAGGACAGCAATGGGGGCAAAGGTCAGGCTTTTTTCTTCCAAATGCCTGGCACGTGTTGTTATTTTTCACAAGTTTTCTTCGAATGATAAAATGGTCACGTAACAGGAGAACTTTCGAGGGACTTTGTCAAGGAAGAAGTGTTGTGCTCTCCTACAAAACTTTAGTCCTCATTTTTTTGTGACTAAATTTTTTGTGTGGGCTAAACTTTACCCCTCCTGTTTGGATTTTTAACTACTAAAATTTACTAGCTACTAAATTGTAGTCTATAGGATCCAAAAAAGGCTTTAGTATCTGAGTCTGAGCTATTATACATCTATGTAAGACCCTATTTGATTCTTTCTTAAATAATATAGTAGCACTCCTATCTTTATTTCAAAAAAAAAATCATGTTGTCTACTCTTCCGTCTTACAATCCGTCCTATATTTTCTAGATTTTTAGTTTGAGTAAAATACATGAGCGGTCCTAGATCTTGCTTTGAAGTGTCATCTAGGTCTTTAAATTTTCAAAATATATTTTTAGGTCTCCAAACTTGTCTAGAAGTGTCATTGGGTCCCTAAACTCTCAACATGCATCTCCAGACTCTAGGTCCCCGTACTTGTCTCGATGTGTCATTTGTGTCCCTAAACTCTAAAGGTGAATTTTCATATCGCTGAAAATCACCATTGATTAATGTATTTGAAATGGATTTTTTTGAGCTTTTTGCTCGTTTCATTTTAATTTTGAATTAGCTACTTATTAATCATACTCAACATGGGTTAATCAATACCATTGGGTCATTAAAAAAATCAATGGTGGATATTACAGTTTTCTTGTTTAACACGGCAATATCTACTCTAATCTTGAAAATTGTTTACTAGCAGATTATATTTTAAAATGCATGGGCTTTGTATAACTTTATTAAGGTAATTTATTCTTATTCTCAATAAAAATCAAAATAGCATTTTTGAAATTCAAAGTAGCAAAAATCATTTTTATTAACTTAAAGTAGCAAAACAACATTTTTATTAAATTTAAATAGCACATTAATAGCTTAGGGACATGCATGACACCGCGGGACAAGTTTATGAACCTAAAGATGCATTTGTAGAAATTCGTCCAAAAAAGAATGCAATTCTAGATTTGAGATGAGTCAAACTTGCTTATGTTTGACTATATTTATAGAAAATTTTATTAACTTTTATTATAGCAAATATGCATACAATGAAAATATATTTCACAGTAAATCTTTTAACTTTTATATGGTACTATAAATCATTTTTATTTTTTGTACATGTTTGATCAAAGTTGAGATGAATTGACTTCCTGGAAAGCGAGAATTTCATTGTTTTTTGACGAAGGAAACATGTGCTATAGTACTGACTCGTGCTATCTGTGTCCATTCTGATCTGTTCTGACCATTTGTTGGCCATGGGCCCTCGCGAGTTCAGTTCTGACCATTTGTTGGCCATCGGCCATGATGCTGAACAAATTCAGTAGCAGTACAGTGAGCATGCGTCCATGTGTCTTGGATCCATGGCGGACAAGGTAGCTCATGATGATCTGCTTCCTGTAATGTCCGTGGTGGAGACGAAGGTGGCCGCCGCTCGTCCCGTCCAACTGGCCGCAGGATGGTCGCTCCTCACCGGCGTCGTCTTCATGCTCTCCCCTGTATTCGCCTACGCTCTCACCTACATATTCGACCACTACAACGTCCCTGCGACCCGGTAATGAATTATTCCCTTGGACACGCTAGATATTCGGTCGATCATGGCACAGATGCACTGAGTTCCTGCTTGTACGCCTTCGTGTTCGTGCAGTCCTCGTTTGTTCTGCGGTGCCTCGAGCTGACGGACGCGGAGGCCGCCGAGGAAGGCGCCCTCTGGAGCGGGATGATGTGGTGCGCCGCGCCCCAGGTGGCCGCGGCGGCGCTGGCGCTGCTGCTCCCGTCCCGCCGCCGCCGCCGGGCCCGGCGGGCCCTCGCCTACGTCGCGCTCGCGGCCGCGGTCGCCAGCCACTGCGTGCGCGTCATCGCCGTCCGCGTCTTGCTCGCGCCGACCCAGGATACCTCTTCCTCAGGATCTCCTCCGGCACGACCATCTTCATGCTCGCGGTCGGTGACCTCGTTTGCTTCCTGGACCTCCTCCTGGGATGCGAGGAGTAAACGAGCAAGCAAGCGTACCAAGTGTCCATGGACAATGGATCAGAAAGGGATTGGATCTCCTTATCTCCATGTCCATGGATGGATCTGTTGGGATATTTGTGATCTGTAAAGGTTACACAGTAATGCTACAGTAAACTACAGTAATGCTATAGTGATTCATTAAATGAAGAAGATAAGGGGTTCCATCCCGTTCTGATCGGAAACGGGAATCGACCCAAGGGGTGTCGGTCCCCCTGGTGAGCCAAGGCCTACAAAGGGAGGATGAAACTCCCTGTAAAGAGCACCGATCGCTTGCTTTGGCCATCACCAGGACAACAACCGACACACATACACATCCATAACCAAGACAAGAACAAGTTGCAAGAGATCATGGGTGGTTCTAATGATCGAGGTATGATCTTATTCAACTATCAGTGGTTCCTTTTTTGAGCTTAAGATCCTAAAATACCTAACAATGGCATCAAGAGCTTGGTTAGTATCAAAATGCAACCCTATGGGTATACTGAGCAAGCAATTCATGATATATAAGATGTTCTTGTTCGAATTGTTCATCATGTTCATGGTTAAACATACTGTTAAGATGAAATTTTGCCCAAAATCATGCAATTTCGATGCCCATGTAAGCATAAAAGGCCTTGGGTTTCGGATCAAGCACTGAGAAGAAGGGGAAAAGTGAAAATCAAATGTAAACCCTAATAAAATCCCCAAATCTAAAAACCCTAGCTACAAGAAAATCCCCAAATCCTTAAGAACCCTAACCCTAGTCTTAAAGGGGGCGGTGGGACTCACCTCAGGGCAGCGGTGGCCCTGGCCGCCGTCGCCGCCACCTAATGGCGAGCGCGCGCTCGGGGCTTGGCCCCGAGCGGCCTCGCGGCTCACCATGGCTGGCCGGTTCAGCCGTGCCGGCCCTCCTCCACTGAGTCAAGCAGCTTCGCCGCCGACCGGATCCGGCGTGCATCGCGCACGCCGCCGTGGATCCGAGCCAGGACCGGCGGAGACCCTAAGGGCGCCGACGAGCATAGCTCGACGGAGCTGCGCGCCGGCCACGGCCGCGTGCAACTCCGGCGAGCAAGGCTCGTCAACGCCGCGTTGTTTCCCCTCCGCGCCGGCGCTTGGCCACCGCCTTGCCTCGCTCGGCCACCGCGCCGCCCGTTCGCCGCACGGGAGAGGAGAAAGAGCCGGGGGAGGAAGAGAATGAAAGCTAGGGTTACGGGAGGCGGTCAGCCGGCGGGTTTTGATCCGCTCGGGCGCGATGCGCGCCGTCGGATCACCATCCGACGGCTCGCGATGGCTGGTCGCCCAGCAGACCTTGTTGGGCCGACGGGATAAGGCGGCCGCCGCCGCTTTCTCGGCCCAGGCCCAGGTTGTTGGGCCTAGAGCCCGGGCGGGAGGCCGAGCGGCCTAAACGGGCCGGGCCAAAATCAGCCCCACTTGAAAAATTCACATATGGCCCTCGGTTTTAATATTTTTTCTGAATTTTTACTCAATGGGCTGCATAGTGTTGGGCCAAATGACATAATGGGCTGAAAAAATTTAGACTAATGATTTATTTTATCTCATATACATATAAACATCATTATGATTATTATTTTATGTTTAAATTTTTAAAGATCTTATATTATGCTTTAGCAAATAACGATAAGAATAATGAATAGACTTGTTATATGATAAAATTTTCACATGGTCTTTTATTTCATGATATTTATATTACGGCTATTTATTTCAAGTCATTATTTCATGTGTTATAATATTATGATTTTATTCCGCTGCAAATAATTACTCTGATTAAGTGTGACAAATAATTTTCATTCTAGCCAAAGCTGGTTGACTTTTATTTGATCACAAATTTTATTAATTCAATTCAATTCTGGCCAAAGTTGATTTGATTGAATTAATAAAAGAAGATTATGGAATTTTATAAAGTGTGATTATGTATTTATTTTTCTGGCCAAAGCTGATTAATAAATACTTATTCACAAAATTTTGTTGCTCATTTCCCTTTCTAGCCAAGCTGACTGGGTTTTGATCAATAAAAGAAGATGCTTACTAAAGTTGTTGATTCTCTTATGCAGCATCTTATGCCTCACAGGTTGCCGGCACTATAGGCAATATTGAGCAACTTAATGGAAGCAATTATACCTCATGGAAGGAGAAGCTGGAGATCACTCTGGCACTGCTGGACATTGATTATGCCCTTCATAAAGATCCACCGGTTGAGCCTAAACCGGAAGAGGCAAATTATGAGACCCTTGAGAAGGAGTATGATATGGAAAAGGCAAAGTGGGATACATCAAACCACAAATGCTTGATGATCATTAGGAGCTCCATTATTGACACCATAAGGGGTGCAATACCAGATACTCAGACTACCAGGGAATATCTGGCTAAAGTTAAGGAACAATTCAAAGGTTCCTCTAAAGCTTATGCCACCACCCTCATCAAAAGTTGGTTGGAGAAAAATATGATGCTACTGGAAGTCTGAGGGAGCACATTATGAAGAAATGTCACATGGCCTCAAAGCTTAAGACAATGGAAATGGAAATCTTTGACGGTTTTCTTGTCCATTTTATTATGTCATTCTTGCCCCAGGATTTTTCGTCGTTTACGATCAACTATAATTCCATAAAGATTAAGTAGGGCATAGATGAATTGATAGCCATGTGTGTGCAAGAAGAAGAAAGGCTTAAGGCTGAAAGAATTGATCATGCAAATCAATTTCAGCATTCTGAAAAGAAAAGAAATAAGAAATTCAAGAAGGAATACTTAAAGCCTAAGCCGGGTCAATTTAAGAAAAAAGGACAATCTTCCAAACAATCTCAGCAGAATAAGTCTGGAGAAAATTCCAATACGAAACAAAAGGGGAAAGGTCCCGAAGGATACCACTTTTGTGGAAAAAGTGGACATTTTCAGAAGGATTGTATTGGATTTATGAGATGGCTCAGTAAGAAAGGTACTGATGTTATTACTTTCATTGATGAATCCCTACATATTGATTATACCACTGTCGGGGTTCTCTACCGCCGACAAGTAAATTTCCTACGATCGCGTGTCAGGGCTCGGATGGTGACTCGAGAGACAGGGGGTTTTAGACTGGTTCGGGCCTCCGGAGAGTAATACCCTACGTCCAGTGTGAGCCGGTGTTCTCAAGTCCAAGTCTGTAGTAGGGGTGTACAAACTAGTCGGGAGAGGGAGAGGGTCCCAAGTCCCTGAGCGGTGCGAATGAGCGTGTTGCGTGTGCTGTGTCCGAGTGTTCGACTAGTGTTCGAATGTCCCCCACTGATGTCCCCTTGTCCCCTTTTATAGCCTCAAGGAGAGAAGGGAGTGGGGGGTAAGAAAGAAGAAAATTACAAGGGGAGTTACTGCCCCCGAGAACTTCAACCAGCGTCGCTCGCCGAGCCGTACAGGGAGCAGGTGTTGACGGAGTGGGCGCCCCGCCGGACCCGGGATCGTACATCCCGAGTGGTTGGAGTCGATGCCTTCCCGGGTAAGCTCCCGGGTAGTTTCCGGGTCGTGGTTGACTTGCTCGAGGTCCTCGGGCGCTCCAGGTGTCCTGCTCGGGTTCCAGGTGTCGTCGGTGGATGCCTGGAGTTGTACTTGGGCGCCCGGTGTAGCGCATGCATTCCTCTCAGGACTGTAGCGCTCCTGTTCGGACGAGACGGGCGTCACTGTGGCTGCCGTGGCGAAGGACGGACGCCCATCATGTTCTGACGCGGCGGGTACCAAGTGGGTACGGCGCAGGACGGGCCGGGACGAGGCCGGGTAGTTTTACCCGAGGAGCGGGAGACTCCTCGGAGGCGGAGAACTTCTCGGGCGATCCGGGAAGTCACTCGGGGACGGAGAACTCCTCGGGCGAACCGGGAGGCTACTCGGAGGCGGAGAACCTCTCGGGCGAATCGGAGAACCACTCGGGCGACCCAAGTAGTCGGGGTATGGGGAGTTTGCCTTGCTTTGGGTCTTCGGTTTTTGTTTTTTGAGGGGTGGATTATCGTGAGCCCCCGGATTAAGGGTTTGATGGGGGACCCCTAATTCGGACCCTCGTCAGTAGCCCCCGAGCCTGGGGGGGAGATGAAGGCTCGCGCCCAGGCTGAATGGTAGCACGGATATGGTAAGTTGCAGTTTCTCCGGTGGGGGCGCGCGAGCGCACCCGCCGGGTGTAGCCCCCGAGCCTTGAGAAGAGCTGGTGCTCTTGTTAAGGTTTTGTGCCCGGGTGGTCTGCCTTGTATGTTGTCGGGGTCGAAAAGTTTGTCGGGGACGAAGATCTTGTCGGGGACGAGAAGCTTGTCGGGGACGCTTCTTTGGTGGGCCGGACAGCTGACCGTCCGTTGATGGGCCGGGAACGGAAGCGTCGGCCCGGTCCCCCGCCGCGTGGGGAGGTGGGCGCGCCTTTTGAGGAGGTCAGGCGAAGCGACGTGCGCACGTCGCCGCGGCGCCAGTGGTGGGCCCGCGCAATTAAGGCAGCGGCCGTTTCGTCTCGCCCCTTTTTATAGCCGCGTGCTGCGGCGGCCTCGGGTTTTACCCCGGCCCGAGCTTTCCAACTTTTCGTTGCGCGCTTCGTCTCCTTCGTCGCCGCCGCTCGTTTCCTTGCGTCTTCCGCCGCCGTCGCCTCGCCGTTCCGGGGAGCGAGTGACCAAGCCCCACATCCCGCCGGCGTTCTTCCTTCGGATTGCTTGAAGATGTCGACCTGGGAGCGCTCCCGCGTCTCGCTCCGGCAGCTGGAGGGTCTCGTGGCGGAAGGACTGCTTCCGCCGTTGACGGAGGCCGGGGAGTGGAAGGTGCCCGGCGTCGAGGACTACCCCCAACCGCCGGAGGGGTACGTTGTTTCTTTCGTCGCCTTCCACGAGCGCGGGTTCTCCGTCCCCGCCGGAAGGTTCATCCGCGCCGTACTCAACGAGTACGGGCTGGAGCTCCACCACCTCAACCCCAACGGAGTCCAGCAGATGGCGGTGTTCGTGGCTCTCTGCGAGGGGTACCTGGGGATAGGGGCCCATTGGGACCTCTTCAGGTACTTCTTCAAGTTTTCGTTGCACTCCGCGGAGGGCGGAGCCCCCGCGACGATTGGTTGTGCCGTGCTGAAGGCGAAGCAGGGGCGGCTGAAGGCCTACATCTCGGGGACCTTGACCAGCTCGAACAAGGGCTGGCACCCGCTGTGGTTCTACTTGAAGAACGACAGCAGAAACCCCCTTCCGGCGTACACCGGAAAAACCTTCGAGAAGTTGCCCGAGGCATGGGCGTACGGGCCCGAGAAGGAGCGGCAAGAGAAGGTTCTCGGGGACATCTGGGAGGCCCTCGCCCGGCTCCGCGACGCGAGGGTGTCCACCGCAGAAGTCCTCGGCGGGTACCTCTCGAGAGGTATCGTGCCGCTGAGGCGGCGCACTCTCCAGATCTGGGAGATGATCCCGAAGAATGCCCCCTTCGAGGGGACCGTGACGATGATCCCCCCGCCGTCGGGGGACGA
>CM014274.1:87932784-87964408 GCA_004135705.1 Alloteropsis semialata
CCGACGTGATGTCAGCCACCTCGAAGGTGAGAAACTCTGATCGGATGTTTTTGCCCTCTACGAGGGTCACCTGCAGATCGATCCTCCCCAAGGGAAAGGCTTGAATGCCTGGTATGACCCCATAGAAAGGCTTCTCCACAGGGGACAAGGACCTTCTTGGGATCCCAAGTTCGTCAAAAGCGTTGACAAACAGGAGGTTGAGGGCGCTTCCACTGTCGATCAGGGTTCGCCCGATCTTGCGGGGCCCGATCCAAGGCTTGATGCACAGTGGGAGTAGCGGCCCGTCGTAAAGCGTCTCGGGGTGATCCCTTTGATCGAATGTGATCGGGATTTCTGACCACCTCAAGAGTTGCTTGCAGGGCTCGACGCTGTTTATCTGCCTCTCGACCATCTTGAGCTGGGACTTGGAGGTTCGGGTTGAACAGCCACCGAAAATCGTGGCGATCTCCAGATCTTCGGGGAGATCTGGCTCATCATCACAATCCATGTAGTTTGCCGCGCGAGGGTTGTGAGCTGCCTGGTCACGTGGAGCCCCCTGCTGCTGGCTCTCCTCCTCCTGCTTCTGCTTCTTGTACACCGTGCAGTCCACGAAGTGATGCTTCGTAGATCGGTGAATCGGGCAGTACATCGGGAGGTTATCCGGTTTGCCTTGACGCCTGTACGGGGGCTTGTTGTCCACGGCCATGACTTCGTCACCCTCGGTCTTGCGCTTCTTGTTTTTGTGTTTATTTCTTCTTGCCTTCCCCGGCTGGCTGGCTTTGTTCGGGCTTTCCGTGAACCCGTGCTCGGGCGTCCGCCATCTTGGCGGTTTCTTCCAGGATCCCGTATAGCTCTGCCACCGTCTTCGGGTTCTTCTTGGCAAGTTCCTCCGCCGTTCGCTCGTCTTTGCAACCTTGATTGAAGGCCACAATCACCCGATCATCCACCATGTCGGGGATGGTGTTACGGGTGTCGCTGAACCTGCGGATGTAGTCCCGGAGGGATTCTCCAGGCTTCTGCACACAGTTGAGCAGATCTCCCTCATGCCCGGGGCGTTTATAGGTGCCTTGAAAATTGGCTTCAAACGTCTCCCGGAGATGAGTCCATGACTTGATGCTGGCCTCGGGCAGGTTCATGAGCCACGTACGGGCTGATCCCTGCAGAGCAGTCGGCAAGTAGTTGGCTTTGACATAGTCGTCACCCCCGGTGGCATCGATGATCATGGAATAGATCTGAATTCACTCGCGGGGGTTGGTCGTTCCATCATACTTCTCGATGTTAGTATGACGAAACTTTTTCGGCCACCTGACCTTGCGCAGGGCTGGAGTACGCAAGGCATCCCCCCGTGCCTGGTCGGGAGTCACGTGGCGGCGAATCTTGATGGGACCGATAGTAACCCTCACGTGCTCGGTAATCTCGATTGTAATTGAGAGTTTCCCGAGCGTCGCGAGTGCGACGATTGCGCTCGAGTTGTGGCCTCATGTCGCGCCCCTCGTGTGGGCGATAGTATGGTCGTCCGTTGACAGATCGAGATCGAACCGGCTGCGGTTCACGTGGTCTGTTTGACGGAGCTGGTGGTGCGGCAGCGGCGGCTTCAATGTGCTCTTTGGCCTTGTCCGCTGCTTCCCGAGCCTTCTTGGCTATGGTGGCCATCGGAGTCCCTTCGGCCATTGCTTCCATGGTCTCCAAGAGGGTTCGGATCTGCAGATTGTCCTGTTCGACGGCCCGGAAATCGTTGTTGAGATCTCGGGGAGCCAATGAGGATGCAACCTGCTGTGTACGGGTTTTAGCCGTTTGAAGTGTCGGTGCGTTGCTCAAACGTGGAGGAGGCACGGGTCGACGCGAGCTAGATGACTCGGCAACGGCCTCTGTCCCGTTTGCGTTTAGCACATGGATGCGGCGGTCTTCGGATTGTTCTGTCCCATTGCTAGATCCACTGTAGTCGAGATCCAACTGCGCAGTGCGATCTGCAATGTCTTCAGGAGTTGGCTCCGTGAAGGTGGCGAAAACTTCCCGACCAGCGCATGTGAGATCGGGATCATGGATCCCTGTCATCTTGAGCTCGTAGTCGCCTTGGTGCTCGAACACGAGATCTCCGAAGCGGATCTCCCGTGCAGGCACTAGATGGCGGTGAGCGTAGAGATCGGAAGCGGAAGTAGAGCTCCCGATCGCTTCCGACTTGACCGAACTGGGCATGTAGGGCATCGAGGAACTCGACGCGTCGGCGATCCAGACTCTGTTGATGATCGGCATGATCTTTCTTCACGCAAGGGCCCCTACCTGGCGCGCCTCTGTCGAGGTTGTACTCGTCAGATATTTGTCCGGCAGGCACCCCGCTTCGTGCGAAGATTGATCACGGTGATGAACAGAAAGACACGGGATTTTTATACTGGTTCGGGCCCTCGAGATCGAGTAATAACCCTACGTCCAGTTGCTGCTTGTATTATTTCGTCGAGTACAAATTACAATGCGTAACAAGTACCCTCGGGTGGATTGTCTAAGATTACAAATCAATGGAACATACCCTCTACGCACAGGACCCCCGCTATTTATACCCAGGGAGACGTGCCTTACAAGACAAAACAGACCTAAACCTAGTAGGACTCGAACTGTCTTCGGGCTTCCCTTCTGCGATCAGGCCATCGTGTCTTGTTCGGAGTCTTGGTCGTCTTGGAATGGCACGAGCAACTCACCATATGATGGTAACACTAGAATTTGCAATAGATACCACATGAATGCAAGAGATATGAAAGGTAGCAAATGCAAATCTAGCAAGGTAAATAGGCAAAGAATTTGAATTGAATTACCATTACCTTATTTACCTTAGTGTGGAGGATTTGGGCAAATGATGTCCAATCTTGTGAGCTTGGCTACTTGATGTGATCTTTTCTCCTCTTCTTGTGAGCCAAGCCTCCAAATCCCCCGAAGCCAATCTTGGGCTTCAAGTATCCTTTGGAACCCAAACCTTTTGGGGCCCCTTCATGTTGGTGATGACTTCCTTGGGCACCCAAATGGGTCGGTTCCATCCCCACTCCTTCATCTTGGGCTTCCCAACCGTACTAGCAACAACCTTGCCATTAGCATTCTTTTTAAGGACATAGGTGTTGGATTTTACCTTGTTCTTGCGGTTGGGCTTGGTGTAGATGAGGGAGCTCTTGATGGTGGTTTTGGCCTTCTTCTTCTCACTTTTGGGCGTCCCCTTGACAAGTGGGCATTGATAGAACTTGTGGCCTTCCTTGTAGCACTTGAAGCAAGTCACGGTTTCACCCTTCTCAAGCTTGTTCACCATGTCATCACGGTTATCTTGAGAAGGTTGGACATTGCTCCCAATGCTCTTGCCCTTCAAGTTTGCCAAGCTTTGCCTAAGACTCTCCAATTCTTGCTTGAGCTCTTCATTCTCCTTGGCAATGAGATCATCTAGAGTTTCTACAACAATTTTCTCAAAGCATTTCTCATTGCAAGGGGGTGAGCAAGATTCATCAATTAAATCAATGCAAGAAGTAGAGGCATCAACCTTGGAGATAGTAATATCACAAGAAATAGATTTCTCCAATCTTAACAAAGAGTCCTTAGATTGATTGTTAAGGCTCTCAATTTTGAGTTCTTCATGCTCCTTGCTAAGCAATTGGTATTTGCTTAATAAATTATCAAAATTTGAAACAAGGAGAGCATTAAGATCATTGAGAGCCTTATTTTCTTTGGTTAATTTCTTAAGGCCTTTTTGTTGTTGATGAATCAAGGTGAGAAGCTTAGCGGGGGATTCATCATCGGAATTGGAATTGGAGTCATCACTTACATCGCTTTCCATACCTTTGGCCATGAGGCATAAGTGTGATGAGGAGGAGCTCTTGTTGTTGAGTGTATCATCACTCACCCATTCTCCGAATGTGGTGAAGGCTTTATGCTTGGGCTCCTTCTCCTTCTTCTCCTTCCTCTTCCTTTCATACTTGATCTTCTTGATCATCATGTGTTGATGATGCTTCCCATCCTTGATGTGGACCATGTACCCCATCGAGTTGATCTTCTCCATGCTCTTGACCAACTTCTTAACTTGTCTTTGGAGCTCGGGGGTCATCTCATCACCATCACTTTCACTTGAGGAGGCTTCTTCTTCTTCTTCTTCTTCTTCTTCTTCTTCTTCTTCTTCGCTTGAGCTCTCCTCCTTCTTCTTGCTCTTCTTCTTCTCTTGGTTGCTCGCAAGAGCAATGCTTGGAGTAGGTAAAGAAGATCTTAGCTTTGGCTTGATTCCATTGCGAAGCTCAAAAGCCATCACCTTGTTGAGGACTTGATTTGGTGTGCTCTTGGAGAGGTCTTTCTCGTAGAGAATGGCAATCATCAAATCATAGTCCGGCTTGCGAAGGCTATGGAGCAACAACCGAATGATGCCCATGTCGTCGATGTTGTTGACACCTAAAGAATTTATCTCATTCACAAGCATGGTTAGGCGTGAGTACATTTGTTCGGCATCCTCATGCTCAAGTTGCTTAAAGTTGTTTAGCTTATCCTTGAGAACATGATATCTTTCATTTGCCACATCCTTTGTGCCCTCATGGTTCTCAAGGATAGCCGTCCACAACTCATGAGCATCTTTGCAAGTGAATACACGATTGAAAATATCATTACTAAGAGAAGATAGTAAGATGCTCCTAGCGGTAGAATCATATTGCATTTCGCCTTTGGAGTCACTTTTTCTACCTTCACTAGTCACACGCCAAACATCAAGCCCCTTTGCTTGAAGGAAAGCTTCCATGAGCACTTTCCATCTTTGAAACCCCGTGCCATCAAAACGTGGAGCTGATCCTAAGAAATCCATCCTCTCCCCAACGAGCTAACTCACTAGACGGTGAAGCCTAACCGATCAAATGAGCCGGTTTCACAAATTGCCAATTGAATGGGCGTTTCTTGTGAAAGATGTGAGTCCCGGCTCTGATACCACTTGAAAGAGATCGATGCTCGTGATAGCCTAAGAGGGGGAGGGGGTGAATTAGGCTTTCTAAAAACTTAGCCTACCACATGAAAGCTAATTGCACAAAAGTAAACTACAACATGCTACCTAGATGTGCAACTAAGGTTTTCTTCTAGTGTTTGCACCCACCCAAAGAGTTTTGCAACCTAGAGCCAATCCTATCAAGATACTACTCTAGAAAGGTAAAGGCACACAAATTGCAAGTATGAAATGCGGAAGCTTAAGGGTTAGAGAGATGCAAACTTGACACGAAGTTTTATCCCGTGGTTCGGCTTACGCCTACTCCACGTTGGAGCTCCACAAAGGATATGCTCCCGGTCGCCAAGTCTTGCTTCCCGGTCAAGGCCTTGAGCTCGCCACAAAGGCTCCTCAAGAGGATGATGAGCAAGTCACCAAGACCTTGCTCTCATCAACCTACTCTCCCGGAGATCTTGACGCCGCCTCCACTACGGAGCTTCTCCACTAAGGAAGGGGTCTCCTCTTCCCCCGCACAAAGTCGTCGTCGCCACTCCACACCAAGCCGGAGGGTCGAAGACTTGACGGCGAGTCACCGAGACTCCAAGGGGCCGGCACACCAAGATTACAGCAGTTGGTTCACTCTAGAACCAAGGCACAAGGCACAACACCTTGCAATTCACTCACTAGGCCTATCCTAGCTCTCTCACTCACTATGGATGATCTATGTAGCACAAATGGTGGCTTGGATGTCTTGTAGGTGTAGGTGAACTTCTCTGGACTCCAGCAACTCCAAATGACCGAATGGGGTGGGTATATATAGCCCAAGGGGCTCAACTAGCCGTTACCCAAAAGCTGCACAAAAACCGTGAGCGGCGTATAATACGCCGTGTGCAACTTCCCCACCGGCGTATAATACGCCGCCTGCTTTTCCAACGGTCAAATGCCTTTTCCAACGGCTATCTGTGCACGGCGTCTGCTTCTGAACTTGTACGCCGTGACCGGCGTATCATGCGCCGTGCCTCTTCTTCTTCCTCCATTTGACATCGCCACTGAGTAACATGGACGCCGTTACTCCGCCGTGGTCGGCGTATAGTACGCCGTGTTGAATTCTTGCCGACCCTGACTTGACCTTGATCAACCCATGCACGCCGTATGATCCGCCCCGGATACAAACAGTACCAGCGTATCATACGCCGTAGGCTTCTTTTGAGATCCTCTGAACGCCGTTGGCTTTGAACTTGTACGCCGTCCGCGCCGTATCATACGCCGTGTGGAATATTCCTTTTCTGGTTGACTCTTCTCCACACGCCGTATGCTTTCTTGATTGTACGCCGTTCTCGGCGTTTCATACGCCGTTTGCTAACTCTGCAGGCTTTGTAATCATTCTTTTGGGATGTAATTTCCTAAGTATGGCACTTAACAAACTTGTTAGTCCCAAAGATTATGTTGTCATTCAATCACCAAAATCACAATGTAAATGGCACAAGGGCCATTTTCGTTACACATCCGGGCCTGGTGCCTTTAGATCACCCATAGAGTCGAGAGCTTGTTTAACCTCCTCATCACTGTATTCTTTCAGTAGCATATCATTCATTCCAGCTGTAACCCGTGAAGGCACCTGCTGCAAGAGCTCGTCATAACGATTACCTGCATGAGACTGAAAGAGGTTGTTATAGAACTCGGTAACCAGCTCGTGTATCTCCTCCGGCGCCTCCACAGCACTTCCATCTTCCTTGATCAGTTTCCGGATCTTATTTATTCGTCTCCGCTCCGAAGCATGCTCATGAAAGAATTTTGTGTTACGATCACCATGCTTCAGCCAATGTGCCTTTGCCCGCTGTCTCCAATACAACTCTTTCTGATCTTCTAACTTTTCGAGCTTATATCTCAAGATCTCCTCCCTGGCCACATTGTCCCGGTTGATTCCTCCCCTCCGACACACTTCTAGTTTTTTCTTCAGGTACTTAATTCTTTTCTCCAAATCACCAAGAATATTTTTACTCCAATCCCAAAGATCAGCCGCCACATCCTGTATCGCACCAGTCACCTTTCTCGATCTCACTTCCATGGACAGGTTCCATGCATTCTACACAATTACTTCACAATTTTCCTCCTGCACCCAGCCTGCCTCAAAACGGAAAGGACGTTCGCCAGTTAACCGCCTACCCACCACCTCCTCCTCCATCGTCACAATCACTGGCCGGTGGTCAGAATGTTGGGGATCCCCGTTCTGGACCCGCACATCTGGGAACCTCGTCCTCCAAGCAACATCTGCTACAGCTCGGTCCAGCCTCTCACGAATATAGTGATCAGAAGTATGGCTATTATTTCTCCAAGTGAATGTGTCCCCCGAATATCCAAGATCATCCAGCGAACAATCCTCCAACGCCTGTCGGAATTTGTCCATACACGCCTGTGGCCTAGGTAGACCCCCCTCTTTCTCATGGCTCATCAGAATCTCGTTGAAATCCCCCAAGCACAGCCAGGGACGCCTTCTTGCCCTGTTTAGCACACGGAGCGCTTTCCATGAGAGCTCCTTCTTTTCAGAGCGTGGCTCTCCATAGAAACCCGTGAGGCGCCAAGTAAAACCATCTCCTTCCACCACATCTCCATCAATGTACAGTCGAGACACTGTACGCAGCTGGAAATTCACTTCCTTCCTCCAAAAAATTGCAAGTCCACCACTCTTCCCGTTGCAATCTTTAACCACCAGATTTGTTAAACCCAATTTCCACCTTGTTGACACTGGATTTTCGCACCAGGTATGCTGAGTCATATGGTGACGTGTTAGGGCTGGTGGACCTATTGACTGGTCAAAGCTGAAGATGACAGAGAAGGAAGCCGATATGCAGAAGAAGTCCGATAAGGCAAAGAGTCTAATCTAATGACAAACGAAGAAGGGCGCGTCGGCTGAAAGAGGAAGCGTATCAGATATGGGGACTATTTCCTTTTTGAAGGCGTATTGAGAAGTCCCATTCTATCTTAGACTTAGTTTACTTTATCCGTAAGTTAGTCTAGTCCGATCAGGACTCTCCATGACCAGGGTATAAATATGAACCCTCGTCCATTGTAAAAACTATTCTCACAATCAATACAACCCGGCTTCACGCCAAAAACCCTAGTAGTAGTTACCGACGAAGCTCATTGGTGGACGGGCTGCATCAGTTCTGATCTCCGGCTTACCAGTAAGTTAGTCAATTTATCGACTAGTATAGGCTTTGAATTGAGGCGCATCGCCCTTTCTCGTTTATACTGTTCAACCGATTTATCTCTGGATAAGCAAGATTGATATAGATTCCCTACGTCGGAGCTAGATCAATATTGATTATCCAACAGATTATCGTTTATCGGACTGCACTTTAAGCCTAGATTCCCTACGTCGGAGCTAGGTATCAAGATTAGGCTAGATTCCCTACGTCGGAGCTAGAGTAATCTTGTTACTAAAGGCAGTTTTTGCGGTTTGTTTGGAGTTGCTAGATTGGTTTAGATCTACGCCATGTGAATCAATTCTACTTCTTCAATCGGCTTTGAGCACCGGTCTTGGTCCGATTTAAGCAATATTTATCTTACAGCATCGTTCTAGGTCCGATCCTGCTTTGTGGTTTAATCTGGTTGTTCTTTGAGCATTGCACTGGTGTAGATTCCCTACGTCGGAGCTGGATCTTTGCAATACGATTAGATTAATCTTTGATTGTCATGCTTGGTTTAGATTCCCTACGTCGGAGCTAGATTCATCTTGATTAGTCAAAGGAAGCTTTGGTTATGCCTTATTGCTATTTGAATGTTAAGTGTGGTTTAGATTCCCTACGTCGGAGCTAGGTCATGCTTGATTATTTAGTAGCATATCTTAGAATCAGAACGATCCTGTTAATGTTTTATCTGCTTATTTGCTTAATCTGGTCAACACCTGTGCGAGCATCTTGTTTAATTGACAGGTTGATGAGTTGAGTTTGACTATCTAGCTATCCGATTTGATCATAGTTGGAGAAATCTAGATTCCCTACGTCGGAGCTAGATTTCTCTGAAAAGGCTATAGTCCGATCGGCTGGTTAGATGGTCCGACAAGACGAGTCAAACTGGCAACTAGGCAAGGTGGACAATGTATCGGCTTACACTTTGATTATTTAATATCTTGTCTAAAGACACAGCTGATCCATTACTTTACATATCGGCCTTGTTTTATGCTTTATTTTATTATTCAAAGGCTGATCTGTTATATCAATCAAGGTCCGATCCTGATTGGTCCGATTCTGAGGTCCGATTCGGTGTCTGAATGAGGTCCGATTACTCGGTCCGATTGACGTCATCAATGAAGTCCGATTTTGAGGTCCGATTGGTATCGGCCGACACGTGCCTGATTGGGTCTTGGCTAAAATTCGACGTTACTCCATCGTCTGAAATAGAGCCGTCACAATCAAAGAGTAATTTAACTGTTTTATTCCCTTGTCAATTTCAGGTCAAATTGACTGGCACGCCGCGAACCTGAACTGGAGTGTAGGCTGGCACTGGAGCGAAGCAGATCTCCCTGGTCTTCGTGTGCTGCACGCGGAATACGACCGCCGATTTTCCGCGTCAACACATTTTTGGCACGCCCAGTGGGACACGAGAAACAAATCCAAGATGTCGTCGTCTGATGCTGAACAAGAAACTGCAGCAAGACTTGCTGCTGAGAAAGAAGCTGCTGAGAAGGCCAAGAATGACAAAAACAAGACGCCTGAGACAGCCATTCCAATTACAAAGGCCGATCTGTCTAAAGCTCAATTGGATGCAGTTCAGGCCCAGATTGATGCATTTGAGAAGCTCTGCCTTGGCCAATTTGGGCGTAATCGTTCAGGCCCTATACTCAAAGGTCCTCTCCCAGATCCAGAATTAATCAAGAAGACAACTGATGCTCGGGAATACCAGGTCAACATGACAGAGATGATTCACCAGGCTGTTCATCATGCATTGATCAACCAGTCAGGCACTTTGGTGAATTCTTTGGATAATCTCATCAAGAAGGCGGTGGATGATGCTATCTGCTTGAAAGGTCCAGTGTTTATAGCAGATTCTGCAGGGGCATCAGGATCAGGGAAAGGCAAAGAAACTGAAGATAATGCAATGACCGTTGCTCCGCAGATTCCAATTGCTCCACCACCTCCTATTGAACTGGCCAACGGTTTTCTGTTGATGGCCGATGGATCTATTGTCGGCCCACATGGTGAAAAATATGCTAGAACTCTGAACGAACAAGAAAAGCAACCTGCAGCTACAAGGCTACGTATAGAGATTCCTTCACATCAGCGTATGGTCGGTGATTACAATAATTATATGATGGATATAGCTGATGGGATGCCAACTGGAAGTCAACAGTCCGATTGGTCATAGAAAATAGCTGAGGTGATCCAGAATCAATTCGGCTTGAAGCCTAAAGATGAAGCGAGGTTGTATCGGCACCCGTACCCGTCTTACTTTGATGCAGTGCCACTTCCTCCGCGATACAGAGTGCCGGATTTCTCCAAATTCTCCGGGCAGGATGATATGACCACTATTGAGCATGTCAGTCGATTCCTGGCTCAATGTGGTGAAGCTGCTTCAGAGGAGGGACTCAGGCTCAGATTTTTCCCTCTGTCACTTGGTTTACGTCGTTGCCAGCAGGATCAGTCACAGGATGGTCCGATATGGAGAAGCAGTTCATAAATACTTCTTTTCTGGTCTCAACGAGATGAAGATTTCCGATTTGATTGCTGTCAGGCAGAGAAACGATGAGACCGTCAAGGAGTATATTCAACGGTTCCGTGACACCAGGAATCGGTGTTATAGTTTGAAGCTATCTGATATGCAGTTGGCCGAGCTTGCATTCCAGGGTTTGCTCGCGCCGATCAAAGAAAAGTTTTCTGCTCAGGAGTTTGAGACATTGGGACAACTGGTTCAGAAGGTGTCAGCCCATGAGGTCCGATATCAAGAGATGAAGCGTATAAAGTTTTCTAAACAAGTATCTTATCTCTCTGAATCTGAAGAGGAAGCTGATGTCAACATAGCTGAATGGACCAAATCCAAGAAGCCAGTATCGCTCCCATGGATCAAGCAGAACCCTGAGAAGTTTGGATTTGATATAACTAAGGCCGATAAGATTTTTGATTTACTGCTCAGTGAGAAGCTTATCCAGCTTTCTCCAAATCATTCTATTCCATCGGCCGATGAGTTGAAGAAACACAAATATTGCAAATGGCATAACTCGACTTCTCATGAGACCAATGAATGCAAAGTGTTCAGAAGGGAGATCCAATTGGCTATAGAATCTGGCAAGATCAAGTTTGAAGATAACAAGAAAGCCATGAAGATCGACGGTCATCCTTTTCCGAATAACTTTGCTGATTTCTCCTTTTCCATTAATATGGTTGATGCTGATGAAAAGGGGAAGTTTAAGGTGCTTACATCGGACCACGCCAAGAGTTCTGGTGCCGTTGATCCTGCAGTTCAAGTTACTGTTGAAGAGCTGCGGAGGAATCATCAGGCATTTGGGCGAGAATCTAATGCTCCTGGTGGATATCGGCCGCGTGTAACTTCCCAGATGTTGATTAACAAGTACAAAAGGCAGCAGGCAGCAGCCCGAGCATGGGAAGAGCGCGAGGAACGACGACGTCGGAGGCGCGAGTATCAAGCAAGGCGGCTTGATGAAGAGTTTGATGATCAGCGCCGACGTGATGACAGGTTCGATGGCCGACGCCGATATGATGAATGGTCCGATGGCCGACGCCGATATGATGAATGGTCCGATGGCAGGCACTGGTTTGATGATAGAGTCGACAATCGTCGTCAGTACGGTTATAGGTCTGATTGGCATATGGACAAGCGTCAAGTTTATGACCGGTACAATCAGGATGATGATCACTGGAGATGTCCTTTCTTCGTATTCTGCTGGAACGAGAAGCTCAGATTGCCATCAAAAGCAGATTGTCCTGAATGCAGTTTCCAGTATGAAGAATACAGAGCTTCCAAGAGAGGTCGACGATCAGTTCATGAACGGATCGGCGTCAGGATTGATGATCATCATCGAGGAGATGAAGGCCAAGTTGATGCTCATGGCCGTAAAAATATCGAAGGCCAGGTTGATGCTCTTGGCCCTGAAAAAATGGAAGAAAAGGCTCCAGTTCGGAATCAGATTAAAGAACCTCAAATGAAGCCTGGACAGTGGTGCCCATCAGGGATTTCTAGGTCCAAAAAGAGACGTGTTCAGAGGTTGCGCTATCATGAGCAGATTCAGGAGCAGGAATTGGCAAAAGAAAAGAAGACATGACGCATCAAGATGGCCAATGATGATGAAGCAAGCACATCGGCCGCAATAAACATGGTTTTGATGTTGCCTTTTGATTTTGCTGCTCCTAATGAACAGGACAATGATGAGGTCGATTATGAACTGGAGGAAGCCGCCACATGCTTGGTTCTAGATTCAGAGAAGGCTATCTTTGAGAAACCAAATGCAAACGGGTATCGGCACCTAAAGCCTCTGTACATCAAGGGATACGTTGATGGGAAGCCGATGACCAAGATGCTGGTTGATGGAGGAGCTGCAGTCAATCTCATGCCTTATTCCACGTTCCGCAAGTTGGGAAAAGGGATTGATGATCTGATCAAGACCAATATGACACTCAAGGACTTTGGCGGAAACGTTTCAGAGCCTCGGGGGGCAATTCATGTTGAATTGACCATCGGCAGCAAGACATTGCCGACTACTTTCTTTGTGATTGATGGCCAATGTTCTTACAGCATGCTCCTCGGGCGAGATTGGATTCATGCCAATTGTGCATCCCATCCACGATGCACCAGTGCTTGATTCAATGGCAGGGCAATAATGTGGAAATCGTCCCGGCTGATGATTCGGTTAGCATTGCTACAGCTGAATCAACGATTTGGGAGTTTGAAGGAATTGAATGCCTGTCAGGAAAAACATGGGATGGTGACTTCCTCAAGGTGTCCGATCAAGGACTACAGCCGGTCCAAGCAGTCGGCTCTGAAACTTTATTTTAAATGACTGATTTGGTCGCTGATCATTGTGGACCTAATGTTGATACTGTTGAACAATGCACCATGGAGCTTGATGCAATTGGTCCGATCAATACAGAGGCCGATGTGGTTGACGCAGTTCCCTGGACCATGTTCTTTGATGGTTCATCTTGCAATGATGGTTGCGGAATCGGCCTTCTTATTATTTCGCCTCGGGGGGCAAGATTCGAGTTTGCTTATCCGATTGAAAAGTGCACAAATAATCAGGCGGAATATGAAGCATTGATGAAGGGTCTCCAGATTCTTAAAGAAATCGGCGCTCAGTTTATTGAGGAGATACCAGAAGGAGACTGGCGGAAAGAAATCGTTGAATATTTGAAGGATTCTTCTGTCAAGACTTCCAGGAAATTACGTTACAAATCAATCAGATATGTCTTGGTTGAAGGGGAAACATTTCTTAAATCATTGAACGGGAAATATTTGAAGAAGTACTACCCTAGCATTTGGGTAAATTCATAAAACCGATACCGCTGCTGCTCATGTCGTCGCTGCTGATGAAGGAACAGTACTGGAATACCAAGATTCAGAAGAAAGGATTTCAACATCTATGCTAACACGACGTCGGCTCGTCAATCCGAAAATTATGGTATGATCAAGTAAACTTTATTTCTTACTGCGAAATACTTGGGAATTTTATTTTGTGAAAATAAAATACATAGTTTAGCTCCTCAATGATATGGAATTCCTACCAGAGCCATATGTTGATATCTTCTGAAAACCTTACACATATGCTGCTTGTTTTGTATTGAGCATTGTCAAATTGTTTGTGACCCTTGTGAGATTTGTTTCATGCTTTTAAGATCGAGATCACGTACACTCCACATATTTCCATTGTTGAGTATGCTAGACTTTAATTTTTGGGCACATCACTGTCGTTTGGTCTGGATTCACATACTCGACTATTCATATGCTGACTTCTATACTGGGAGTTACGCAAAAACATGCCTTCCATCCATACAAAAATACTCCGTCCCTTTGACATGACTCTTCAAATTCATTATGCAAAAGGTATGGGCTATAAAAAAAAGGGTGATAAAAATATATATGAAAGATAGCCCATATCTGAAAAGAAAAGTAAAATGAAGAGTCGTGCAAAAAGGGAGTTCCACCCAAAAAATTCCACACACATGCACGTCTTGATCTGATTGTATGACTTATTTTCTCCACTGGATCCGGTTTTTGACTTTGCAAGATATGCAGTGCAAGTATGCTTCCTTTCTATATCCTACCCTGAGCTCCACAAAAAAGGCCTTATTAGAAGTAGGAAGAAAAAAAGACGATACAGTGCCTTGGTGAGGAATAATACACATTGAGCGATCTGAGAGAATCATTTGAGGAGCGAAGTTATGCTTTGATTTGAAAATGAAAAACCAAGTTATTTAGCAGGAAGAGTAGAGTTTTCTTGATTATTCATATTGGCTAACATGTTATGATAAAGAAGCTTGAAGAAAGGTATCGGCTATGAAAAGGGCAGTGCTAGAGAAGTCAAGGTGTTGAATCTATGAAGCAAATTGCATCGGCTAGGAGATTGAGATGCTGGATTTACAGAATTTCGAAGCATGAATCCTTCATACTCCGAAACTGGGGGGCATGTGTTGACACCAGATTTTCGCACCAGATATGCTGAGTCATGAGGTGACGTGGTAAGGCTGGTGGACCCATTGACTGGTCAAAGCTGAAGATGACAGAGAAGGAAGCCGATATGCAGAAGAGGTCCGATAAGGCAAAGAGTCTAATCTAATGACAAACGAAGAAGGGCGCGTCGGCTGAAAGAGAAAGCGTATCAGATATGGGGACTATTTCCTTTTTGAAGGCGTATTGAGAAGTCCCATTCTATCTTAGACTTAGTTTACTTTATCCGCAAGTTAGTCTAGTCCGATCAGGACTCTCCATGACCAGGGTATAAATATGAACCCTCGTCCATTGTAAAAACTATTCTCACAATCAATACAACCCGGCTTCACGCCAAAAACCCTAGTAGTAATTACCGACGAAGCTCATTGGTGGACGGGCTGCATCAGTTCTGATCTCCGGCTTACCAGTAAGTTAGTCAATTTATCGAACTAGTATAGGCTTTGAATTGAGGCGCATCGCCTTTTCTCGTTTATACTGTTCAACCGATTTATCTCTGGATAAGCAAGATTGATATAGATTCCCTACGTCGGAGCTAGATCAATATTGATTATCCAACAGATTATCGTTTATCGGACTGCACTTTAAGTCTAGATTCCCTACGTCGGAGCTAGATATCAAGATTAGGCTAGATTCCCTACGTCGGAGCTAGATTAATCTTGGTTACTAAAGGCAGTTTTTGCGGTTTGTTTGGAGTTGCTAGATTGGTTTAGATCTACGCCATGTGAATCAATTCTACTTCTTCAACGGCTTTGAGCATTGGTCTTGGTCCGATTTAAGCAATATTTATCTTACAGCATCGTTCTAGGTCCGATTCTGCTTTGTGGTTTAATCTGGTTGTTCTTTGAGTATTGCACTGGTGTAGATTCCCTACGTCGGAGCTGGATCTTTGCAATACAATTAGATTAATCTTTGACTGTCATGCTTGGTTTAGATTCCCTACGTCGGAGCTAGATTCATCTTGATTAGTCAAAGGAAGCTTTGGTTATGCCTTATTGTTATTTGAATGTTAAGTGTGGTTTAGATTCCCTACGTCGGAGCTAGGTCATGCTTGATTATTTGGTAGCATATCTTAGAATCAGAACGATCCTGTTAATGTTTTATCTGCTTATTTGCTTAATCTGGTCAACACCTGTGCGAGCATCTTGTTTAATTGACAGGTTGATGAGTTGAGTTTGACTATCTAGCTATCCGATCTGATCATAGTTGGAGAAATCTAGATTCCCTACGTCGGAGCTAGATTTCTCCGAAAAGGCTATAGTCCGATCGGCTGGTTAGATGGTCCGACAAGACGAGTCAAACTGGCAACTAGGCAAGGTGGACAATGTATCGGCTTACACTTTGATTATTTGATATCTTGTTTAAATACACAGCTGATCCATTACTTTACATATTGGCCTTGTTTTATGCTTTATTTTATTATTCAAAGGCTGATCTGTCATATCAATCAAGGTCCGATCCTGATTGGTCCGATTCTGAGGTCCGATTTGGTGTCTGATTGAGGTCCGATCACTCGGTCCGATTGACGTCATCAATGAAGTCCGATTTTGAGGTCCGATTGGTATCGGCCGACACGTGCCTGATTGGGTCTTGGCTAAAATTCGACGTTACTCCATCGTCTGAAATAGAGCCGGCACAATCAAAGAGTAATTTAACTGTTTTATTCCCTTGTCAATTTCAGGTCAAATTGACTGGCACGCTGCGAACCTGAAACTGGAGTGTGGGCTGGCACTGGAGCGAAGCAGATCTCCCTGGTCTTCGTGTGCTGCACGTGGAGGATACAACCGCCGATTTTCCGCGTCAACACACCTCAATCCTTCTATCCTATTTCTATCCAATTTTGTTTCGGATAGAAATAGGATGTCGGGGTCCTCCTCCTTCTGAAGATTCAGAAGGCCACGAACTGCCGGGCCGTTCCCCAATCCCCGGCAGTTCCAAGCAATTATCTTCATTGATCATTGCAGGGCTGTCCCGACAGCCCCGCCTTCTCATTTGTTGTTGTAAACCTCACCTTCTTCTCACCCTGAAACAGTGCCTCATCCTCCTGCAACGCCCTCTTCCTCCCCGTAGCAGGTGCATTGGGCTTCTCCTCCACCCGACTCATGCTTCTCCCAATCCTCTTATACTGTGCCCCCTTTCCCCCTTTCTTCTTGTTGGAATCCGCTTCCTTTGGCACATCCACAGCATCCCCAACACCCTCCCCCAGCTCCTTATCGACGTGCATGGCACTGTTCACATCCACCTTCTCCTGTTCTCCTTTATTGTTGCTCTTCTCTGTTGGAAGAGCTCCCTGCTGATCCTTAGACTGAGCTTCTACAACCCGATCACTCACCTCATTCTCCTTAGGCAGGAAGAGAACCTTCTTGGATCTACCATCAAGCGCTTGCTGTCCATCAGTCAGTTTCATAGGGCTCGTTACTTCTTCTTCTTCCTCTTCCTCTCTACCCTTCTCACCACGGCTCCCAACTCCCTTCAGTATAACATCCTTCCTCCACGACTACGCGTCACTGCCACCACGGCCGCTCGAGCCCCGCGAGAAATCACTGCTCCCTCTTCCCCCAAACCTCCAATGCGATTGCTGTCTGCCACCACCAGACCAGCTACCGCTCTCTCCCCCTCTACCCTTGTTCGGTATGCATCTTAAACTCTTGTTGAATTGCTGAACATCTCCTTGCTCCAATCTGATCTCACAGTTTTTGTCTATATGGCCAATAATGCCACATGTATAGCAGAAATCAGGAAGGAACTCATACTCTACCGGACACCAGACCGGCTTATCTCCATTCTCCCCCTTGAACACCATAACTCCTCTCATCAAAGGCTTCTTGATGTCCAGTTTCACTTTGATGCGCAGATAGCGGCCAAGGGCTGTGTCATCTTCATCAAGATCCATGCAGATGAAGGATCCGATCTCGTCTCCAATCGCCTTCCCAACCGCCTTGTTCATCATCCCAAAAGGTAGTTTCATGATATGTACCCAGATTGGGATGAAGGCGAACTCCATTTCCTCAATGGACTTGGACTCATCCAAATCTACCATCACCACCAAGTCCTTGCCAAACATCCAAGGACCATCCTCCAACGCCCTCCTCTTCCCCGCTGCTTGGAGAAAGGTGAAGAGGAAGTGGTTCTCCCCCAGATCCTTGCAATGCACGCCTTTGATTGGACACCAGATCCTCCCTAGGGCATGCGCCAGCCCCTCCGCGCTCACCAACTTCTCAGCCAGAACTTTGCCAATAGCCTGGGGAACCGCCGCCTTGCCTTGGTTTTGCCCGATCGCTTCCACCCGGATGCCTTTCCTCTCCGCCTCGGACAACTTCATCTTCTCCATCATGCCCTCCACCGCCTCCATCGCCACCCCCTTCAATTCCACCGTGAGAAACCCCAGGCCGTTGCCGCAACACGTAGATCGTGAAAGGCACCGGCCGGTTAGCAGATTTAGGCTGGGCTCCTCAAGGAGATCTGGGAAAACTTGGACACAAAGGGATGGGAACTGTGATGGAATTGTGATCAGACGACAAGCAGAGGGAATGGAGAGAGAAGGAAATCAGGAAATCACGGTGGAACCCTAGCCGCCCACACAACCACCTCGAGTCGCCTAGAGACCTAGGCGCCGAGGACACACACCTCCCCCTGGGCAGTGGAGCCTTGGTTGGCTCTCTTGCCTTTCCTTCACTGTTTTTAGAGTTCCAGTATGTGAAGCTTTTTTTTAGCTCTATTTGGTATGTGAAGCTCTATGTGCTCGTGTTTACGGGGAGTAAATCTCTTTCTTTTTTATCTTTTCTGCAATTAAGTCGAGTCCGTGCTCCCGGCTCCTCTGTCTTGTTATTTGCATCAGAATTGATTATCTAGTGAGTTCTCGAGTTAATGAGTTACTCCTTTGTGTACTGTTGAGAGATGGAAATATGTACTCCTTGAATTTGCGATTTTATTTCTGTTAATTGAGAAAGAGAAACCCTGACAAAGATGATAAACTCTTCTTCAAATTCCTTTTTTAGTCCTATACAAACATTACGCTCAATTCTTTTATTTGATTCCTTCAGCAAAATGGAGCTTGGGGGTTATTACCGCGTAACATTTGAAATAATATAACACCGTGACACCTTATATTAAAAACATAGCCTATCAATTTAGGATAAGTCATATGTACATTGATATTGTCTAATATCTGGTCTCATACATTGCCACAAAATTTTGAGACAATTTAGCAAACAATCTCTACAGTGGTTTGCCTTTTAAGATTTTTCTAGTAGTTAAATAATTTCTTAATTTGTGCATAGAAAAAATAGTTATAAGTTACATGGCAATAGTGATTGAGCGATCTTATATCCTAATTTTTAGTTTTGACTTTTGAGATGATTGTCTCGTGAAATAACTGTCTGGTTCTCTCACATCTCTCTCTCCTCCCAGTATTGGAAATTTTACATGAAATTGCATATGTATAGCACCTGAAAATGCATGTCGCGTGTTGACGGCCCTTAGACGCGTCAATCGTGAACTGCAAGCAAGAACAAAATCATAGAAGAGGCACTTGATCACTAGAAATTTGGAAACACATATAACTTCACCATGAATGTAAGTACATCACAAGATCACCACCGGGATCCTACCTTGATCTTAGTGATCCTAGCTCTAGAACTCCGACGTGGTCTTCCTCGCAGGGTTCCCACGTCGACTAGGGATGAACCCTAGACAACTAGCACGACCCTCAGCTCTCCGAAAGGTGTCCCTCTAGCTTCTCTGCTCCTCGGCGGCGAATGACGAATTGATTGATGCGTGGCATGAAGGCACAGGGGCTATTTATACCCTGAGGAAACCCTAGGTCGAAGGGGGGAGGGGGCGAACCGCCACAGGAAAGGCCTGGGCCGGCCGGCCCAGGGGGGTTCAGGCCGGCCGGCCTGGGGCCTTCCCTGGCCGTCTCGTCCTCTGCTTTCTCCTCAAGTCTTCTGGAAGCTTCAGTAGATGTTCCACTTATGCATGTGGGCCTTTGGACGTCATTTACTTTAGGATATCTTCGAGGTAAGAATAAGAAGTGATAAGCTTCCAAATTCTTCAATTGAGTTGCCTTGACCCCCAAGTCTCTTGGCCTTATCTTGAAGCACTTGCCTTTCAAATGCTCTTGGAGGTCGGTTCACCAAAGTTGAGCACGAACGGGGCTTGAAATCACCTAGGCCGGCCAGCCTAGGCCATGTGGGGCTGGCCGGCCTGGCCTGTTCTTCGGGCCTCTGGCCTTCATCTTTCACCGTGTCGTCCTTGGTCTCAAGTCTTGTCCATATGTGCTCCTTTTAAGCCCAAAAACCTGCGTAAACACAATTCCTCCAAAAACACATGCATATGCGAAAACGTCCCGGTTATAGAGTATGATCGTTAGTTTAGATATCAAATTCATGCCATTATTGAAGATAAACAAGGGTAAAAGTGTGTCGCTAAGGAGCGTCAACAATCCCCCCATGCTTAAACCTTGCTCGTCCTCGAGTAAGTCTTCAATAAGAATTCGAGTAGGTCTTCAATAAAAATCAGCGTTGCCTTTCGGTGTCCAATCCCTGCACTTGATCATACACGAGAAAACATAATGCCCTCAAAATATTTTGTATTTAACTCTTCAAGTTGTAACCAACTCTTTCTAGTATGGAGGGTAGATATGAATTAAGTGTTTCCCACAAAGAATTTAAACATACGCTCTCTAATTTAAACAAGTCTCAGGAATTAAGAAGTAAGTTTCAAAAGTATTGCTAAACCAAAGTCAATAATTTAAACCTCATTGCAATTGCTCATGGAAACTCTCAGCTCATCTTGTCTCTCGAACTTTGCTAGAACTCTCTTTACCTTCCTTTCTCTCATATATGTGTAGGGCTTTATCTGGAGCTATAGGAAAGGTTAGTCCTAACAAAAGATATTATAATCAAGATATTATCAAAACAAGAAATACTTCTCATGGATTTACCGAGACTCGTCAAAAAGACCATTGGAAAATAATCGATTTTGTGGAAAGGGGGAAAATGGAACACACGCTTTTAGATAGTGGACATGTGCAAATGGCAAAGGTTGATCCCGAGGCACAAATGAAGTCCTCGTTATCGGATTGCACATGGTTGGAATATTTGAGTATGGAATAATCTCATGGTTGGAATATTTGAGTACGGAATAATCTTTAAGGCACTATGGAATTTAATGAAGCAAAAAGAACTAAGGAGCATTTATTTTCACACTTTTTTCTTTTCTTTTCTTTCTTCCTTTTTGAACACATATTTTTTCTTTTCTTTCATTTTTTTTCTTATGCTCCTTAGAACTTCTTAGCAACATTAATACTTACTCAGCCTCTCCCCCCATGCTTAAACGATTGCTCGTCCTCGAGCATAGAAGTGGCGGCTAATGCTAGAGTAAGTATCCATCTCAATCTTTTGGAAAATGGTCGGAATCTTCAGGGAGTATCTTCTCGTCGAATAATGAAGCCATCAGAGGAGAAGGGGGGTAGGTCGGTCGGCTCATGGTGATGAGACCGGCCGGCCCACTTGTTGTGGTCCTCCGTTTCTTTTAATTTTTCTTGTACGCGCTCTTTGATGCCTCCCAAATAGATGTTCCTTGTATCAAGCTCTTGATTCTTCAGAATTTCCTCGAGATAATAGTCCATACTCAAAATAGGTTGTGGTCAAGGAGGTATTTCACAAAAAGATAATTTGGGTTCCAGGGTGGATATCCAGCAAAGTTCGTGAAGTTTTTGGTGTGAAAACTCACAATGCATGGATAGATAGGCTAGCAAAAAGTAGGTACGCAAAACGGAATGGTCAGCTTCTTAGTCTCCTACCAGAGAAGATAAATCCTGAATCAATTCACTTGAAGATAATTCTTAAACTATGGTTCAACATGATATGTCATTTAGGCTTTGGATAGGTAGAGCAATTGCAAAAGGTATTAATGACAAGGCTAGCTTTAATTAAATTCAGCAATTAAACATCCTTTGACAAGTTTAAAAGAGGGAGCAAGAATAATAAATATGGGTCTAAAAATATCATAGCCTCCACAAAAGATTGAGCCAGTATTTAGATAAATTTCAGATCGTGTTAGGGAGAGCATTAGTTCAATCATGCATAAGCCAAGCGCAAAAATAGACAAAGCGGCAATGATCATCATATTTCAACATGGCATAAACTTTCTATCATCACTAGTAATCATATCATGAAAGCATCGGTGATATATATAGTGATCATGGTGATGATAAACAAAAGCACATACTAACACACATGCTGAAAATAAATAAAAACAGAAAATTGCTACGCACACAAGCTTGCACACACGCTGAAAATAAATAAAAGAAAGAGGAAAAACTCAAACCACACGTGCGAGCAATTTATTTTTTGTCCTTGTCGGTCACTCCTCTTGTCTTGGCGGCTGTCTTGCGTTATATCCTTGGTCATAATACACTTGAGAAGCTCCTCTATCAAAATGTTCCGGTGGCGCCAACGCTAGAAGTCTCATTTGGTATGCAATCCCCGCGGTTCCATCTTTTAGTCGGTCTGTATGCCTCCGGATAACATTAATGTCCTCCATGTTCCTATCGGCGTACGCTCCAATTGTCCTTGTGCTTCTTTCCGGTTGTTGGAGATGTGCAAATTGAGCTCCAAAGGATGGATCCGGGAACACTCCTTGATGTGACGGCGGTGGTTAGCCATAACTGCTATATGTAGGCGGCGGTGGATACATCGGCGGTGGCACCGGTGCTCCATACCCCCATGCTTGAGCTGGTGCATGTCCCCATTGTTGCCCCCATCCTTCCGGAGGTTCTTCTCCACTTGGTGCATTTTGAAATTCCGTAGTCCAATAAGAGGAACTAGCCGGTGGCAATTTCTCTCCCACTTCTTCTACAATTGGTGCCGATGACTCTTCAACATGCTTCCCTCTTTTATTCTTTTTAGCCTTGACCAATATCTTCTCATCCCGCCAATCAACTCTTCCTCTTCCAAATAACTTCAATCTTGCATCGGGGAGATAAATACTTGTATTTGCAATTTTGTAGCCATTCTTCTCATCTCCTCCAATGTAGTGTCCTTGCCTCATAGCCTCTATTCCAAAATCGATCCCTTTCATGAAGGATGCCGAGTTTGTCTCCAATCTTGGGTTCAATGCAATTGCTATCATAGAGAGATAACAACCCGAGCCGATCTCTCCGGACCCGGATGTTGCTTCACATACCCACCTATCAATCATGATGTAGGTAGGATCAATTGCTTGCTTTTTCACCAATGCGGAGTATAAATAATTTAACTCCATATCGGTTACTTTGGACTCTCTCATCCGTCCGAAAATTCTCCTGCTCATCCAAGAATGAAATATTTGAAGTATGACATTGCTTATGTTCTTCCTTTGGCGGTTGTCATCCCTTGCAATTTTTTTTCAAAATTTATCCATCCCTCCTTCTTCGACTTCGGCTCCTTCCGGTGCATCACCATTGAAACCAAGTAAGCTTCCAATTCCTTCAAAGGTGATGGACTTTTCTTCATTCATCAACATAAATTCAAGGCATGACACTTCTTGCTCACCAATTTTTCTTGTCACAACTCTCATGGTCATCATAATCTCCAAAGCAATTTCTGTATGCACGTCCACCGGAACACCATCGAAAAATTGCCTCCATCCGAGGTTGTCCAATAGCCCATAAATATCACCATAGAATCCCAACCTATGGAGTGCATCATCATCAAAGTCATTGTTTGCCTTCACTCTTCCCTTCAAATTCTTGAGTCTTGCCTCTTTTTCCTCCGACAAAATGACAAACCCATATTCTGAAATTTTTGGCTTGTATGGCGGCGGTGTGGTTGATCTTGTGGAAGTCTAGTTGGAGGAGGTGGTGGTGCGCCGGTACGTCCACGTGGTTCAGTGAACCGCATGGAGGAACTTCGTGGGTCTTGCATCCCTCCAAGGAGCAGCATGTCGCTCCTTTGTATGGGGTTGTCTTCCTCCATGCTTCGCGGTGACTCCACAACGGAGTGCCTCCGCGAAGAGCTCACCGATGGCGCATCGAACGCCGACGACCTTGTCCTCTTTCTGGTGAGGAAACTGACGACGCCCCTCCTCATGGTGCCTTGCGGCACAATCACAAAAAACCAACACACCGGGGGTTTCTCGCCGGTGGAAAAACAATATATCGAAGAGGAGAGCAAACTAGGAATTGTAGTGAATTTTTGGAGATTTTTGGAGGTGGTTTTGAATCTCGAAAATTTTCAGAGCCTCTGCTGGTTTTCAAGGTGGAAGAACTGAATAACAAGAGTTTAGAAATGCACGAGCTGTGTACCTGTGAAAGACGAACACCAGGGGGCATTTATGGAGGCCAGGGCGGCCGGCCTGGGGTGCTTGGGGCCGGCCTAGGGTGCTCCTTGGCCTGCTTCACGTGCCCTTGCTCCCACATCTTCCTGAGTGGATTCCTAATCAATGTCCAGCAACTCCATATGATTTCCACCATCCAAATGTTGTGAACCATTCATTCTTTAGCAAAGTTGTCCACTTGCACATTGTTTTCTCCACTTTGATTAATGCCTTTGTCCTTTGCTTCAACTCCACTCCAAATGTTGCTTTCAATCCTGCAAAATAAGTGTACCACCATGCATGGCTGCCTCCTCTTGCATGTGGAGTTAGGTGGAGAGCACAATATTTCTTCCCGTGAACTCAATCTTGGTCATTTAGTGATAATCATCATCATAAATCCTTCCAAAGTATGTTTACATGCTTACATCCTCCTCTAATCATGACAAGTAAAACCAACTCAAAGCAAGCAATGAGTTTGAATGAATAATTAGAGGGGAATTTAGGCATCATAAACATTTGTAAGTCGAGAAATATTTTCAACTACATTAATTTTGGTTGCACCGGTATTGATCACTTTCATGAATTGATAGTGAACCTTCCCGAGTTCAACCGTGAGTCATAGGTTTGGGTTCTAAATTTTGGCTAAAATGAGGGGAATATTTTGAAAGAAAATAAAATAAAAGGGGCTTTAGAAAAAACCCTAATCCTAGGGAAACAAAACTAAAAATTACTAAGGTTGCGTGAGCCTAGCATGCTTCAAAGAATTTAAAGAATTAAGAACAACGCTTGGCTTTACTCGTGTCTTTACAATGATCAACTTAGTCCGGCTGTCATGGAAAGGACGGTCACCAAAATGGGTATGGGAATTTGGTTTTGGGTTTCTCAAGATTAAACAATTAAATCATGGGAAGGCTCAAGTCATTGGTTTGGAATAAGAATTAAAATCAAAATGACCGAGCAACTCTAATTTAAATGTTCAACCGAACAACCAATTTATCAAATGTTTACCAAGTCTTGAGTAACAAAGTTCATGACTCACTTACTCAAAAGGTCTTCGTGAGTTGTCCTCTCGGTAGCTTATTCTTGACTCGACGAACGGGTTGCCTCCTGCAAAGTGCTTCGTTTATAGTCTATAGCTAGACTTCTTCTTTTCTTCACTTCGGACCAACGCTCGGTGTGGGCATTGCAGTCTTGGGTACCCACTTTTGCACAATCCTTGGCTTGGGTGCCGGATTATTCTTTGGCTTAGTCATCTTTTTGGTCTTCACAAGCGGGCGTTGAGCTTTTGTCTCGACGGATGCAACAACTTCTTTGGTCTCCTTCGCTTCCTTCTTCTTCGGCTCCTCCTTGGTGTCACGACGGTGAGGTGGAATATATTTAACATTGATCATATTGCATACCTCAAAGCGTGGACGAAACTTGAACTCGCTCATGGTGCCATTGATGTCGAACTTGATCTCTTCCTTGCCAACATCGATGTTTGCCCTTACGGTCTTGAGGAACGGCCTCCCAAGGATGAATGGCGACTTTGTCCCTTCTCCCATATCAAGAATCACAAACTCCATGGGGACTAGGTGTTCTCCGATCTTCACGGGTACGTCTTCGGCGATGCCCATAGGATAGCGAACGGAGTTGTCCGCTAGCTCTAGACACATAGCGGTGGGTTCCAGCTCCGGTAAGCGTAGCTTCTCGTACACGACCTTCGGCATGACGCTCACACTCGCGTCAAGGTCACACAATGCTCTCTCGAACATGTATGATCCAATGGAACACGGGATGGTTGGACACCCCGGATCCCTCTTCTTCTCGGGAGCTTGGTCGGCGATAGCCACGCTGTATTCTTCGGTCATCTTGATGGTACTTGGTGGCGGCATCTCACGCTTGTTCGAAAGTATGTCTTTGAAATAGCGAGAGTATGTTGGAACTTGTAGAGCGTCCAAGAGCGGCATATTGATGTTCAACCTGCGAACCACTTCAACAATTTCTTTGAAATGCTCATCAATTTTACCTTTGTGGCAACGTGGCCTCGGAGGAAAAATCTTTGTGTCTTCATCAATCATCTCAAACTCCGGCTCTCGGGTGACTATTTCTGGTGCGGGAGTAGGCGCCTTATGTTTTGATGTCATCTCGGCTTCAACACTTGGCTTAGACTTCCTTGCTCCGGTCGGGTGTTCGGGATCTTCGGTCTCCTTCCTCGAGCGAGTTTGAATTGCTTTTGCCGTCTCCAGATTTTGTGGTTGCCCCGGTAGTCTTCCTTCATTACTAGGTAGGCGTCCGGCTAGCTGGGTCACTTGCGTCTCTAGCATCTTCATCATGTTGAGCACTTGGTGGTTAGAGCTTCCGACCTCCGTCACCTTGCCATCAATGTTCTCCAATATCTTGTCCATAGACTTGAACTTAGCGATGGTGTCCTTGTTGATCTTGCATTGCTCCTCCATGAACTTCTTCAATTGTATACGAAGAGGCACCGAGTTTTGAAGAGATGAGCTTGCATTAAATTGAGGTCTACCTTGCCCGTAGCGGAAGTAGGACGGTGGAGACAAATCTCCTTTCCTCATGTATTCGAGCACTTTAGCTTCCTCCGGACAATTCCTCTGGACATGGCCGTACTCTCCACAATCTTCACGTGTGGACCTTGCTTCGGCTGCCTTCAAATCAATAGCATGGGCTTCCTTCTTGTCCACCTTCATCTTCTCCAAACTCCTCATGAGTGAATCGATCTTCCCTTCAAGTATTTCTTCACGCTCCACTTGCAAAATACTTTTAGCAACTCCCACGGACGGTGTAGGATGCAGCCGTCCCGATGATACCCACGCATCATTATCTGCCACCTTCTTGAATAGCTTGAGAGCTTGAGTTGGGGTGAGCTCAATAATGGATCCTCCGGCAGATGCGTCGATGATTGCCCTTGATGCGGTCATGAGGCCTTGATAGAACTTCTGGACTATATCCTCCTTTGGAAACTTGTGATGTGGCACGGCACGGATGTAGTCGTTGAAGCGCTCATAGGCTTCCGCAATAGTCTCCGTCGGGGCTTGCGCGAATGTAGCAATCTTGTTGCGCAAAATCTGAGTCTTGCCCGACGAGTAGAACTCCGTCATGTAAGATTTCATCAGGGCATCCCAACTTTGCACCGTCTCCGCCGGTAGAGAATGAAACCATTGAAGTGCCCTCTCAAATAGAGAGAACGGAAAGAGCCTCGCTCTCACTTGATCTTGAGTTACTCCTTGCATGTCGAAGGTGCAGCATAGTTGGATGAATGCTTGAAGATGAAGGTTGGCATCTTCTTTTCCGGTGAAGGGCGAGCTTTGCACCATACGAATAGTTGAAATCTTGATCTCGAATGGCCCTCCAACATCATTGAGGTCTTGGATAGGCAAATCGTTGACGTCTGGGATGCATAGCTCTCCGATCGTGCGTTCCGCCATCTCGGGTTGCGGTGGCGCTTCCTTTGGACTTGGTGGTGGAGTAGATGACGAATTTGCGGTCTCGCCTTTCGAATCTACTAGTTCCAGCTTCTTAGCTTGTGCTTCGCGTCTCCTTTGCCTGTAAAGTTTTTCAGGATCATCCACAAAATTTTTCGGTTTGTTGGAGAGGTAGCCATCCATCTCCTGTTAGGGTTAGTGAAAAACAAAATATATATATATATACAAGATCTAAAAGAAAGAGATAAAATAAAATAAAGATAAAAGTAAAACTAGATTAGATTGATTTTTGTTTTTGTGGATTAGATCTATTTTTGATAAAAGAGAAAATAAGATATCTAAAAAGAGAAAAATCAAAAGAAAATCAAGAAAAAAATATTTACGAATGCTAGTCAAATCGGATCTTAATCGATAGTTCCTCGGCAACGGCGCTAGAAAAGCTTGTTGACAGCCCTTAGACGTGTCAATCGTGAACCGCAAGCGCACGGATCAGTTGTAGCTCTTCTCTTAGAGTACTCCCCAAGGTTTATCAATCCGTGAAACTAAAGACATAAGAAACAATCTAACTAGCATTGAAAGCCTTTTGTCTTGAAGAGGGTTGTAAAACCAAATAGATCTAATCTACTAAAATCCAAACACCGGAGGTAGCAAGAGAAAGTTAGAGATAACCAATCTAAATCGCCTAGATCATGTATATGTTGTAGCCCCGAGCCAAATGGAGTGAAGTAAGATATATGTGAATCTCAATGAAAAGCATCTTTAAATCATGACCTCCGATCAAACTCCCGAAAGCCCCACCTTACGCGGGATCACACCCTGTCACGATGCTCCCATTTGGCATAGGTAACTTAAGGGCACTATCACAAGTGAACGTGTCGAACCACTGGTAGATCCGGTATGAACCCCTAGCCACCATGGCTACAAGAACACCCCGAGCAATCTATCTCGAGAATAGATTGAAGAAGAAGCAAACCCAAGCAAGAACGAAATCATAGAAGAGGCACTTGATCGCTAGAAATTCGGAAACACATATAACTTCACCATGATTGTAAGTACATCACAAGATCATCACCGGGATCCTACCTTAATCTTGATGATCCTAGCTCCAGAACTCTGACGTGGTCTTCCTCGCAGGGTTCCCACGTCGACTAGGGATGAACCCTAGATAACTAGCACGACCCTCAGCTCTGCGAAAGATGTCCCTCTAGCTTCTCTGCTCCTCGGCGGCGAATGACGAATTGATTGATGCGTGGCACGAAGGCACAGGGGCTATTTATACCCTGAGGAAACCCTAGGTCGAAGGAGGGGGGGCGCGAACCGCCACTGGAAAGGCCTGGGCCTGCCGGCCTGGGGCTTTCCCTGGCCACCTCGTTCTCTGCTTTCTCCTCAAGTCTTCTGGAAGTTTTAGTAGATATTCCACCTATGCATGTGGGCCTTTGGACGTCGTTTACTTCGGGATATCTTCGAGATAAGAATGGGAAGTGATAATTTTCCAAATTCTCCAATTGAGTTGCCTTGACCCCGAAGTCTCTTGGCCTTATCTTGAAGCACTTGCCTTTCAAATACTCTTAGAGGTCGGTTCACCAAAGTTGAGCACGAACGGGGCTTGAAATCACCTAGGCCGGCCGGCCTAGGCCATGTGGGGCCGGCCGGCCTGGCCTGTTCTTCGGGCCTCTGGTCTTCATCTTTCACCGTGTCGTCCTTGGTCTCAAGCCTTGTCCATATGTATTCCTTTTAAGCCCAAAAACCTGCGTAAACACAATTCCTCCAAAAACACATGCATATGCGAAAACGTCCCGGTTATAGAGTATGATCGTTAGTTTAGATATCAAATTCATGCCATTACTGAAGATAAACAAGGATAAAAATGTGTCGCTAAGGAGCGTCAACATCGCCTCTGGGGGGAGGGGGGGTGGAAGATTGCTTATTTGTGGAGGCCTTTGGCACAACGTTTCAATTCCTTTCTTCCAAAGTTTCTACAAGCACCAAATTAAAAATAGTACATGAGATCGTCAGAGTCGCCAACATTGACGGCACAAACCTATCACAGTCACAGCTGCTCTCCGACTTGGTGTACACGAAATTGTTTGAGCTTTTTATAAGGCGATTAGGACGACTGCAAGTATGATCATTCACTATTTCGTTCCGTATATAAATGACAAAGCATGCACAATAGTTCACTGAAACAGAAAAGCCAGTAAATCAGTAAGCAGACACTCCGTGCAATCGAGCACCATGTCCGGTGACACGGCAGCTCCACGGGTCGTCGAGGACTACCGCGGCGTCATCCAGATCCTCAGCGACGGCACCATCGTCCGCTCGGACCCCGCCGTCCTCCGGCCGCCGGAGCTCTTCCCCGACGTCCCCGGCGTGCAGTGGGAGGACGTCGTGTACGACGCCGCGCTCGGCCTCAGGCTACGCGTGTACACGCCGGCCACGGCCGGGGACGGCAAGAAGAAGCTGCCGGTGCTCATGTACTTCCACAGCGGCGGCTTCTGCCTCGGCAAGTTCGAGCAGCCCAACTTCCACTCCGGCTGCCTCCGCCTCGCGTCGGAGCTTCCCGCCGTCGTCCTCTCCGCCGACTACCGCCTCGGCCCCGAGCACCGCCTCCCCGCCGCCATCGACGACGCCGCGGCCGCCCTGTCCTGGCTGAGCGGACAGGCCGCTCTCGGCGCCGGCGCGGACGCCCATCCCTGGCTCGCCGAGTCGGCCGACTTCGCCAGGGTGTTCGTCGCCGGCGAGTCGTCCGGCGCGAACATGTCCCACCACGTCGCGGTGCGGCACGGGTCGGGCCAGCTCGCCCTCGCCCCGCTGCGCGTCGCGGGGCACGTCCTGGTGACGCCGTTCTTCGGCGGCGCCGAGCGCACCGCGGCGGAGGCCGAGCCCCCGGCCGGCGCGCCGTTCACGCCCGAGATGTCCGACAAGCTCTGGCGCCTGTCGCTCCCGGACGGCGCCACCAGGGACCACCCGGCGGCGAACCCGTTCGGCCCCGGCAGCCCGGCCCTGGAGCCGGTGGCGTTCCCGCCGGTCCTCGTCGTGTCGGCCGGGCGCGACATCCTCCACGAGCGCGCGCTGCGCTACGCGGCGAGGCTGGAGGAGATGGGGAAGCCGGTGGAGCTCGCCGTCCTCGAGGGGCAGGAGCACGCGTTCTTCTCCCGGCAGCCATGGGGTGAGGCGGCCGACGAGCTCATCCGACTTGTGCGTCGCTTCGTGCAGGAGAAGCACGACGACGGGTCCGAGTGAAATTGGCATTGGCACGACTTGACTGAAATAAAATGCGATCACACGAGGGTTTGATTTGACGCCATGTGTAATTAAAAAATAACAATCAAATTAAAATCGTTCCGCCTGCCAAGTCGTTCGTGAACTTTTTGATTACAGGTGTTTAATTTCAGTGAATTGGTGAAAAGTGATGAAAAATTTTGTATTAGAAAGCATGTTTTATGAGAGAAGATACAGTATAAAATTTTTTTTTTGGCTTTTATCACTTCAGAGAATTAAACAGGGCCTACGTGGCGCTTGGCACGACGACTCCTCTGTTTCCTCCTCCAAAAGCATCTGCGCCGTAGATCCAACACCCGCCGAGGCGCCGCCCGCCTCAGCATCGCCGGTCTCCTCTCCTTCCGTCCCCAATTCCCGCAAATTCAGCGGTGCAGACCCCTCCTCGTCGTCGGGGACTCGCGGTCCTCGCCGCATAAAGCTCTCCGTTGAGGGAGCAGAGCAGCGCGCCATGGGGCCGTCTCAGCAACGCAGGGGAGTTCTCGACATCGAGGCAATGGCGCCGGCCATCGCCGTCGACCACTGCATCAGGCTCCCCAACTACTTCCGCATCGCCGACAGCCTCCTCACCCAGGTCCGCGCCTCTCCGTTAAAACCTAACCACCACCCGCCCCAAAACCCCGCGCCCAAAATCTCTCACGTTAACTATAAAATTCTCTGATATGTGACTATCTTCATTCTTCAATCATTCCCTGCACACGCAAAAAAAAAAAAACGCTTACACGTTGTGACGCGGTACACGTTTGGGCGGTTTGGTGATCGTTTTATCTGGCAGATTTAGCGTGATTACTACATTACATTGATCTGGTTACAAGTTGTGTGTTAAACAATTTCCTATGCTTCGCAGGCCAACATATATAGGGAGGAGAAGAACCTCATCCAGCTGTATGTTCTTCTCCTGAGATACTCGAGGTGTGTTGCTGAGCGACATTGTGCATTGCTATGCCTAGCTTCTTATTTCCAAATCAGTATAAATGCTAATCTAATGACTGCAGCCTGCTGTGTGACACTATTCCAAAGCATCGTGACTACCCCACAT
>CM014274.1:87964812-87999977 GCA_004135705.1 Alloteropsis semialata
AGCTTATTATCTTGTTCCAGAGGCACGAGTTTGAGCCGTCACTCTAAGCTTCAACCTATAAATTTGCTTAAAGGTCGAGATCTATTTGCCACTGTAACAATTGTTACTCATTATTTTTGCACAAAAGAAAATTGTTTGCTTGGCATGAATCATATTTCTTGTTAATCTGTTCCAACTCCAGGATATCCGACAACTATATAGGTGGATCAACTCATTTGGAACACCATACATCTATGGTTCTTTAGTAATCGTTTTGGCATGTATGGGTGGTCATCCCTCGCTCACATTTAACTTCAGTTTAGTCAGGATTTGTTAGGCACAATTAGGATTTGTTAGGATAATTATCAGGTTGTTAGGAGCTGGCATGGCAGTCATTTAGAGAAAGTCATGAAAGAAGTTAATTCCCCTCTCCCTCTTATCCACACAAGAGCTCCAGGTGCCTCACCTACTCCTGTCAAGCAAAGCAACCCTATCAGTCTATCACACATGTCATCTGCTAGAAAGTTGCAAAGGAAACAAGCAGTATCTCAACTGAGGGTGAAATTGTTCTCTACAGATATTGAAATTTGAAAATTCAAAGCATTTTTCAAAAAATTCAAGCATTAATCTTGTTACCTTTGGCAAAACCGTTCATACCGCTACTATCATGTTCAGCATTTTCTTCCGTTTCCAGTGCAACATTCTACTGATGAAGAATTTTGTTTTTTTTACCATATAGATTGTCCCATTCGAAACAATTGGGTGTCTTGTTTAGTAATACATCCTTTTTTCGATTGCTAATTATAACTTTTGTTTATTCTTTTGTCTAAAATTTAACAGAAATTTTGGTCTACCTTATCCAAAAGAAGATACACTATCCAGACATTCCATATTAGGGCCTGATGGACTTTCTAGACGGTGGATAGGACCTGTTGTTGCTATGAAGGTATAATATTACTATTGTATTTTCTTGAGAATTTAATCACAGATAACTATTGACTTATGGATTCCCTACTTTTTGCAGGTCCAGTATCCAACTAATAATGAAATAACACGAAGTGATATCTCTAGGTAATACTTGGATTGCTCATATAATGTCTTTACTATCTGCAAAAGTGATTATCCATTGTTAACGTTTTTTGTTCCAAATCTTGTGCACAATATCTTTGTGAAACACTCCCTCAATTAAATATTTTTTAAAAAAATGCTGATTGGCCCTCCATTCATCGTTATAATTTCTTTTACAAATAGCATTTCAAATGTTATAGTAATTTATAAACATTGTTATCTGAATGTTTCTTTGGAACTACTTTGATTTCATTTGTTTTATTTCAATAAATGTTTTTTCGTATTAATAAATTATAAGAGGTATACAGAAGATCAATGGATAATGATATTCTGACAAAGCAAGTCCATTACAACAGAGAAGATAAAATTTTATTTTTGTTTACCTTATGTAATTCCATCACTTGTGCAGTTCATTACCGGCTATGGATGGCCGGCATGGTGATAGTAAAACATTGCCATATGGCTCCAAAATTAACGATGAAATACATTTGTCCGTACCAGTAGAAGAAAGCACGTTAGTATCTTTGGATGGTATGGAAGAAGCATTATGCCAGTTGAGTATCCAACAGCCTTCTTACCCACCATTCCTGTCACAAGTACATCTGGATCAATCAATGCTTTCCTCAAGAGTTGCTGATTCAAAACCAGACCATGCCATCTCAGATATTGTCCGTTATCGACGTGTGGATGTTGTAAGTTCAAACTGCAACTTTTACTTTTATAAAATCATGGCATTGTTCTCGAGCTTATAGCTTAGCAAATATATTTGTGTGGTTCTTGTACGTGCTCTTCAGTTGTAACCAGTATACGCAGTTGGCTGTTTTTTTTTTTTGGGTTTTGACCAATGGTTTCTTGTTACTCTTGTCAGCCGGAGGAGTTGACATCATGTTTCCTAAATGTTGCTGAGGCAAACACCATAGAAAGTTTAGAGACATGTGAGCTTATTTTTGGTGCACTGTTAATGGACCCAGAGGTATGTTTCTTTTTTTCCCTAAGGAGTTATGAACAGTGATTTGGTTGTGCAGGTAGGTGAGTATTTAAGTGTGACAGCCCTGATAATTCCTAAACAGAAATCTACAAGTGTAGTTAGTGTTTTTAAGCTGACATCTATTCTTGAATGTTCCCTTAGTTTGTGCTACTCATGCTAATCCAGTACAATGCCTAAAATACAGCACTTCGTTGACGGAAAAAATATGTTTATTTTTTTGTAGTGCGAAGCTACATGTGAAGAAGAAATACTGGGAGTTGTTCAAAGCATTGGCTCACCTTATCAGCTTGGTTGGATTCATGTAAGCTCAACTTAATGCAGCTTGGCTCCCATTAAGATTTACTTGTTGCGTGCCTATCCCACAAATTTGGGATAGGCATATATGCCTTTGCTTACCATATTTCTCTCTCTGTTTTTTTCCCAGACACATCCAACACAGGACTGTTTTATGTCTTCCGTTGATCTCCATAATCATTATTCATATCAGGTAATGTTGGAAAACTGTATCCTACTTTGCTTGCTATTTAATTGGTTCTATGGTTTGATCAATGTAACACTTCACGATATCATTTGTCTTATTTTCTGATTTCAACAAGGAAAATACCATTGAAGTACATGCGGCTATGTATAAAATGATCTTTTATTTTGTCATTTTTGAGCTGTCCACTGTTGGAAGTAATTCAAAGAAATGTTTGCAGTACACTGATCTAATTGTTAATATCAATGGCTAAAATACATTTGGTTCATGTTGCTTAATGCTTATTCTATGATTTTATTTGAATCTAGTATCTGGGAAACCTAGTTTGACCCTTTGTTTAGTCTACCTATATATAATATTGTTAGATACAACAAGCACACATATAATTTAATTTGCTTGTTTAATTGAACTGTAGTTTCTTTGGCACAACTTCTGCTTAGGAGCTTTTGAGAACTCATTGCTAATATGTGATCATGTCTGACCTTATATTAATGTACAGAAGGAGCTACACGAAGCATTTGCCATAGTTCTAGCACCTTCAAAAGAAAGGTACTGTCGGATATCAATATCCGACCCTCTCACCGACGGGTGGGACCACGCAGTTTCGAGAATAAGATGGGCATAGGAAAACCCGCAAACAAGGAGAATATCAGGTCAGGGGAGGATCGATTTTCCCCTGACACGACTGACCTGGTTCTGTCCCGGCCGACCTATGTCCGCCTCAGCCGACTCCCGTCCGCCTCGGCCGACCCTCGTCCGCCTCGGCCGACCCTCGTCCGCCTCGGCCGACCCCGTCCGCCTCGGCCGACCCATGTCCGCCTCGGCCGACCCACTTCTGTCCTGGTCAAACCTACGCTATCTCACCCGACCTCTCTTCGCCTCGCCCGAATCGGCGTGGGCCCGGGCCGGAGTGGAGTGCCAGGAAGACCCGGCGTAAGGACGCGTCGCCACGCGGCTATGCCGCGCCCCATCAGCATTAATTGGCCTTACCGAGCACTGTCCACCTTACCGAGCACTGTCCGGTATGGCCAAGGGATGTGACTATCACTGTTGTACCCGTCCGCAGGCGCCGATCGAGGAGAAGTACGACCCCAACAGCGTCCCCAACAGCGTCCCCAACAGCGTCCACAGTGTCCCGTAGGCGGCGGGGCTTCTCCAGCAAGCTTTCCATTATTTGTTATTTGTTGAACACGTCTTGTACAGCGTCCTCTCCCCTGAGTATAAAGGGAAAAATCAAGCCTCAGGAGAGAGGAGACGCACACACGAAAGCACAACCCACAAAGCACACACGCTCAGACGCATCCAGAGACTTGGGAGCCCCTCCCTCTCTCGACTGCTTGTAACCCCTACTACGAGCAACGCGAGTAACACGAGCAGCCTCGAACTGGACGTAGGGCGTTCGTGCCTGAACCAGTATAATCCCTTGTGTCCTCTCGCGAACCATCCGGAGCCCAAACGCGCAATCCACTAAATTTACTTGTTGGTTATTTCTTACACCGACAGTTGGCGCGCCAGGTAGGGGCCTTTGCGCGTTTCGGCGATCACCAGGCTTCGGATGGCCACCCGCGGATCGAGCTGGACTCCTGGGACGCAGCTGCGTCTTGGGAGTTTGGATTTCGTCATCACCGACGCCGGGGACTTGGAGAGAGTCGCTCTCACGCCCCCGGTCAACACTGCCGATGCTGACATCGCGACCGCCACCGAGGCCCTCGCGGACATCAACATCAACACCCCTGGCGACGAGGCTAGCAACCCTCGTTCGAGGGCCAACGAGGCCCCGCTGTGGGAGCAGCTCGAGGTCTTCCTGGGGCCACGGCCCACGCAGGAAGACGCGCGCTTTGTCAGGTTCGCCCTGGCGAACGTCGCTGCTCAGCTTGCGGGAGGAGCTCCTCTCCCCCCGGGGATGCTGGACTCCATCCCACCGTATGCGGCCCCATACGGTCTGCGCAACGCGGCTGAGGACGTGTCCCGCCTGGTGACACGCCTCCTGAGCCCCACCCCGGCGGACAGCGAGTTCGTCGGGGTGATCGATCACGTCTCCGAATCGGTCTTCGACCTGTTGGACGATCCCGTTTCGGAGGCATCCGACACGGAGCTCGTCGGAGAGAGCCACCACCCCTCCCGGGAATGTTTCATGGCGGACACCCCCGACGGGGCGGAGGGAGAAGCGAGTGAGAGCGGCTCAGGGCCGGCGGGCCCTGACGACGGTCACCCGGTGGCCGACGCGCCCGTTGCTCCCGCTCCGGTTGCGGCCCAAGCCGCGGCAGTGGCAAGGCAGCCGGCCCCGCAAAGAGCGGCTACACCGCCACGACGCTCCCAAGCCGACGACGCCCGGCAACGCCGGGAGGAGCTCCAAGAAGCTCGCCGCCGCTTGGAGCAGGAGCGGGTGCGGATCGAGCAGGAACGGGAACGCATCGAGCGCGAGCTCCTGCAGGTCAGAGACGCGGCTCCGGCGCGGGAGCGCGCCCGGGACGTGCAGCGCCAAATCGTCGACGATGACGGTGCCCCGCCCCCGTGTTTCGCCCACGCCGGGCAGAACATAGCCGCGGCTGCCATGCTCGTGAGAGGGCTCCCGCCGCCGGTGACCCCGGAGGCCCGCAAGGCGCAGCGGGAACTCGGCGAGCTACTGGAGCGAGCCGCGGCGCAGCAGGCCGAGAGTTCGCAGTCGCGACGACGAGCGTCGCAGATGGCCCACCGCGGAGCCTCGAGGCAGCTGGCCGCCGGGCGTGGCGGACGCGCCCAACAAGGGGACTCGGTGCACCAGCCCCGTCCCCCCGGGGACGCGCTTCCGGTCCGACAACGGGTCGGCCCGATCCAGGATGCTCGGAGCATACTGGACGAGGCGGCCGGTACGACGACGAGGACGAGGACGAGAGGACGCCGAGTCCGGAGGCGCCGGGACCACGGGCTTTCAGCCCGCGGATCCGAGCGGCTCCTCGTCCCGCCAACTTTAGAGCCCCGTCGAACTTTCCGAGGTACGACGGGGAAACCGACCCCGAGCTCTGGCTCGAGGATTACCGACTCGCCTGCAGAGCCGGAGGAGCCGACGATGATGACTTCGTCATCCACAACTTGCCGCTCCATCTGGCCGACTCGGCGCGGGCCTGGCTCCAGCATGTCCCCGCCGGACAAATCGGCAGCTGGTCCGACCTGAGGGAGGTCTTTGTGGGGAATTTCCAGGCGACCTACAACCGCCCTGGAAACCCATGGGATCTCAGGAGCTGCAGGCAGAAGCAGGGGGAGACGCTACGGGAGTACATCAGGCGTTTCTCCCGGCAGTGCAACGAACTCCCCAACCTCGCTGACGCCGATGTCATCGGAGCGTTCGTCACCGGGACGACGTGCAAATCCCTCGTCCACAAGCTCGGGCGGAAGAGTCCCCGCACCGCGAAGGAGCTGCTTGACATCGCTACGAGCCACGCGGCTGGCGAGGAAGCAGTGGGGGCCATCTTCCACCAGTCCGCCGACCCTAAGGGTAAGCAGACTGAGGAAGCGGAAGGAGGCCCATCGGGGCCCCCCGCCAAGAAAAAGAGGAAGGGCAAGGGCAGGCGGCACGACGACGAGACCGCCATGGTGGCCGCCGCCGACCCGAAGCCGACCTTCAAACCTCCGACTGCGGAGGTCCCCGACCACTTCGAGAAGAAGTGGAACGGGCCCTGCCCGAATCACGAGTACCCCGTCAAGCACCTGTACAAGGATTGCTCCCTCATGAAGAAATTCATGGCAGGGGGCTCCCGCAAGCCGGCGCCTCGGTCGAAGAAGCCCGACCTGGCCCCGCAGGAGCCGGGGGCGGACCAGAACATGGACGCCGACCCCTATCCGGAGCCGGACGGCTGTCTGATGATCTTCGGCGGAACGGAGGCGTCGGTGAGCAAAGGGCGAGCCAAGGTGGAACGCCGAGAGGTGTACGCCGCCGAGCCGGCCACTCCGGCCTTCCTCAAGTGGTCGGAGGCGCCCATCACCTTCGATCGAACCGACCATCCGCAGTTCGTCCCGAGGCCGGGTAAGTACCCTCTCGTGGTTGATCCGGTCATAGGGCGTAAGCGCCTCACCAAGGTGCTGATGGACGGCGGGAGCGGGTTAAATATCCTCTACGCCGACACGCTCGACTCCATGGGGATCGACCGAGGGCGCGTTCGCCCGACTGGGGCGCCCTTCCACGGGGTGGTCCCCGGCAAACAGGCCGTCCCCCTCGGGCAGATCGATCTGCCCGTCACGTTTGGGTCCCCGACCAACTTTCGGACGGAGACCCTCACGTTCGAGGTGGTAGGATTCCACGGCGCCTATCACGCCATTTTGGGCCGCCCATGCTACGCGAAGTTCATGGCCGTCCCCAACTACACCTACCTCAAGCTCAAGATGCCGGGGCCGAAGGGGGTGATCACGGTGGGGTCGTCATTCCAACGGGCCCATCAGTGCGAGGTGGAAAGTTGCGAGCTGGCGTCGGCCATCATCGCATCGACAGAAGAGCTGGCCCCAATCAAGGCGCGTCTCGTCGAAGAGGCGCCAGACTTCACCCAAGGCCTGGCGTCGTTCGAGCCGCTCGAGGGCACCAAGGAGGTCCAGCTGGACCCCGACCACCCGAGCGCGAAGGTGGCGCGGATCGGGGCCAAACTGTCCCCGAAATAGGAAGGCGCGCTCGTCGACTTCCTCCACGCGAACGTCGACGTGTTTGCGTGGAAGCCCTCGGACATGCCGGGCATCCCGAGGGAAGTCGCCGAGCACTCCCTGGACATCCGAGCCGGGTCCCGACCCGTGAAGCAACGCCTTCGGCGCTTCGACGACGAGAAGCGTAAGGCAATCGGCGAGGAGATCGCGAAGCTCTTGGTGGCCGGCTTCATCAAGGAGGTGTATCATCCCGAGTGGTTAGCTAATCCCGTCCTTGTACGAAAAAAGAATGGGAAATGGAGAATGTGTGTTGATTATACTGCTCTTAACAAAGCGTGTCCAAAGGATTCCTTTCCCTTGCCGCGCATAGATCAGATAGTCGACTTAACCTCGGGGTGCGAAACCCTATGCTTCCTTGATGCGTATTCCGCCAAATCACGATGAAGGAGTCCGACCAGCTCGCGACTTCCTTCATCACCCTGTTCGGATCGTACTGTTACGTGACAATGCCGTTTGGGCTCAAAAACGCTGGCGCCACCTATCAAAGGTGTATGCTTAAGTGTTTTGACGAACTCATCGGACCGACCGTTGAGGCGTACGTGGACGACATCGTTGTCAAGTCCAAACAGGCCGACCAGCTCGTGGCCGACCTGGAAAAAACGTTTGCCAAACTCAGGGCGAACGACGTCAAGCTCAACCCCGAGAAATGCGTCTTCGGGGTACCCAGGGGAATGCTCCTAGGCTTTATCGTTTCCCGACGAGGGATAGAAGCTAACCCCGATAAGATCAACGCGATAACCAGGATGGGCCCGATTCAGAACCTGAAAGGGGTTCAACGGGTCACGGGGTGTCTAGCCGCCTTGAGCCGGTTTATCTCGCGCCTCGGCGAAAAAGTCCTCCCGCTGTACCGCCTCTTGAAGAAATCCGAGCGGTTTGTCTGGACGGAGGAGGCCGAGACCGCGCTGAACCACATCAAGGTAGTCTTGACGAATCCGCCGATCCTGGTCTCGCCCAACGCCGGCGAGCCTCTTCTCCTCTACATTGCCGCAACTACACAGGTGGTGAGTGCGGCGCTGGTGGTGGAACGTGAAGAAGAGGGGCACGCCCTCAAAGTACAGCGCCCGGTATACTTCGTGAGCGAGGTGCTCGGAGACACAAAGACGAGGTATCCGCAGATCCAGAAGCTGCTGTACGCCGTCCTCATCTCCAAGAGGAAGCTCCGCCACTACTTTGACTCGCATCCGGTCACAGTGGTGAGTTCCTTCCCTCTCGGTGAGATTATAAATAATCCGGACTCGACAGGTCGGATCTCGAAATGGGCTATGGAACTGATGGGTCAGGGCATCACCTATGCCCCACGCACGGCCATCAAATCCCAAACCCTCGCGGACTTCGTCGCGGAATGGACCGAGGTCCAGCTGCCCACGGCCCCTGTCGATCAGGAGTACTGGGTGATGTACTTCGACGGCTCGTTGACTCGGACGGGAGCAGGGGTCGGATTAGTTTTCGTTTCGCCTCTCGGAGTGCGGATGAAATACGTGATCCGGCTACACTTCCCTGCTTCCAACAACGCTGCCGAGTACGAGGCTTTGATAAACGGCCTGAGAATAGCTATCGAGTTAGGAATCCGACGCCTCGAAATTCGAGGCGATTCCCAGCTCGTGGTCGATCAGGTCATGAAAGAGTCGAGCTGCGAAAGCGAGACCATGGCCGCGTATTGCAAGGAAGTACGCAAGCTCGAGGACAAATTCGATGGCCTCGAGCTCTGGCACATCAAAAGGCGGTTCAACGAGGCCGCCGACGCCCTGGCCAAGAAAGCCTCCGGCCGGGAACCCGTCCCGACCGGAATCTTCGCCAGTGACCAACGAGACCCTTCGATAAAGCTTCCCTGCCCGGAGCAGACCGGACCGCGTGACCCGGATCCCACGGAACGGGGCGCCCCGGGCTCGGGGGCTGGCGAGAACGGAATCAAGGCTGCGGAAGGGTCGGGGGCAGGCACCGAGCCGAACGACCAGGCTCTATCCGACCTGCTTGCCCTTGCAGTTGCCACGCTGACCGAGACCCAGGGACCGGACCCCGGCACCACGGATTGGCGCAAACCATTCCTCGACTACTTGCTGCGGGAACAGCTCCCGACGAGTAAGACCGAGGCCCGCCGGATCGCCCGGCGCGCCAAATCTTACGCCATCCTAGAGGACGAGCTGTACCGACGCAGCCCCACGGGAATCCTACAACGGTGTATTCCCGCCGACCAGGGTGAGGAGCTGTTGAGGGACATCCACGAGGGCACGTGCGGCCACCACGCCGCTCCTCGCAGCCTTGTCGGAAACGCGTTCCGGCAAGGATTCTACTGGCCGACGGCGGTGAGGGATGCCACTAAGATCGTGCGCACCTGCGAAGGGTGCCAGTTCTTTGCGAGGCAAACGCACCTTCCTGCACAGGCTCTACAGACGATCCCCATCACTTGGCCGTTCGCGGTCTGGGGATTGGACATGGTCGGGCCCCTCAAAAAGGCGCCCGGGGGCTTCGATCACTTGCTTGTCGCCGTCGACAAGTTCACCAAGTGGATAGAAGTACGACCAATCGCGACGATCCGATCGGAGGAAGCCGTCAAATTCTTCCTCGACATCGTTCATCGTTTCGGCGTCCCCAATTCGATCATCACGGACAACGGAACTCAGTTCACCGGGAAGAAATTCCTGCGTTTCTGTGATGAATATCACATACGGGTCGATTGGGCTGCCGTCGGACACCCACGCACAAACGGGCAAGTAGAGCGCGCGAATGGGTTGATCCTGCGAGGGCTCAAACCCCGGATATTCGAGCGCTTGAAAAAGTTCGGAGGGCGATGGGTCGAAGAGCTCCCGGCGGTGGTTTGGANGCCTGCGCACGACGGCGAGTCGCGCGACGGGTTTCACCCCGTTCTTCATGGTGTACGGGTCGGAAGCCGTACTCCCGACCGACCTCGACTACGGGTCCCCGCGTGTTCGCGCCTACGACGACAAAGGCAACCAAACCTCTCTCGAGGACGCGGCCGACCAGCTAGAAGAGGCCAGGGAAGTCGCGTTGGCCCATTCGGCGAAGTACCAGCAGTCCCTACGGCGCTACCACGCTCGGCGCATTAGGGGCCGAGCTTTCCAGGTCGGCGATTTGGTGCTGCGCCTCGTTCAAAGCAACAAGGACAGGCACAAACTCTCGTCGCCCTGGGAAGGCCCGTTCATCATCTCCCAAGTCCTCCGACCCGGCTCGTACAAGCTGAAGAACGAAGAAGGAGAGGAGTACGCCAACGCCTGGAACATCGAACAGCTACGTCGTTTCTATCCCTGATTATTCTAGGCTACTTTCCTGTTATCGCTTGAACGTACTCCTTTTCGTTTCGAAGAGCGACGCCCGACCCTCGCCCTATTGGCCGAGGGTCGGACGTCACTCGGGGGCTAACCTGCGTCCCCCGGGTCCTTGACCCTCGGCATATTCGTGTACTCGAGACTAAGGAAAAAGGGGGCGCCGGATAACAAAGTGGCGTGCGCTCGCCGGTCGGAATGCCAAAAGGACAAAGGCCCCAGAGGCGACGGTTCTAAAGGCTCACTAGCGAACCCATTTTAGTCCGGACGTACCCCAACGGCTTAATCAAAGAAACACGAAAGGCCGAGTGTTAACGACGCAGACGCTTAAGTTCATTACAAGAAATGAGTTTAACTGTCTGAAAAAACAAAAGAAAAACAAAAGCTAATCAGGGCGCCCATGGCCCCTCCTCCTTTGCAGTCTCGGCGGCGAGCACGGACGACAGCGGCGACACCTCCTCCTCGAGCGCGATCACCTCCGCTTCCGTCGTACCAGGAGCGAACCCGTCGGCGAGGTACTCCAGGCCGATCTCGGAGTAGTGGGAGCGAGCAACGGCGAAGGCGCGGCGCACCCCGAGGAAGAGTCCGTCGCTCGCCATGGCTCGGGCCCGAGCCGGGATGCGCTCAACGTCGGCGAGCAGCGAGCTTGGACCCCGCTCCGACCGCACCTGAAGGTCGCTGAGCACAGCGCCGACCGCCACCCGAAGCGCGTCGTACTCGTCCCCCTCCTTCTGCAGCAGCCCTTCGAGATTGCGCGCCTCGGATGTGAGGCGCTCGATCGTAGCGCGATTCGCCGCCACTGCTTCGGCCAGAGAGGCGCACTGCGCCTCGGCGTCCTCGCGGGCACGCCGCTCAACATTGAGGGCTTGGCCCGCAGCCTCGAGATTGCGGGCCTGCCCCTCGACGAGCCCCCTGGCCGAGTCTCGCTCCTCCACCGCCTGGGCCAGCTGAGCGCGGGTTCCCTCGAGGACGGCGATGACCCGGTCCCGGTCGGCCCGAAGACGCTCCACCTCGCGGACCAGGCCCAGCCGGACTTGCTCCCGAGCCGCCGAGTCCTTCTCCCAAGAGATCAGGACATCGCTCTTGCGCTGGTCGGCCTCGTCAGCATGCTGGCACGCCTCCGCAACCCGCCGCCGCAGGGACTCGATCTCCTGGTTGGCTGCGGCCAGCTGCCCGTCGAACTCGCCTCGTGCATCGGCCCGGGCGGAGGCGGCTTCTTGGCGGGCGACCGCCAGCTGCTCCCTCAGGGCGTCGCGTTCGGCGGTGATCGAGGACAGACGGCCCCACGAGTCTTTCTCCCGACGCAGGAAGAGAGACTTGTCCCGGCTGCGGGCCATCAAAGACTGCCAAAAAACAAACCAGAATCGGAAACCACTCGGGAAAAGAAGAAAGAGAAAACAAATGAAGGAAAGATTACCTCCCCGCAAGGGATGGCGACGTCGCGAAGGGCTTCCAGGGCGGAGTTGAGCGATCGGACCGCCAGCCCGACCCCAGCACGAACCCGGGAGGCCTCGTTCTTCTCCTCGGCGTCGTCCAGGGAAAAGACAACATCGCCCGAGGCGCGGTCGGTCCAAGTGATGCGAGGGCCCCCGAACTCCAGGGGATCACCCCCTTGCCGGACGATCTCGCGGCCCTCCGGGGCGTCAGATGCGGTACGGGCCTCCTGACCCGAGCTCGACCCCACAACCTCTTCTCCCTCGAGAATAGCCGTCGCTCCCGCTCCATGGACCAAAGGCGCGGGGGGAGAAGACATCGGCATCTCGCCCGAATCGGGCAGCGGGTCGGGTAGGGCGGCGGTGGCGTCCGGCTCAGGGACGGCCTCCTCCTCGCGGTCGGCGGTGGTCGGGGACGCAACCGGCGTTGGATCCCTCGGGGCTTCATCTCCTGCGCCCGTCCCCTCCTCGGGCAAGAGCCCGACCTCTCGGGCCGGGGGGATGGGATCTTCCTGGTCACGACCGGGACCGGAGGGCACCGTCTTCTCCCCCCCGGGCGCATCCCCGTCCGGCGCAGCCGACTCGGGCGGCACCACGTCCTCCGCTTCGGCCGGATCGACCGCGAGGGGGAAGTACAGCCCGGCGAGGGCCTCCGGGATCGCCTCCGTCGAGTGCGCGAACAGGGAGCCCGACACCGCGGCGAGCTGCTGCTCGGGAGGAAGCGGGTCGAGCACCCTCTCCACCTGGGGGTCGCCCAGGTTGATCCCTCGGCTCGTCGCCACCTCGGCGGTCTGGCGTGCGAGCCGCTTGATCGGCGCCAGCCCCAAAGGAGCCGCCTGACTTCCCCTCCTGCAAACAAAAGGAGCCTTCGCACACTCATCCCGACATGGGCGAAGGAGGATCGACGAAGAGAGAGGGAAGAAACTTACCGGCGCGAAATAGGAAAGCCGCGGGACGACCGCTTGACCGGCGGAGCCGTCTCCGACCCCGATCCCTCCTCCCGCGGCCGTTTGCCCCGATCGGCCCTCGGCGGAGTCCGCCCCCGGGTCGGGGGTGAAGCTGGCGCGGGTCTGCCGTCGCGTGACGGCCCCGTGACCTCCGGCGTGCCCCGACCGGCCGAGGACTCGCGCTGGGGGGTCGGGTCGCTCCACTCGGATCCAGTGGAGGAGTCCGAGGCGTAATCGAAGCCCCCCTCGAAGGGGCCTTGATCCTCCCTCCACAGCCCGTCCTGCCGAGCTTGCCGACGTCGCTCGCGGTACTCCTCCTCGGCCTTTTCGCGGGCCAGTCGCTTCTTCTTCTTCTTCGCCTCGTCCTTCTCCTTCTTCAGACGGGCGGCCTCCGCGCGCACACGGTTCGCGGCCCGTCTGGCCGCGTCCTCGGGAAGCGGGGGTCGGGAAACCCTGAATGACAGGGGGTGCTGAAGAAGAAGAAGAGGTTCAGATGAATCTCCGGATTGAAAGGAGGAACGACAAAGGCAAAGGAAAAACCCCGACTACTAACCTGGATGAGGGAATCGCCCATGGGGAGCATGACAGGGTGATTCGGCAACGGGTACCCCGCGGACGAACGCTGGACCGCTTCGCGAAGGCGGGCGACCATCTCCTCGACGGGAAGTTCCCCGACCGCCATCACCGACCCTGTCCAGTCTGCCGCCAGAGTCATCTGGTCCAGGCGCAGACGGCGGGCCATCAGGGGGAGGACGCGGCGCGAATGGTACGCCGCGAGAACCCCAGGACCGGTAACCCCGAGCTCGCGAAGCCGGGCGACCGCGCCACGAAGTTCGGTCAGGTGAGGCCGCTCCTCCTGGGTCGGGCCCCAGTGCCAGCAGTCCGGCCGCCCCTCGATAAGCCTTCCCGTGAAGGCTGGGAAGGGAGCGCCCGGATCGCTCCGCAGGTAGAACCACCTCGGCTGCCACCCCTTGTTGCTGGAGGTCAGCGGGAGCGAGGGGTAACCCTCGCCCTGACCGGCGCGCAGCCGCACCCCGGCGCAGCCGTGTGGCCTCGGCCGCCCCTCCGCCTTCACTTCCTCGACATGGAAGTAGGACCGCCAGAGGTTGAAGTGGGGCTCGATGCCGAGGAACCCCTCGCACAACGCGACGAAGACCGCCACGTGAAGCAGGCCGTTGGGATTGAGGTGGTGGAGCTCGATGTCGTAGTAATGGAGGAGCCCGCGGAGGAAGTAATGTGGAGGAAGTCCCAAACCCCGCTCATGGAAGGGGACGAAGGACACCACGTACCCGTCGGCCGGAGCAGGGACCTCCTCGTTCCCCGGCGCCATCCACTCTACGAGGTTGGTTCGCGGGCATAGGAGCCCGCGCCCCACCAGGCGCTCGAGCTCACCCTCCGTGACGGAAGAGCGGGACCAGGCCATGACCGGGAGGCGAGGAAGGCGAGGAGAAGAAAGGCGGCGGCGGCGATTTGAGGGCAGGCGGGCGGCAAGAGAGGAAAGGTACGGGCTCTCCCTTGCAGGCGGCGGCGGCGATTTGAGGACAGAAAGCGGAGGAAGAAGAAGGTCCGGGGCCCCCCTCCCCTCTGCCTTAAATGGGCAGGTGAGGGAGCAGGCGCGACGCCTCGGGTCTCCCACCTGCGCCTCGGCTCGCAAAGGCCACGTGGCCCACGACGCACGCCCTCGATCTCCCACGTCTCCCACGACCCGAGATTCGCGCCCAGTCTCTCTCTCTCTCTCTCTCTCTCTCAACCCCTTCGCATTCCATATCCTGCCTCTCTTTTATTTATTCCGCGTTTATTTCCGTTTCCTTCTCTTGCGCCTTTGTTTTTCAGGAAAAACAAAACAAGCCCGGGCCGTTCTTAGGCCCAAGGGACTCGACGCGAAGTCGAAAAAACAGCCCAAGAGTTCGAAGGCCGGCCCTAGGGTCCGACGGCCGCTCTGAAGCGTCCGAGCGAAGGGGCAGAGATGGGCGGGCCCACTAGAGGCCGTAGTCTCGGCACACGGGTGCCGAGGACGCCCAGACCTGCGTTCGAGCCTAAGATTCCTGACCCCATGTATCTCCACGAAGAGAGGCGACGAGCCCCTGTGGTCGGTCGAACGACTACGGGAACTAAGGGGGTCGGGAACTTTGGGGATTATCCGAGGTCGATCACCAGTTGATCCGACGGTCCTCTCTCGGAGGGGGACCGAGGCCTCGCTCGATCTAGCCCGTTAGTAGCTCACCGGGAGCCGTGTTTCGGCCTACGCGGTAAAACACGAGGCGTGCCCTTACCTTCCGTCCCGCGGAGGGATTGCGTGAAGGGAAAACGATAAAAAGACGAAACGGCTTCCCGCCCGACCGACTCGGGGGCGCACGGGGGAGCTGAAATCGCAAAAAGAGGCCGACTGCGCGGCCGCAGAAAGACACCCCGAGTCAACCAGATTCATTTATCTCTCAAATAAGGGTAAAAAGTACATGTGGCCAAGGGCTGTGAGATAACACAAACGGGTTTCGTCACCCTCGGTGACGAAATCAAGCGACGAAGGGCGCAGGAGATCCGATGCAACAAGAAGGGCCGAACTGCGAACATCGCAGTCCTTCTTGTAGCATCTCCCCGCCCGCCGACGCCACGAGGGGAACTCGGCGGAGGATTGCGCTGTGGTGCCGTGACAACGGAGCGTCACCACAGACTCTCTCCAGCGTCCCGGGGCCGACGGTCGCCGGCATCGGCATCACATCGGCACCCAGGAAAGAAGAGGGAGCGCGCAGGTGGCTGTACACGACCCCTGCAACTGCCCTGGCGAGGCAAGTCGGGGGAACGGCGACACTCCCGCTCATGCACTCCCCCTCGAACCCGTTCCACCGCCACCGAGGCAGGGCGAACGGACGGGAGGAGTCGTCAGAGCCAGAGCCGTCCTTCACTTGCGACGCCGAGCAGCACTCCTCCATGCCGGAACTCCCCGAGGTCGCAGTCATTCTTGTGGCATCAAGCGACTAGTCCCTCGCCCCCCGGACCAGGGGGACGCCCTCGAGGCGGTTCACCGACCAGGGATCTCATGCTAACAAGAGAAAGAGGAGGCAGGATAGTTGCGTGCCCAGGAAGACGGCCCGGGGGACCCTATTTATAGCCCAAAGGAACCTGAGTCAGCACTCAGGCCGGGTACGAGAACGCGCCGCGTGGCCCTCCATGCAAAGCGACAGAGCATCACCAACGAACAGTGAGCTCAGAAAGGACGACATGACGACTCAGAAGGGAGACAGTGCCTCTGAAAAAAGCGGATCATGTTCCGGTCCATTGGACAAAACGCGGTGTCATCCTGTAGGGACCGCACAGAGATGGCAAACCCAACTTCAGCCTATAGGCGAACCACCGTTCCCCTACAGGCTCGGGGGCTACACCCACCGGGTGCGCTCGCGCGCCCCGGTAGGAAAAAGGACGAACTTTACTCCAGCCTATAGGCGAACCAACCGTTCCCCTACAGGCTCGGGGGCTACACCCGGTGGGTGCGCTCGCGCGCACCCCCGAGTGACATCTGAACAGGCATCGAGAAAAAGCCTGCACGGAGAACCACCTGTCCTCCGAGCAGGCTCGGGGGCTACTGTCGGATATCAATATCCGACCCTCTCACCGACGGGTGGGACCACGCAGTTTCGAGAATAAGATGGGCATAGGAAAACCCGCAAACAAAGAGAATATCAGGTCAGGGGAGGATCGATTTTCCCCTGACACGACTGACCTGGTTCTGTCCCGGCCGACCTATGTCCGCCTCAGCCGACTCCCGTCCGCCTCGGCCGACCCTCGTCCGCCTCGGCCGACCCCCGTCCGCCTCGGCCGACCCATGTCCGCCTCGGCCGACCCACTTCTGTCCTGGTCAAACCTACGCTATCTCGCCCGACCTCTCTTCGCCTCGCCCGAATCGGCGTGGGCCCGGGCCGGAGTGGAGTGCCAGGAAGACCCGGCGTAAGGACGCGTCGCCACGCGGCTATGCCGCGCCCCATCAGCATTAATTGGCCTTACCGAGCACTGTCCACCTTACCGAGCACTGTCCGGTATGGCCAAGGGATGTGACTATCACTGTTGTACCCGTCCGCAGGCGCCGATCGAGGAGAAGTACGACCCCAACAGCGTCCCCAACAGCGTCCCCAACAGCGTCCACAGTGTCCCGTAGGCGGCGGGGCTTCTCCAGCAAGCTTTCCATTATTTGTTATTTGTTGAACACGTCTTGTACAGCGTCCTCTCCCCTGAGTATAAAGGGAAAAATCAAGCCTCAGGAGAGAGGAGACGCACACACGAAAGCACAACCCACAAAGCACACACGCTCAGACGCATCCAGAGACTTGGGAGCCCCTCCCTCTCTCGACTGCTTGTAACCCCTACTACGAGCAACGCGAGTAACACGAGCAGCCTCGAACTGGACGTAGGGCGTTCGTGCCCGAACCAGTATAATCCCTTGTGTCCTCTCGCGAACCATCCGGAGCCCAAACGCGCAATCCACTAAATTTACTTGTTGGTTATTTCTTACACCGACAGGTACAGTATCAATGTTGCATCTTTGGCATCCATTTTATTGTGTAGTATTTTCTTTTATGCATTGGTGATTCCTTCTTCATGAAGTTAATATTAAGTACTCATTGTGTCGTTCTTGTTCAGATTATGCATAGTCAGTAGCCCGGTTAACAAATTGATAGAATGCTTTGTGCTGATCATGACGTTATCTTAATTACTAGAATTTAGTACCTATATTATGGAGCTTCTCTGGCTGCTACTGTTGTTTACTAGCTCGTTAGTTCCAGCAAATTTGCACAGATTATGCAATTTTGCACTGCTGCTCACTAACATTTCTAGTCACGCTGTATGCTAAATGATCAAATTGTCGTGCCCCTGTTTGAATTTAGACCCTGTTTGCATGAGTGACCATGTGGTCTTAATTATAAGTTTTCATTTGAACAGAAGAAAAGATCGCGTGAAAATATTTCAACTCACGGATCCAGGTGGCATGCGTGACATTGGCGATTGCCCGGAGAGGAGTTCCCATCCTCATGACTTGGCAACCTACAAGGAATGCTCCCACATAAAGTTGAAATCCGGTTTAGCTTTTCGTGTTGTTGACCTTCGATAACGGTGTGTGGGTTAGCAAGTTGTTTGCTGTGTAGGCTATAGGTAGGCCAATAGTCGCTCCCAGTTTGACTGGAAGCGACAGCCATCTCCGGATCTCCATTTGAGGCTTTCCTGGAGTGGCGATGTATACAAAGGGCATTGCAGATGTAACGGCATGCGAGTGATTTGGTTCCATTATCATGTTGTGTAGAGTTCTTGAATTCAAGGCACCCTAGTTCGCCTTTCGTTGGAAAATGTAAATTGATGTAAAAACTGAATCATTTACACTACAAGAAACCCACTCAGTTTGCAAGCTTTAAGAACTTGGTTTTACATGTATCGATGATATCATTGTCATGATGAGCTCATTTAGCCCGGCTGGTGGATGAACTCAACCAAAGTGAGAAAGGATTTTACTTTCAAGGGTCTTTGTATTTTGCGCTATTTCCTGGGTGAGAAAGGATTTAGCTTTCAAGAATCTTTGTAATTTGCACTACTTCCTCGAATAATTGGCTTCTTACACGAGAGATCTCCCTCTTCTGTTACAAGCATGCTTTGATCGAAGTCCGGATGAAAGTTTCAGAGTTTGGATAAACTTATAATAAAACTACCGAAACTTTGATCGACGACCACTTGGGTTTATCCCCCAATAAGCTGATGTGTAAAGATGACAACGGAAATAAAAAATACTGGGAAAAATGTAACAACAAAACACTAAGCTTGCGTTTTGCAAATAAAATGATAGTGGAAATAAAAAAAAAGGTCGAGAATGTAAACAACAAAAAGCTAAGCACACGTGTAGTGTGCTGTGTCTTCTACCGCCTAATCAAATCAAGGATGATTGCTCACCGCATGTCACACGCGGTGCTACGTCTGCTACGGTCGCTATTATCAGCAGGAAAACAACGTCTCAACTGCCGATTTGGGATTAATAACGTCCTTGCTGAATTAGCCTCCAAACTGTGTAACGCTCGGCGTGGACCTGGGCCGCAACAGTATCCGGTGTTACCGGGCCCACTAACCTCCAGATAGAAACTTCTTGTGCTAGGCCCAGACGCCAAGGTTTTAGATCTCCAGACTAGAGTTGTTGGGCCAGATACAAGTGCGCGAGTTAGTGGGCTTGGGCTTGGCCATATTTCTGAAGAGTGGCATAACTCTAAAAGAATTTCTCAAAAAAAAACTCCAAAAGAAAAAGGATCTGAAGTCCTGAAGAGTTGGCCTTTTTTTCTTACAAAAGTATTTTAAAGCTCGTTTTAGCTTCCAACACAGTGTTAGAATCGTCATCTAGGCCCATGTTGACTTTGACTCTTGTTTTAGCTTCCAACACAGTGTTAGAATCGTCATCTAGGCCCATGTTGACTTTGACTCTTGACATAGCTCAAGTATATCATATTCATATCTCCTTTCCCGACTTTGTGGACACAAAAAATAGGTGGCGAAGACGACTGCAAGTTTAATTAGCCAATTTGTCTCCCATGCAAATGACAAAACAATGGGTCACTAAAGAGTGGGCCCATTTGCTAAAAAAAAGGGTGGGCCCATGATTGCGTATAAACCCTTCCTAGCTTTCTCCGTCACCTTTGTGTCGTAGTAGCTCTTGACGAGTTTACTCTAAAAAAAAAAGCCCTTGACGAGTCAACGCGCCGGCCACACCACGCAAATGCCACGTGCCAGCGAGGATGCGAATATCTACAGCAAGGGCCTTGCTTCATCTCAGATTCTCATCAATTCACTCTCTTCCTCCTCCCTTCAAAAGACCCCGCTCAGATCCGATCCAGCCACTCCAATCGTGACCACCACCAACCATGTCGGGCGACACGGCGCCGCACGTCGTGGAGGACTTGTTCGGCCTGGTCCGCCTCCTCAGCGACGGCTCCGTCGTCCGCGGCGAGGGCACGCTCATGCCGTTGCCGCCGTTCCCGGACGTCCCCGGCGTCCAGTGCAAGGACGTCGTGTACGACGCGACGCGCGGCCTCAAGGTCCGCGTGCACAGGCCGTCGCCGTGCGTGGCCGCCGGTGGCGGCGGGGAAGCAGGCAAGCTGCCGGTGCTCGTGCACTTCCACGGAGGCGGCTACTGCATCGGCTCCTACGACATGCCCGGCGGAGGCCACCACCTCCTCCAGCGCCTCGCGGCCGACCTCCCCGCCCTCATCCTCTCCGTCCAGTACCGCCTCGCCCCCGAGCACCGCCTCCCGGCCGCGATCGAGGACGGCGCGACGTTCCTCGCCTGGCTGCGCGGGCAGGCGGCGCTCGGCGTCGGCGGCGGTGCAGGCGCCGACCCGTGGCTCGCGGAGTCGGCCGACTTCGCCCGGACGTTCCTGACCGGCGTCTCGGCCGGCGCCAACCTCGCCCACCACCTCGCCGTCCAGGCCGGGTCGGGGCAGATCGCGCTCGCTCCTGTCTGCCTCGCCGGGCACGTCCTCTTGTCCGCGTTCTTCGGCGGCGCCGAGCGCACGGCGGCGGAGTCGGACCCCCCGGACGGCGTCTCCCTGACAGTGGAGATGTCCGACCAGTTCTGGCGCATGGCGCTGCCGGTGGGGGCTACTCAAGGGACCACCCGCTGGCGAACCCGTTCGGCCCGGACAGCCCCGACCTGGAGCCGGTGGCGCTGGCGCCGGTGTTCGTGGAGGCGCCCGAGCGCGACGTGCTCCGCGACCACGTGCTGCGCTACGCGGCGAGGCTGAGGGAGATGGGCAAGGCCGTGGAGCTCGCCGTGTTCGAGGGGGAGCAGCATGGCTTCTCCGTCATGCGGTGGGGGGAGGCGAACGAGGAGCTGATCCGAGCCGTGAAGCGCTTTGTAAACGCCAAGTGACATGTGAAGGAAGCAACACTGTGCATTTCATTTCGATTTTTTTTTGGCCACTCTGGTCAACTGTTGGCGACTTGTTCCTTTCATCAATATGAGCAGGTACTCCTTAATTGATAATCCGGAGTCCTGGCAGATTATCTCGTGATCAATTAGGCCCTGTTTGGAATGCAGGATTTTTTTTCCTATTCCTGCGTTTTCCCTGTGAAATTGAACTGTTTCCTGTGAAATTTCTGTGCGATTCCTGCAAAATTCCTGCGTTCCAAACAGGGCCTTACTATGTTTAGATGAAGCTGGTATCTTTTGGCAACACGTGTGAATACTTACCAACGTTTTTTTTGAAAGATTCGGAACATTCCGTCATCTATCTATTATCTTAGTATTTGGCCAACAAACGGAGCCTCCACGTTCGCTCTCATGGCCTAGAAATTTTCACGTTAATCGGAAAAAAATAAAATTACCCACCACTGCCATTACGTAAAATTTAGCCGAAAATACCCTTTTAACTATTTAAAAATTACCATCACTGCCATTACATAAAAAAGCCTAAAACGTCCATATATATTTTTAAATATCATCCACCAATGTCATTAGAAAAGTCACGTTCACTCTTAAGAGATAGAAATTCACATGTTGATCGGAGAAAAAAATTACAACTGCCGTGACGTAAAATTTAGCCTAAAATACGCATGTAAATATTTCAAAATTATCCACAATTGTCATTACATAAAAAATACCCTAAAACATCCCTATATCTTTATCCTTTTGAAAATCATCCAACAATGTCATTATATAAAAATTAACCTAAAATACCTCAATACTATTTAAAATATAAAATAAAATAAAATATTGGCTTACATAAAAAATAATTAACCAAAATGCTATAAAATTAGTTCAGTCATTAATTATCCCATCATTATAATTGCCACTATACAAACATAAATATGAAATTCTTTTTAGCTGATAAAACTGCCAATTTATACCATTAACTAAAAGTAACTCCAATTAAAGTTATTTAGTCAAAATAAAAATAAACTAAGATGTACATATAGAGTATACCTATAAGATTGAGCAATAAAGATAATAGTAGTCTCAACAAAAAAAATATTATAACAATGCCTGAGTTATTTTGTCAACAATTTGGTTTAATGTGTAACAAGAGGACACTGACAAGGAAAAAATAAGTTTAGAAAAAAATAAAAAAATAGATATATATAGATATTCGAATTCTATGTACTCTCTAGTTACTTAATAAGAAGGGGAGAACAATACTTATCAACCTAATCAACTACTCGTACAACGCGTGGTTGCTCTGACCGATTGGTGAAGCCCCGTCTCGGTCAAGTTCAAGATACGGATATTATATGGAAACTAAAAGCACTTGGGTTCAATTCGTCTTTTCATCGATCGGCTTCCACAGCACTAGTTGCCAAAGCCCAAGTTAAAGGTTACCAGTGGCTGTAATTCAAAATAAAAGCCGAATTATTATTTATTCACATCAAAGACTCCATAGCTATAAAAAAAAAAGGACTCCATAGCTAGCTTTTCAAAAGTACCATGATCTCGGACCATAATCCATCACACACATGCTAATTATATGTTAATCATGAGCTAGGTGATCTATCCAATTATTTACGCTACGTACTGCAAGATTCACACGTACGCTACTCGACGAATGGACACGCCATGCATGTACGTATATGTTCCGAACAGCAACCTATCATCAGTACCTCACGAGCTGATCCTGTTAGGTATTTTAGGATCTTAAGCTCAAAAAGGAACCACTGATAGTTGAATAAGATCATACCTTGATCGTTAGAATCACCTATGATCTCTTGCAACTTGTTCTTGTCTTGGTTATGGATGTGAGTATATGTGTCGGTGTTGTCCTGGTGATGGCCAAAGCAAGCGATCGGTGCTCTTTACAGGGAGTTTCATCCTCCCTTTATAGGCCTTGGCTCACCATGGGGACTGACACCCTTGGGTCGGTTCGCGTTTCCGATCAGAATGGGATGGAACGGGATTTAAATGAATCACTGTAGCATTACTGTAGTTTACTGTAGCATTACTATTTAAGCTTTATAGATCACAAATATTCCAACATTCTCCCCCTTGATCGAAAGGCTTAAACCTATAAGTTCATTTCTCAACAAAATAGTATATCAAGACAAAAGGATTACAATGGCTAATATCAGGTGCCACTGAACCCAGTTACTATAACATACCATTTCATTTCAAAACAAACTTCTTTAACTTATGAGCTCCATAAACTTATTACATTAGGCTTATACAAACTTACAGACTCACTCTTTGACAGACAGTACACCAAGACACTAAGTTACAGCAGTCAATTAAGTACTACTGAACTAAGTGACTATAGTTCCTATACAATCTCCGAGTAAGTCCACATTAGGATGTGGGGAGACGGTGTCATTTTGGTCCCAACTAATCCAGGATCTAGGGTTTTTCTACCAAACCCATACCGGTAACATGTTCTTTGAATATACTGGGTGGTAGGCCCTTTGTGAGCGGATCAGCTAACATCAGCCTTATATTAATATACTTAACACTTACAGTCTGATCCTGGATCCTCTCTTTCACAACATGGTACTTAATGTCAATGTGCTTGGCACCACTCATTGACTTGTTGTTACTCGAATAGATTACTGCTGGCTGATTATCGCAGTATAATGTGAGTGGCTTAGAAATGCTGTCGACCACTCTCAATCCCGGGATAAAATTCTTCAGCCATACTGCCTGCCCGGTAGCCTCATAACATGCCACATACTCAGCCTGCATTGTCGACGATGCAGTTACACTTTGTTTGGAGCTTTTCCACGATATAGCTCCTCCTGCGAGTGTGAAGATATAACCTGACGTGGATTTCTTAGAATCAACACATCCCGCAAAATCAGCGTCTCTGATTACCCTATAACCTCAAGGTTATCAGACCTCTTATATGTGAGCATGAGATTTTTAGTACCTTGCAAATAGCGGAAGGTCTTTTTGGCTAATTTTCAGTGTTCTGGTCCTGGATTTGACTGAAATCTGCCAAGCATCCCGGTAACGAATGCTAAATTAGGGCGAGTACACACTTGTGCATACATTATGCTTCCGACAGCTGAAGTATATGGAATTGATTTTATCTGCGCAGCTTCATAATCATTCTTTGGACATTGAAATTTTCCAAACTTATCGCCCTTAACAATAGAAGCAGGCGAGGCTGAACACTTATGCATATTGTACTTTTTCAGTACCGCCTTTTCAATATATGCCGTTTGAGATAACCCCCAAATCCCTTTGGATCTATCTCGGTAAATTTCTATACCCAGAACATAAGCGGCTTCACCGAGATCTTTCATCTCAAACTTTGAGGTAAGAAACCTCTTTGTTTCCAGTAGCAAATTCTTATCACTACTGGCCAGGAGTATATCATCCACATATAGGATCAAGAAAATGAATTTACTCCCCCTGAACTTAGCATAAATACAATTATCCCTTTTATTTTTTTAAAACCAAATTATCTTATAATCTGGTCAAACTTTAAATATCATTGCCTTGACGCTTGTTTTAATCCATAAATGGATTTCTTCAATTGACATCCCTAATGTTCTTTTCCTTCCACAACAAAACCTTCGGGTTGAGTCATGTATACATCCTCATATATGTCACCATTTAGGAATGTCGTTTTAACATCCATCTGATGCAACTCCAAATCATAATGCGCCACAAGCGCCATTATAATTCTGAATGAGTCTTTGGATGAAACAGGCGAGAAAATTTCGTTGTAATCAATGCCTTCCCTCTGTGTAAAGCCTTTTGTCACGAGTCTTGCTTTAAACCTTTCGATATTCCCTTTGGAGTCACGTTTAGTCTTGTAGACCCATTTGCAGCCTACTGTTTTGGCTCCTTTGGGAATTTCTACTAAGTCCCAAACTTTATTGATACTCATGGATTCCATCTCATCTTTCATAGCACCAAGCCATTCAGATGAATACTCACTTTTCATAGCTTCCTTAAATGATGCGGGATCTTCGTCCAACATCAACTCATTCATATCTTCACTCATATAAGTGACATAGTCACTTGGAATAGCTGATCTTCTTTCTCGTTGTGACCTCCTCAGGGGTTCATTATCTGGTTCATTTTCCACAACTGGGGGTGCTGAATATCTTCGTTAGGCTCATCATTAGGTGCAACACTAGATGTAGTTGCAGGAGATTCAGCAGGTGTTGCATCTTCAGTCCTTTCGCTTGAGGTGCAACATCACCATGTACCGGGAAAATAGGATCTTGAGGCATAGGCATTGGGACACATTCTCGTTTTTCCTCCAAATCAATTTTTCTCGATGTCATGCTCCCCCTAATCACTTCATCTTCCAAGAACACTGCGTGTCTTGTTTCAACAAACTTAGTAACCCGATTGGGGCAATAGAAACGATATGCCTTTGACTTATCGGGATAACTAATGAAATGGCAACTTATGGTCTTGGGGTCTAATTTTACCATATTTGGATTGAAAACCCTTGCCTCAGCAGGACAGCCCCACACATGAAAATAATTTAGAGTTGGTTTCTTTCCGGTCCATAACTCAAAAGGAGTCTTAAAAACTGATTTACTGGGAACCCTATTTAGAATATAGGCAGCTGTCTTTAGAGCTTCCATCCATAAATTCACCGGCAAGGTGGAGTGACTTAACATACTTCGTACCATATCCATAAGAGTGCGATTCCGCCTTTCAGCCACTCCATTTTGCTGGGGTTCGCCCGGCGCAGAATACTGGGCCTTAATGCCATTTTCTTCCAGAAACCTTGCAAAAGGTCCAGGTGTTTGGCCATAAGTAGTGTGCCTTCCGTAGTATTCGCCACCACGGTCAGACCTCACAATTTTGATCTTTCGATCATGCTGATTCTCAACTTCTGCTTTGAATATTTTCTCAGATCTTTCTTTGATTAGATAAATGTATCCATAACGAGAGTAATCATCGGTGAATGTAATGAACGAATCAAAACCATCCACTGATTTTACATTAAAAGGACCACAAATATCTGTGTGGATTATTTCCAAAACTCCCGTGCTTCGATTTGCACCTTTCTTAATTTTCTTCGCATATTTTCCTTTGATGCAATCAATGCAATGCTCAACATTCGCATCTGAGAAATCCAAAGGATGGAGGATATTTTCTTTAATGAGACGCTCAATTCTCCCCCTCAAAATATGGCCCAAACGATAGTGCCATAATTTTGAAGTCTCATTATCATTATGTTTTCGTTTGGTACTGACGTTCGCATTTGAGGAGGATTCAACATTATAAGTGGCACGACATGAAGAAATTTGATAAAGTTGTTCTCGTCTCACTGCGAGACCAACATATTTATTATCACACATAATTATACATCTATGGTCACCAAAAGTACATCGATAACCATCATCATCTAAACATGAAACTGAAACTAAGTTTCTTTTCATTGAGGGTACATAAAGAACATTTTTCAGCCAAAGTACAAAGCCAGTATGAAGTGTAAGTGCAAAGTCTCCAATGGCCTTGACTTCAGCTTCAACTCCATTAGCCACTCTAATTCTTCTTTCCCCTTTTCTTAGGGTCCTCCTCGTAACGAATCCCTGCAAAGAGTTTGCAACGTGAATTATCGCACCTGAGTCAACCCACCAAGAGTCGGTGGTTGACGAGGGTCCGAATTAGGGGTCCCCCATCAAACCCTTAATCCGGGGGCTCACGATAATCCACCCCTCAAAAAACAAAAACCGAAGACCCAAAGCAAGGCAAACTCCCCATACCCCGACTACTTGGGATCGCCCGAGTGGTTCTCCGATTCGCCCGAGGAGTTCTCCGCCTCCGAGTGGCCTCCCGGTTCGCCCGAGGAGTTCTCCGTCTCCGAGTGGCTTCCCGGTTCGCCCGAGAAGTTCTCCGTCTCCGAGGAGTCTCCAGCTCCTCGGGTAAAACTACCCGGCCTCGTCCCGGCCCATCCAGCGCCGTACCCACTTGGTACCCGCCGCGTCAGAGCATGATGGGCGTCCGTCCTTCGCCACGGCAGCCACAGTGACGCCCGTCTCGTCCGAACAGGAGCGCTACAGTCCTGAGAGGAATGCATGCGCTACACCGGGCGCCCAAGTACAACTCCAGGCATCCACCGACGACACCTGGAACCCGAGCAGGACACCTGGAGCGCCCGAGGACCTCGAGCAAGTCAACCACGACCCGGAAACTACCCGGGAGCTTACCCGGGAAGGCATCGACTCCAACCACTCGGGATGTACGATCCCGGGTCCGGCGGGGCGCCCACTCCGTCAACACCTGCTCCCTGTACGGCTCGGCGAGCGACGCTGGTTGAAGTTCTCGGGGGCAGTAACTCCCCTTGTAATTTTCTCTTTCTTACCCCCCACTCCCTTCTCCCCTTGAGGCTATAAAAGGGGACAAGGGGACATCAGTGGGGGACATTCGAACACTAGTCGAACACTCGGACACAGCACACGCAACACGCTCATTCGCACCGCTCAGGGACTTGGGACCCTCTCCCTCTCCCGACTAGTTTGTACACCCCTACTACAGACTTGGACTTGAGAACACCGGCACACACTGGACGTAGGGTATTACTCTCCGGAGGCCCGAACCAGTCTAAAACCCCCTGTCTCTCGAGTCACCATCCGAGCCCTGACACGCGATCGTAGGAAATTTACTTGTCGGCGGTAGAGAACCCCGACAGTTGGCGCGCCAGGTAGGGGCTTTTCGCGTGTCACGACACTTCACCAGGGTCCGGATGGCCCACGTCGGCGCCTCGCTGGCGCCCGGAGATCATCTGCGGTTCGGCTCCCTCGACTTTGTCATCCACAAGTCGGCGGAGCCCATCGTCGGGGCAATTTTCGTGCGCCCCAAGCTTGCCCGCGACGACGGCAGGACGTTCCACGACGAGGGGCCCAAGCCCTCCCACGCCACGGCGGGAGCCACCGCCTACGTCCTCGACCTACTCGGAGGGGACTTGGCGGCCGCCCTGGGACGGAGCCCGTCCCAGGAACGCTTCCGCAACGTCTCCTACATGATCACCAACCTCGCCCTCCAAGTTGGAGGGCAGGAGCAGCTCCCCTGGGACGAGTTCATCGACTGCTACAACGCCATGTACCCGGAGGGGCAGCCAGGCCTGCCAAGCGACCCGGTGGCCACCCCGACACCGGCAGAGATCAACCCCCGCGTCTTGCCAACCGCCAAAATCGCGGTGAGCAAGCAAAGCTCGCGCCCGCGGTTGACATGGGCTCCGCCGAACTTCGACCCTTATCGGGAGTGCTTCATGTGTCACACCCCCGACGGGGATGTGCATTCCGCGAGCAGCTCGACGGGGAATGGCGCCCCCGCGGCACCACCTGCCAACGCCCCTGCAGCTCCACCTGCCAACGCTCCTGCGGCGCCACCGCCCAACGCCCCGGCGGACGACGCTCGGCGGGTCAGGCTGCAGGAGCTGGACGAGGCCCGGCGTCAGATTGAAGCAGAGCGACAGCAGCTCAACTGTGAGCTCGGGAGAAACGCGGACGGAGGAGCCGCCCGCGCACGGGCCCGGGACGTGCAACAGCGCATCGTCAACGACGGCGGCAACGCCAACGACGCGCAGGTCTTCAACCGGGCGTCGCAGAACCTCGCAGCGGCTGCTGTCCTGCTCCGCGAGCATCCCGAACCAGCAGCGCCCGAAGATCGGAGGTTCCATCAGCAGCTCCGTGCGCTCCTGGAAACCGCAGCAGTCCAGCAGGCGGAAAGCTCTGCCTCACGCCAGCGAGCTCCTCGAGAACCCGAGCATGAGCGTTCCGTGCATCATCGTGCGGCCCCAGCCGACGAAGGTGCCAGGCAACGGGACGAGCACCATCAGCGCCGCCCGCGCCGAGCCTACAACAAGCGGCGTGGGGGCCGCTATGACAGCGGCGAGGATCGGAGCAGGAGCGTGTCGCCCGACCCCAGGGGGCCGCGTGCCTTTGGACCCCGCGTCCTCGGCGCTCAGGTCCCTCCGCGCTTCCGAGCTCCCACAACGGTGCCCAAGTACGACGGGGACACCAACCCCAGCGTCTGGCTAGAGGACTACCGGCTCGCGTGCCACGCAGGGGGAGCGCAAGACGATTACTTCATCATCAAGAGCCTCCCCCTCTACCTCGCCGACTCGGCTCGAACATGGCTAGAGCATCTCCCCGCAGGAAAAATCGACAGCTGGGCGCAGTTGCGCGACGCCTTCGTTGGCAACTTCCAGGGCACCTACACTCGCCCCGGGAATCCCTGGGACCTCCGCAACTGCCTCCAGGCAGAGGATGAGACTCTGCGCGACTACATCAAGCGCTTCTCCAAGCGCTGCACCGAGCTGCCAAACACCGCTGACACCGACGTCGTCTCCGCGTTCCGGTTTGGAACCACCTGCGCGACCCTCATCCATGAGTTGGGACGCCGGAAGCCTCGGACCATCCGGGAACTCCTTGACATCGCCACCGACTACGCCGATGGGGAGGACGCCGTCGCTGCAACTCTTGAACGGCCTCAGGCCAAGGGCAAGCAGTCGGAGTCGGCTGCCGAGGGCACCTCCGCCCGACCCGACAAGAAGAAAAGGAAGGACAAGCGGAGGCGCGAAGGGCGTATGGTGGCAGCGGCCGAGCGCAAGGCCGCAAAACCCAAAGGGAACCCGGCGCCTAAGGACCACTTCGAGAAACTCCTCGAGGCGCCCTGCACCAATCACGAGGGCCCTGTCAAGCATGCCCTGAAGGATTGCAAGCTGATGAGAAGCTTCCTTGCCGGCACCCTGAAGAAGAAGCCCTACGAGAACCGGGATAGGGGCCGGTGGCTTGAACAACGACGACGGTTATCCCAGGGAGGACGGCGCGATCCTGATGATCGTCGGGGGGTCGGCGGCCTGCCCCCCGAAGCGCGAAGAGAAGTTAATCCGGCGAGAAGTCTGCCACACACAGCCCGCAGTACCTTCCTACCTAAAATGGTCCGAGGCCCCGATCACCTTCGACCGCTCCGATCATCCCGACTATGTCCCACAGCCCGGAAGGTACCCGCTCGTGGTTGCTCCACTCTTCGGGACGAAGCGCGTCCACAAAGTGTTGATGGACGGCGGGAGCGGCCTCAACATCCTCTACGTCGACACTCTCGATGAGATGGGGATCCCGCGGTCACAACTTCGACCATCCCCGGCGCCATTCCATGGGATCGTCCCTGGGGTGGACGCAGTACCGCTCGGGCAGATCGACCTGCCCGTCACGTTCGGGACTCCACGGAACTTCCGCAGAGAGACCCTCACTTTCGAAGTGGTGGCGTTTCCTGGGACGTATCACGCCATCCTCGGGAGGCCTGCATACGCAAAGTTCATGGCTGTCCCGAACTATACGTACCTCAAACTGAAGATCCCCGGACCCAAGGGTGTCATCACCGTGGGGACTTCATTTGAGCATGCGTTCGCTTGTGAAACCGAGTGCTTCCAGTTCGCGGAGGCGCTCGTCCAGTCCAAGAGGCTCGCCGCTGAGCCTTCACCCAGGGACTTGGATATCCCCGAGACCTCCAAGCGTGCCGCGTGCTCCTTTGAGCCGGCCAAGGACGTCAAGGAGGTTGCCGTGGCCGACGATGGTCGCACCCTCCGTATCGGGACGGCGCTCGATCCTAAATAGGAAGGCGCGCTCGTCGACTTTCTCCGCGCAAACCTCGACGTGTTTGCATGGAAGCCCTCGGACATGCCGGGGATTCCAAGGGAAGTCGCCGAGCACAAACTCGACATCAAGACTGGCGCTCGACCCGTCAAACAGAAGCTCCGACGCTACGACGACGAAAAGTACAAAGCCATCGGCGAAGAGCTCAAAAAGCTCCTCAGCGCCGGCTTCATTAGGGAAGTATACCACCCCGAGTGGTTGGCCAACCCTGTACTTGTAAAAAAGAAAAATGGGAAATGGAGGATGTGCGTTGACTATACTGGCCTGAACAAGGCATGTCCCAAAGACTCCTTTCCCCTTCCGCGCATAGATCAGGTGGTCGATTCCACCGCGGGGTGCGAAACCCTTTGCTTTCTCGATGCGTACTCCGGGTACCATCAGATCGCGATGAGCCTGGCCGACCAGCTCGCAACATCGTTTATCACGCCTTACGGCACCTACTGCTATTCGTCTATGCCATTCGGGCTGAAAAACGCGGGTGCCACGTTCCAGAGATGCATGCGACGCGTCTTTGGTGACTTAATCGGCCGACTGGTCGAGGCATACGTTGACGATATAGTAGTAAAATCCAAACGCACTGGCGACTTGGTCTCCGACCTCACAGCTGTCTTTGAGAAGCTCCGGCTGAACAAAGTAAAGCTCAACCCCGAGAAATGCGTTTTCGGGGTCCCGAGAGGCATGCTCCTCGGCTTTATCGTATCGGAGCGAGGCATCGAAGCCAATCCCGAGAAGATAACAGCCATCACCGACATGGGACCAATCCAGAACATAAAGGGCGTCCAGCGCGTCACGGGATGCTTGGCCGCGCTCAGTCGCTTCATTGCCCGACTCGGGGAACGAAGCCTGCCCTTGTACCGACTGCTTAAGAAGTCGGACCACTTCGTCTGGAACGACGAGGCGCAGCAGGCCCTCGACTCGCTCAAGGCAATGCTCAGAAACCCACCAATCCTGACCGCTCCGGCAGAAGGGGAACCTATGCTGCTTTACATTGCGGCCACCACCCATGTGGTAAGCACCGCCCTCGTCGTCGAGCGAAGCGAGCCCGAGAAGATCCAGAGGGTGCAACGCCCCGTTTACTTCATCAGCGAGGTCCTGTCCAACACCAAGGTGCGGTATCCCCAGATCCAAAAACTTGTCTACGCCGTCCTCATCACCAAGCGGAAGCTCCGGCACTACTTCGACGCTCACCCCATCACGGTGGTGTCGAGGTATCCACTCGGCGAGGTGATCCAGAACCCCGAGGCTGACGGAAGGATAGCCAAGTGGGCGCTCGAGCTGATGGGGAAGAACATCACCTACGCACCTCGGGACGCCATCAAATCACAAGCGTTGGCCGACTTCATCGCCGAGTGGACCGAGGCCCAGACTCCCCCGACCTCCGTCGAGCACGAAACCTGGGTCATGTACTTCGACGGATCGCTGATGAAGGAAGGGGCAGGCGTCGGCCTGGTCTTTGTCTCGCCTCTGGGCGTGCGCATGGAGTACATGGTTCGACTGCACTTCTCGGCCTCCAACAACGCCGCCGAGTACGAGGCCCTCATCAACGGACTCCGTATCGCCCTCGAGCTTGGCATACGGCGTCTCGAGATCCGAGGAGACTCGGAGTTAGTCGTCGATCAAGTCATGAAGGAGTCGAGCTGCGTCAGCCCCAAGATGGCCGCCTACTGCCGGGCAGTCCGCGAGTTGGAAGACAAGTTCCTCGGCCTCGAGCTCAAGCATGTCCAACGACGATACAACGAGGCGGCCGACACCCTCGCCAAGGCGGCCTCCAACCGGAAGCCCGTCCCCCATGGAGTGTTCGCCAAGGATCCAGCACGCCCCCTCCATCCGACTCGACGACGAGCCGCCCGAGCCTCCAGCGCAAGAGGAGGCGGAGGTGATGGAGATAGACGCAGCGCCCGAGCCCAACCTCGAGGACCCCGACTGGAGAATCCCGCTACTCGAGTGGATCGTGCAGGGCAAGCTCCCACCCGACCCGACCGAGGCTCGGCGGATCGCGCGCTGGGCTAAAACCTTTACGCTCATTGAGGGGGAGCTCTACCGACGGGGCACCTTTGGCATCCTAATGCGCTGCATCCCGATCGACCAAGGCAAAGAATTGCTAAGGGACATCCACGCAGGAGCATGTGGGCATCATGCCGCGCCGAAGACACTCGTCGGGAAAGCTTTCCGTCAAGGGTTCTACTGGCCGACCGCGGTGGCCAACGCCAAGGACATCGTGCGTAGATGCGAAGGCTGTCAATTCTATGCAAGGCAAACTCACCTCCCGGCACAAGCCCTGCAGACCATCCCCATCACTTGGCCCTTTGCCGTATGGGGCTTGGATCTAGTCGGGCCACTGAAGAAAGCACCCGGGGGCTTCACGCATCTCCTCGTCGCCGTCGACAAGTTCTCCAAATGGATCGAGGCAAGGCCTATCCGGCGGGTTCGCTCGCAAGAAGCTGTCCAGTTCTTCACCGACATCATCTACCGCTTCGGGGTCCCGAACGTGATCATCACCGACAACGGCACTCAGTTCACGGGAAGAAAGTTCCTCAACTTCTGCGACGACAACAACATCCGAGTGGATTGGGCCGCCGTCAGCCACCCCAAGACCAACGGACAGGTGGAGAGAGCCAACGGCATGATCTTACAGGGACTAAAGCCGCGAATTTTCAAACGCCTCGAGAAGTTCAAAGCAAGGTGGGTTGCAGAGCTCCCGTCGGTCCTCTGGAGCCTGCGAACCACTCCGAGTCGAGCCACGGGCTGCACGCCTTTCTTCATGGTGCACGGATCCGAGGCGGTCCTCCCAACTGACCTCGACTACGGCAGCCCACGGGTCCGTGCCTACGACGACGAAGGGAACCAAACCTCCTTGGAAGATGCCATCGACCAGCTCGATGAAGCGCGCAGCGTCGCGCTCCTCCACTCGGCCAAGTACCAGCAGGCCCTACGACGATACCACGACCGCAACATCCGAAGCCGGGCCTTTCAAGTCGGCGACCTCGTCCTCCGACGAGTTCAGGACAACCGCGGCCGCCACAAGCTGTCGCCGCCATGGGAAGGCCCTTACATTGTCGATCAAGTCCTCCGCCCGGGGACTTACAAGCTCAAGGACGAGGACGGCCAAGTCCTCACGAACGCTTGGAACATAGAGCAGCTACGTCGCTTTTATCCTTAAAAAGCATTTGTACTTTGTCTTTCGCTTACGATAATAAGAATGCTCTTCTGTTCTGAGTACTTTATGAGCTCACAGTCGTTTCCCGAGACGCTCCCCGAGTCCTCTGAAACAAGAGGCAAGTGACTCTTTCCCCGCGTGGGGTCGAATGCTCTCGACAAACGACACGGTAAGTACCTACGATGGCCTGTTAAACGCCAGGGGTTCGAAGGCTGGCCCGTCGAAGGGTTCTACAGCCGCCCCCGAGCACCCCGAGCGAGGGGCAGTAAGGGATGGGTCCCAGCGGCCAGTACCCGGGCGCACGAGCGTCACGGGCATCCCGAACTGCGTTCGAGTCTTGATGGAAAGTAAGATCATGGTTTTTCCCCCGAACGGAAAGGCAAAGAGCCACCAAGTCCGATCGAACGGACTCGGTAACTAGATGATCTCGCCACCAGGAATTTGAAGCTGGCCACCAGCTGGTCCGATCGGAACCCGTCGAGCGGGATGCCGTGGCTTCACTCGAATTGACCCGTTATCAGCTCATACGGACACCGCATTTTCGGCCGACGAGGCAAAAATACGGCGCGGTCCGGCCCCTCCACCTTTTGCGAAAAAAGATGCATGAGGGGTTACGATATAAGGAGAAAAAGGCCTCTCCGTTAGCACCCTGCATCGCGTGGGGTCCCAGGTCACGAAACAAGGCCTGGAAAGAGATCTCGCCACGAGGCCGAGGACGAGCCCGAGAAGTCCCTGCCTTGCCCGACGAGTTCCCGCCTCTCCCGAAGAGCCGCACACTCCCCCGCGGGCTCGCACAGCTACGTCTCTCTACCCTTAAAAGTACCTGTACTTTTCAATTCGCGATACTAGTCAAAGTACTGTACCATTCCGAGTACTTTTTTCGCATACGATCGAAGTGTACCCCGTGAGTTCCCAAAGCTAAGCGGCGGGCGACCCCTTCCCTGTGCAGGATCGCCCACCGCTCGGGGGCTCCACCCGGGGCCCGGTGCCCCTCCGTTTTTTCACTCTGTTTTTTCGCAAAAACCCGCCAAGTGATCGCTCTCGCGCGCGATCAAGCGGTATACTTTTGCGCTTGCGAGAAAGGAACGTCAACTCAAAGGGCTTTGTGACCGCGCTTGTCCAAGTTTCGAGTGCTCACGCCCCTGCGGCTACGGCGCTAACTTGCGGGCAAAGTCCAAGCCCTCGGGCTGACGTCCTTTTCCCGAGAAGCAATAAAGAAACCGCTTCGACTAATTGTTGCCTTCAGCATACCCGATCTGTTGCTTGTCATCGTTCGAACCTTCCGAAACTACTCGGGGGCTGCGAGTCCGAGTGCCCAATCTCCCGAGTTCCTACGCCCCGGCGGCTACGGAACAGAGTTTGACGGGCAGGGCCCCGCACCTTTCCATCTCGACCCATGACCCCCAAAGGCATTCGGAGGAAAACGAAAATGACAAACAACAGATAAAACACGAGTTTTCGGAGTAACAACAATTATCATAGGAACTTTGTTCATTACAAGCAGTGACCAAGTTCTTTATGGCTGCTCCAGCCCGAGATCCTGCAGGGCCACGGACGCCACTCGATCGGCAAACGAGGAGGACTCGGCTTCA
>CM014274.1:88000071-88015365 GCA_004135705.1 Alloteropsis semialata
CGATCCACCAGGGACGGGCCGTCGCCGACGTTGAGCTCCTCGAGCAGGCGCTCAACCGCCTGGACCAAAGCCTGATGGACCTCGGATTTCTTCTCGAGGGCCCTCTGGCTCTGCTCGCCCGCCTCCCGGGACCTCCGAAGGTCCTCGACGACCCCTGCAGGCAACTCTCCGTCAGCATCATTCTGCAAGAAGAAGGGCGAGTGGACGCGCGATACTTACTGGTCAGCTGCGCCCTAAGATCCTGACCAAGCTGCACCAGCTCTTGGTTGGTAACAATGGCCTTGGCCACCTTGCGCTTCTCCCCCTCGAGCTGGGCCTCCAGGTCAGCCCTCACCCTCCGCAGGGCTGCATTGACAGTCGAGCTTAAGCAAACCTGCCGCCACGCAAGGAAAACAGAAAGAAACCGCCCGACAACTGAGGAGGAGGGAGGACTTACCAAGGATCTCTTCCTCCCGTTTCCCGGCAATCTCTTTGAGGCGGGCCCCCTCCTCCTCCGCGGCCGTCAGCCTGCCGGCCACCTCGACCAGCTGGTTGCCGACCGTCTTGAGGTCGAGGTCGCGGTGCTGGACGTCTGTCTGAAGGTCCGCCACCTTCGTCCTCAGCTCCTCGACCTCCCGCACGGCGGCAGCCTTCTCCCGATTGGAGGCGTCGGCGGCCACCAACGCCTCCCTCACGGTCCTCTCGGCCTCGTCCACCTTCGCCTCGAGGGCGGCCTCCCTCTCCGCGGCGTCCAGGATCGCCTCGTCCCTCGCCTCCCGGGCCTCGGCCAGCTCGACCTTTAGCCGCTGCACGGCGTGCCAAAGCCCGGACTCCCGGCGCAGGAACGCCGATTTCTCGGCACTGCGCTCGATAATTCGCTGAACAAAAACGAAAAGAAGAACAGTAAGGCGTGCCCCAGAGCAGCGTTAGGATTAGAAGAACGAAGTCCAGAGACTCACCCGGGAGGGCTCGATGATCAACTTGTTGAAGACCTCCTTCATGTTGTCGAGGCCTTCGCGGAGAAGCTGGCACTGCTCCCTCTCCGCCGCGTCGTCTAGCTCGAAGACTGGACCCGCCGCCGGGTTCTGACGGTCGTACCATAAGAACCGACCCTCGCACGGAAGGTTCGGGTTGTCCTCGATGGGTACAAGGGCAGCGCATCGACGGTCCACTGTAATCATCCCCGGCGTCTCCCGGAGACGGCACAGGCCCTCACTTGAAGGGCACGAAGGTCTCGGGGGCTCCATGATTAACCTCCTGCTGCACTCCCCGGCGACCCTCCGCGAGCTACCCTCCGGCGAGTCCTCGAGCACGACGATCTCCGGGGGAATCACCCCGGAGGACTCGGGGGCCGCAACGGCTGCCGGGGTGGCGGCGTCCTGGCGAGCGCCGGAGGTCCCCGCCTCTGCTCCCTGGGGGCCAACCACGGCCCCTGGAGAGGCCGCGACCCCGCGGCCATCTTCCCCGGCGACTCCCTCCACTCCGGGGTGAGCCGGCTCCTCTTGAGCAGCAGGCAGGGCCGCCTCCGCCAGCTCCTCGGCCAGCTCCGCTTGGAGCGCCGCCACGGCCGCCTCTGGGGGGACGGCCTGTGCAAAGGCTAGGCCCGTCGGGAGTGTGTCTCCCGGGCTGTCGCCGTCCCCCTCCGGCACCTGTTCCTCCGCGGAGGGCGCCGCCCTCCGTGTCCCCTCCTCGGCTTGCTCCACCGAGGGCACCGGCGTTCCCTCCTCGACCCGCTCTGCCAAGGGCACCGGCGGAATCACCTCGGCCCGCTCCATCGCAGGCTCCACCACCGCCTTCCCGGTCGGCCCCGCCGCGGGCTCCGGCGTCGCCTGCTCAGCCTGCTCCGCCGCAGGCCCCGGCAACGGCGCCGCCGAGCGCAGAGTCTTCCTCGGCGCCACCTCGAGCGGGGTATCGGCCCGACTGGTTCACAACAAGTCAGCAAACCCGGCTGAGAAAAATGGTAACTACAGAAAAAACCGAAACCATTCGAGAAACACAGGACATCACTCACCCCTTCGCAATCCTCCGCGTCCGCTTGGACCCCGTCGGCGCTGGGGCCTGCGGGGATGCGGGCCGCTTGGATCCCGCCAGCGTCGTCGGGGCAGGGGCCACGGGCGCGACTGCGGCGTCCCTGCCCGAGTGGGGCGCCGCCCGACCTGACGAGCCTCCCCCCTCGACCGGTGTCAAGTCCGGCTGCCTTGTCGTGACCCTCACCGGGGCGGGAGGGGCTTGCGTCTCCACCACGGGCGTCCGGGGCGCGTCCCGCCCTTCGCTCCGCGCCCGCGTCATCTGAATGGCCGACGGCGGCCGCCTGTCGTCCCGCGGCGCGAATCGCAACGGGGAGCGCGACGCCCCCGAGGACGAGCCCCCTTTGTGGGCGCGCTCTGATAGGTCCCGGCTCCGGCTCCTCTCCCGGGGAGGGGAGACCGTCTCCCGCCGGGAACTCCTTCCCTTCTCGAGGTCGTGACGGGAGGACGGAGGTGTGCGGCTGCGCCTCTCGCGCCGGCCCTCCTCGGAGGACCGCCGATGCCGGTCCGACCGAGAGCCTTCGCCCCTTCCCGAGTCCGGCGGTGGCGGCCCTCCTCTCCCGCTCCGCCCCGAATGCTGCGCCGAGGACGAGGCGCCGGCGGTCATCACCACGACCGACTTCAGCTTCTGAGGAGGCGAGTCGTCGTCACTCTCCTCGTCATCCTCGCTCCCCGAGACGTTCTCCACGAACTCCTCGGGGTCCTCGTCCTCGGAGACGTCGTCCTCTCCCTTCCTCCTCCTCCTGGATCGCTCGGCGTTCCGCTCACGCTTGGCGACCTCGTTCTTCTTCCACTCCTCCCGGCGATCTTTCCTCGCCTTGGCGTATGCGGCCTCGGCCCGGTTTCTCGCCTTGTCCTCGGGGAGTGGCGGCCGGGAGATGGTGCAGTGGAGGCCCTTCATCTAAAAGAATTCAGGATCAACCAACTGAAAAACCAATCGAGGATTCAAGGTGCACGAAGAAAACCTTACCAGGTCCCTGGTGCGCTTGTGCGGGAGCATGGGGAGGAGGCCCGGGGGAGGATATGCTTCATGACCCTTCCCCATCGCCGCCGTCACCCGACGCTTCACATCGTCCCCCGACGGCAGGGGGATCATCGTCACGGTCCCCTCGAAGGGGGCATTCTTCGGGATCATCTCCCAGATCTGGAGAGTGCGCCGCCTCAGCGGCACGATACCTCTCGAGAGGTACCCGCCGAGGACTTCTGCGGTGGACACCCTCGCGTCGCGGAGCCGGGCGAGGGCCTCCCAGATGTCCCCGAGAACCTTCTCTTGCCGCTCCTTCTCGGGCCCGTACGCCCATGCCTCGGGCAACCTCTCAAAGGTTTTTCCGGTGTACGCCGGAAGGGGGTTTCTGCTGTCGTTCTTCAAGTAGAACCACAGCGGATGCCAGCCCTTGTTCGAGCTGGTCAATGTCCCCGAGATGTAGGCCTTCAGCCGCCCCTGCTTCGCCTTTAGCACGGCGCAGCCAATCGTCGCGGGGCACCGCCCTCCGCGGAGTGCAACGAAAACTTGAAGAAGTACCTGAAGAGGTCCCAATGGGCCCCTATCCCCAGGTACCCCTCGCAGAGAGCGACGAACACCGCCATCTGCTGGACTCCGTTCGGGTTGAGGTGGTGGAGCTCCAGCCCGTACTCGTTGAGTACGGCGCGGATGAACCTTCCTGCGGGGACGGAGAACCCGCACTCGTGGAAGGCGACGAAAGAAACAACGTACCCCTCCGGCGGCTGGGGGTAGTCCTCGACGCCGGGCACCTTCCACTCCCCGGCCTCCGTCAACGGCGGAAGCAATCCTTCCGCCACGAGACCCTCCAGCTGCCGGAGCGAGACGCGGGAGCGCTCCCAGGTCGACATCTTCAAGCAATCCGAAGGAAGAACGCCGGCGGGATGTGGGGCTTGGTCACTCGCTCCCCGGAACGGCGAGGCGACGGCGGCGGAAGACGCGAGGAAATGAGCGGCGGCGACGAAGGAGACGAAGCGCGCAATGGAAAATTGGAAAGCACGGGCCGGGGTAAAACCCGAGGCCGCCGCGGCACGCGGCTATAAATAGGGGCGAGGCGAAACGGCCGCTGCCTTAATTGCGCGGGCCCACCACTGGCGCCGCGGCGACGTGCGCACGTCGCTTCGCCTGACCTCCTCAAAAGGCGCGCCCACCTCCCCACGCGGCGGGGGACCGGGCCGACGCTTCCGTTCCCGGCCCGTCAAACGGTCGGGCGGTTGACCGGCCCACCAAAGAGGCGTCCCCGACAAGCTTCCCCTCCCCGACAAGTTCTTCGATCCCGACAACACCCAAGGAAAACCACCCGGGCGCAAAACCTTAACAAGAGCACCAGCTCTTCTCAAGGCTCGGGGGCTACACCCGGCGGGTGCGCTCGCGCGCCCCCACCGGGAAGATCATAACTTACCCTATACACGCCGCCATCCAGCCTGGGCGCGAGTCTCCATCTCCCCCCCAGGCTCGGGGGCTACTGACGAAGGTCCGAATTAGGGGTGCCCAACCAAACCCTTAATCCAGGAGCTCACGATAATCCACCCCTCAAAAAGCAAAAATTAAAGACCCAAACCAAAGCAGAATCATCATGCCACGACACCTCGGAGGCCGCCCGACGAGTCTCCGATTCGCCCGAGGAGTTCTCCGCCTCCGAGTGGCCTCCCGGTTCGCCCGAGGAGTTCTCCGCCTCCGAGTGGCCTCCCGGTTCGCCCGAGGAGTTCTCCGCTTCCGAGTAGTCTCCAGCTCCTCGGGCAAAACTACCCGGCCACGCCCCGGTCCATCCGGCGCCGTACCCACTTGGTACTTGCCGCGTCAGAACATGATGGGCATCCGTCCTTCGCCACGGCAGCCACAGTGGCGCCCGTCTCATCCGAACAGGGACGCTACAGTCTGGAGAAGGAATGCATGCGCTACACCGGGCACTCAAGTACGATCCAAGGCGCCCATGGACGACACCTGGAGCCCGAGCAAGACACCTGGAGCGCCCGAGGACCTCGAGCAAGTCAACCACGACCCGGAAACTACCCGGGAGCTTACCCGGGAAGGCATCGACTCCAACCACTCGGGATGTACGATCCCGGGTCTGGCGGGGCGCCCACTCCGTCAACACCTGCTCCCGGTACGGCTCGGCGAGCGACGCCGGTTGAGGCTCTCGGGGGCAGTATCTCCCCTTGTAATTTTTTCCTTTCTTACCCCACCCCCTTCTCTCCTTGAGGCTATAAAAGGGGACAAGGGGACATCAGTGGGGGACGGTGGAACATCAGTTGAACACCCGGTCACAGCACACGCAACACACTCACTCGCACCGCTCAGGGACTTGGGACCCTCTCCCTCTCCCGACTAGTTTGTACACCCCTACTACAGACTTGGACTTGAGAACACCGGCTCACACTGGACGTAGGGTATTACTCTCCGGAGGCCCGAACCAGTCTAAACCCCCTGTCTCTTGAGTCACCATCCGGGCCCTGACACGCGATCGTAGGAAATTTACTTGTCGGCGGTAGAGAACCCCGACAGCCTTCGTCGTAGTTATCGATGCGCGGTGATCCAAAAGCGATGTCGGTGGGGAGGATTGCCTCGGAGCCGTAGACGAGGAAGAATGGAGTATGACCTGTTGCACGACTCGGCTGAGTCCTGAGTCCCCAGATAACTTGTGGTAGCTCTTGGTGCCACCGTCCGGCGAATTTCTTCAATGGGTCAAAGATTCTTGCTTTTAGTCCTTGGAGTATCATGGCGTTGGCTCGTTCCACCTGTCCATTACACCTGGGATGGGTGACGGAGGCGTAGTATACATCGATACAGCTTTTCTCGCAAAAGTCCCAGAAGGCGGATCCGGTGAACTGTGTCTCCAAGTCGGTGATGATCCTGTTAGGGACTCCGAACCGGTGTGTGATTTCTTCGATGAAGGCGGCGGCTTGCTTTGACGTTGGAGTTCCGACGATGGCCTTGTACTCTATCCATTTGGAGAATTTATCGATGGCGACGAGGATGTGTGTGTAACCTCCCGGGGCTGCTCTGAATGGTCCCACCATGTCCAACCCCCAACAGGCGAATGGCCACGAGGGCGGGATGGTGCGTAGAGCTTGGGCCGGGAGGTGTTTCTTCTTGGCGAAGAATTGGCACCCTTGGCATCAGCGGACGAGTGCTTTGGCGTCGGAGACGGCGGTGGGCCAAAAGAACCCTGCTCGGTATGCTTTCCCGACTAGTGTCCCTGCAGCGGCGTGGCTTCCGCAAACTCCTGAGTGGATGTCGTCAAGGATCTGGAGGCCGACTTCTTTCGTGACGCATTTGATGAATACTTGATTTGTGGCGGCTCGTCTGTATAGGGCACCACCGACCACCACGTAGTTCCTGCTTCGGCGTTCCAGGATCTTTCGCTCCGTGGGGTCTTTTGGCACCTTGTTGTGAGCAAGGAAGTCTATGAACTCGGCCATCCAGTCTTCTTTTTCGGCGTCAATGGCCAGCACCTCGCAGAGTTCCGGGGCAGGCTCTGGCTCGTCGCCCAACTCTTTAACCGAGGGTTTGAGGAGGCCTTGCACGAACACTCCCCCTGGAACTTCTGCGCGGGTGGATCCCAGTTTGGCGAGTGCATCAGCGGCGAGGTTGTTTTCCCGTGGGACGTGGTGGTACTCAACTCCGTAGAATTTCCCCTCCTGCTTGTGCACTGCCTCGCAGTAGGCGTTCATCCACTCGCTGTGGCGATCCCACTCTTTGTTCACCTGGTTTATAACAACAGCAGAGTCGCCATAGACCAGGAGCCTCTTTATGCCTAGTGATGTGGTGATGCGGAGCCCGTGGAGAATTGCTTCGTACTCGGCGGCGTTGTTGGTGACAGGGAAACGAATTTGGAGGACGTATCGGAGCTGTTCCCCTTTCGGCGAGATGAAGAGCACCCGGCCCCTCCTCCGTCGATCATCAGGGAGCCGTCAAAGTACATCTTCCAGTGTTCGCCGCTGGTGTCTTCTTTCGCGTCCTGGCTCTCGGTCCATTCGGCGACGAAGTCGGCGAGGATCTGTGACCTGATGGCGGTGCGCGGGACGAAGTCTATGATGAAGGAGGCGAGCTCGACGGACCACTTGATGATTCGCCCCGTGACGTCCCTGTTGTGGAGGATTTCCCCGAGTGGAAATTGCGTGACCACCTTGATGCGATGCGCTTGGAAGTAATGCCGGAGTTTTCTTGATGTGATCAGCAGTGCGTAGAGTAGCTTCTGCACCTGGGGATAGCGAGACTTGGATTCGCTGAGTACTTCGCTCACGTAGTAGACTGGTCGCTGCACTCGTTGCACCTTTCCTTCTTCCTCCCTTTCCACGACGATGACGGTGCTCACCACGTTGGTCGTGGCGGCGATGTACAGGAGTATCGTTTCGTCGTTATGCGGAGCGACGAGTACTGGTGGATTGGAGAGGTAGTTCTTGAGGTCGGTGAAAGCTTGCTGTGCCTCTTGGTTCCACTCAAACCTGTCGGTCTTCCTGAGGATCTTGAAGAACGGCAAGGCCTTATCCCCCAGCCGGGAGATGAATCGGCTCAGGGCTGCCATGCAACCAGTCAGCTTTTGGATCTCTTTCTTCCCAGTCGGCGGTTTCATCCTCCGGATGGTGTCTATCTTCTCGGGGTTGGCTTGAATGCCTCTGTTGCTGACGATGAAACCGAGTAGTTTCCCTTTGGGTACGCCGAAGACGCACTTAGTCGGGTTCAGCCTCCAGTTGATCCTACGGAGATTGTTAAACGTTTCGGAGAGGTCGGCGATGAACTCGGCTTCGATCTTCGTCTTGATGACTATGTCGTCGACGTAGGCCTCGGCGTTGCGGCCGATCTGAGAGCCCAGGGTCAAGTTAATGGCCCTCTGGTAGGTGGCTCCGGCGTTGCGGAGGCCAAACGTCATCTTGGTGTAGCAGTAGGCGCCGATCGGAGTTATGAAGATGTCTTCTCCTGGTCTTCTTCTTTCAGGGTGATCTGGTGGTAGCCGGAGTAACAATCAAGGAAGCATAGGAGTACGCATCCGGCGGTGGAGTCAACGACTTGGTCGATGCGGGGTTGGACGAAAGGGTCCTTAGGGCAGTGCCTGTTGAGATCCGTGTAGTCAACACACATTCTCCATTCATTATTCTTTTTTCTTACAAGGACTGGGTTAGCGAGCCAGTCAGGGTAAAAGACTTCTCTAATGAACCCGGCAGCTAACAGCCTTGTAATCTCTGCCCTAATGGCCTCCTTGCGGTCCTACGCGAAGCGTCGGAGCTTTTGGCGAACTGGCTTGGCGTTCGCGTCAACCTTCAAGGAGTGCTCGACCACCTCCCTCGGAACACCCGGCATATCTGATGGAGTCCATGCAAATATATCGGCGTTGTCCCGGAGGCAGGCGACGAGCGCGCTTTCCTATTTGGGGTCGAGCCCTGATCCGATCAGGGCGGTTTTGGAGGAGTCGGAGAGCCCAAGTGAGATAGGGCGCACTTCTTCAGCCGGCTGCATTGTGGTCGGTGCGGCTCTTCGCTTGGAGGACTCGGGGATGGAGCCCGGGTCTCCTTGGAAGGTTCTTGCCTCGTGGACCACTTCCATCTGCAGCACGCTGCGTTTGATGCCGGTGCAGAGGTGGAGCCCTTCTTTGTCGCAGCGCTTGGAGATGTGGACGTCGCTGCGGATGGAGAGGACGCCGTTTGGTGCTGGCATCTTCATCAGCAGATACGTGTAGTTGGGGATCGCCATGAACTTCGCGAGCGCTGGTCTCCCCAGTATGGCGTGGTCCATGTCCGCCTCGAACTGGCGTTGGCGTGCAGCCCATCGGCGCCTTCGCTCCTCGGGCGTCTGCTGCACCCTGCGTGGCGGAGGCGGAGTGGACGAAGCAGTCGGCGGTATAGGAGAAAGCGTGTTCCCCTCGGATGGCGGGAGAACGACGCTGGCCGTCGCGGTCGCCGAGTTGTTGGCGATGGTTGGCGACGGAGCGGTGATGGTGACGATCCCGTCTGGCGTAGCGTCAAGTCGCGGCGCTGTCTCCTCCGGGGTGGCGTCACGGGTGAAGGAGAGCTCTCCCTCAGGTCCGGCGGTGAAGACCATGGATCCGAAGAAGAACATAGCCCCCTCAGCGATGGAAATCTTCACGGATGCCGGCGTGATGACGGCGGAAGTGGATGTCATCGAGCTTGCAGATTGATCTCGTCGATCAACCCCTACCTGGTGCGCCAACTGTCGGATGTTTGGACCCGGCAGTCCACACAGGGTAGCCTACGTGGTTGATTTGTTGAGGGACAGATCGAGGATCAGAAGTCGATGGTAACACAAGACGCAAGGATTGAACAGGTTCGGGCCGTCAGGATGACGTAATACCTACGTCCTGTGTTGGGGGTGATTGTATTGCTGTGTATGAAGTTCCTGAAGGATCTCCGTAGTTGGGTTCTGTCCTAGGTTTCGTATCGTGGGTTGTAATCGTAGATGTTGTCGTGTTCTGGAGGGGGTCTCAAGGCGCCTTATATAGTCCGGCTGCCTTGAGTTACAAGTCGGCTAGAGATCGTAACCTACCCGAAATACAAGGATGCGATCCTATAACGATTACAGATATCTTTCCCTATAATTCCGGCTAGTTTATCTTGATCTCCAATCTTCTTGCGCGACACGCCGCCTGCTTCCTTGCCGCGCGCGCCGTCGCGCCCATCCGGCTCGTCCGACTGGTGGGCCTCCCGACTGGTGGGCCACCCAGTCTGACAAACCGATCCAGTTGCACTCGGACCGGGCCGCCCCTTGCTGGTTGGGCCAATCCGCCTTCTGGGTACCCCTGGGGGTCTACCCCCGACAAAGCGGGGGCGTGAGCTATTTCCACCCGTCTGGTTGAGGAACTTTCTTTTCTTGTCGTCCATCTCTTGACGCTTGTCCTCCAGCATCAGGGCATTGTCGACCAACTCGTGGAAGTTGTCGAAGGTGTGAGTGAGCAGCTGGTACTGGAGGCCATCATTCAGTCCCTGAAGGAACTGCCTCTGCTTCTTCTTGTCGTCCGCCACGTTCTCAGGAGCGTAGCGAGACAGCTCGATGAACTTATCACGATACGCAATGACAGTCATCGATCCCTGCTTCAGAGCCAAGAACTCCTCTTGCTTCAGGGCCATGAGACCCTCCGGGATGTGACGGGCGCGGAACCTCTCGTTGAAGTCTGCCCACATGATGTGGTCAGGGTCCTGGTGAGGGTACAGATATGAGTCCCACCATTCCTGGGCAGCTCCTTGTAACTGTCCGAATCCATAGAGCACCTTCTCCCTGTCGGTGCACTGAGCTATGTCCAGCTGACGGTTCACCGCCTTGAGCCAGTCTTCAGCTTGTAGTGGCTCACTAGCGTGGGTGAAGACAGGCGGGCGTCCTTTAATGAACTCCCCACGCTGGTCTCTGACTTGTGGCTGGTGCTGGGGTGACAGCTGGTTCTGCAGGTTCTGCTGTACAGCTGCGAATGCATTGGCCATCTGCTGTAGCAACTGATTCTGATTGGTCAGTAGCTGTTCGAGGGGCACTGGAGGTGGTGGCGGCAGGTTTGGGTTGGCACGACCTCCACGAGCATTCCTCCAGTTGGCCATCTGTTACAGACACATGTCACTGTTACTTTTCAATTCCATACCTGTCGGATTTATGGACCCGGCAGTCCACACAGGGTAGTCTGCGTGGTTGATTTGTTGAGAGACAGATCGAGGATCACAAGTCGATGGTAACACAAGACGCAAGGATTGAACAGGTTCGGGCCGTCAAGATGATGTAATACCCTATGTCCTGTGTTGGGTGTATAGATTGATGTGTATGAAGTTCCTGAAGGATCTCTGTAGTTGGGTTCTGTCCTAGGTTGAATGATCGGGTGTTGTAATCGTAATGTGTTCTGGAGGGGGGTCTCAAGGCGCCTTATATAGTCCGGCTGCCTTGAGTTACAAGTCGGCTAGAGATCATAACCTACCCAAAATACAAGGATGCGATCCTATAACGATTACAGATATCCTTCCCTATAATTTCGGCTAGTTTATCTTGATCTCCGAGCTTCTTGCGGGATACGCCGTCTTATTTCTTGCTACGTGAGCCGTCGCGCCCATCCGGCTCGTCCGACTGGTGGGCCTCCGAGTGGTGGGCCACCCAGTCTGACAACCCGGCCCGATAGCACTCGGACTAGGCCGCCCCTTGATGGTTGGGCCAATCCGCCTTCTGGGTACCCCTGGGGGTCTACCCCCGACAAGCCCCCGAGTAGTACGTGGTTGAGCGACAAGTCGGCGAGGTCGTGCCATCTGATGAGCTTCGAGCTTGCTGCAGTTGGAAGCGAAACCGCGTGATACTGGAGAGAAAAGAGCCGTTTCCCAACGGATGCGCCGCGAGGTGCGTCCGTTGGCCGTAGCCCCCGAGCCTTGAAGCGATTCCGTAGGAATCGGTCCAAGGGTTAGTAGCCTTGTTCTTGGTTGCCAGACAATCAACGGATGCGCCGCGAGGTGCGTCCGTTGGCCGTAGCCCCCGAGCCTTGAAGCGATTCCGTAGGAATCGGTCCAAGGGTTAGTCGAGGAGCATCTGACTGAATCATCCGGCGTTAATTTCGGCGTCCAGTCCCCGAGCGTGAGGTCCGGCAGAGCCCTGTAGGGCATGCCGAGTAGTCGTACCGGCGCCTAGCCCCCGAGTACAAGGACTCGTCGGGCGAGCGCGATGTGTAGCTGTCCCGACGCCAGCCCCCGAGCGTGAGGGCTGAGCACGCCGAGTGGTCGTCCCGGCGCCAGCCCCCGAGCGTGAGGGCTGAGCACGCCGAGTGGTCGTCCCGGCGCCAGCCCCCGAGCGTGAGGGCTGAGCACGCCGAGTGGTCGTCCCGGCGCCAGCCCCCGAGCGTGAGGGCTGAGCACGCCGAGTAGTCGTCCCGGCGCCAGCCCCCGAGCGTGAGGGCTGAGCGCGCCGAGTGGTCGTCCCGGCGCCCAGCCCCCGAGCGCGAGGGCCGAGTCGAGGGTCCGTCAAGTCTTCGTCTTCCTCGTCATGCGGTAGCGCCAGCCCAATACTCAAAAGCACTCAGCTAGCGATCCTTGTGGAGTGTAGCGCCAGCCTCGAGTGCTGCAAAGCACTCGGCTAACGACCGTCGTAGAGTGTAGCGCCAGCCCGAGTGCTGCAAAGCACTCGGCTAGCGACCGTCATGGAGTGTAGTACCAGCCCAAGTACTGACTGACTCGAGTACTCAGCCGGCGGCGATGCCCGAGTGGTCCAGCCCCCGAGCGTAACAGGCAAGCTCGGGATCCAAACCTGTGCCCTGCAATGAAGATATGAAGGATAGGTAGTATATGGTGTAGCAAATACTAATTCTGGAGAAAAATATTCGGAGTTGCATGTAATAGAATTTCTACTTCCAACTCTTTAAGTCTATTAATTTCCTCGGGTAGTTATCCTGTTACGTTTATGCACCTGATCCCCGATAGCCGTAGTCCATAGCGCAGGGAGCTGGGCCGCATGCACGCGTAGGAGCATAGGCGTACGGAAGAGTCGAGGCTTCACGGATTAAGGCGTGTGCTTCCCAAGTACTTTAGCGACTTGTACAAGAGTGGAAAAAGAAATAAACGATGGAGAAAAATGCAATATGCGTCCGTTGGATGTAGCCCGACTGCTTGTGTAGCGCTCGGGCTGTATAAGCAGTCAGGAACAAACCAAGGGTAGTCGGCGATGATCATGGAGACATGTATACGGAGATACGCGGTGACCGAAAAATATTGTGAAAATATTAAAGTATGACTTAGCTTGATTTGTAATTGAGTCAGAGATTCGGCGTGTCGCCCTCGCATGGTGCCATGTCCGAGGTTGTCGACGAAGTCGGCAGCAAACTGGTGTTGCTGTGCGCCGGTCTGCCGAGCATCGAAAACATCTGATGGCCTTCGCACGTGCATGTAGCTATACTCCAGAAATTTGCATTGGGGCTCTACCCGGCCACACGCGGTGTCGTCTTGGCCTTGTAGTTCGATCTGGAGTCTGCAGATAGGAAACAACTCGGATCCGCGTGCATGCAATGTGCGCACGTTAGTTAATAGATGGAACAAAATCATGGACGTACAGCTGACAATAATAAAGAAACGGAAATTGAAAATAGGAAAGAGATGAATATGCTTCCTATTTTTGACAGTATGACCGATCTGATGATCAGGTCGGCGGTACTTCACCCCCGGCTCCTCGCCTGATAGCTAGTAGCCTAGTACGGCACTGTGGATCCTGATCACAATCCTTTTGCATGCACGATTAATAAAGAAATAAACTAATCTTTGCTAAGCGGGATAGAAACAGAGGACAGATCGAATCCGAACTTCCCTGTCTGCTTGACGAGTTTCTCTGACTTGCACAGAATAACATCGTGCTCTTGCCCGGACGAGCGGACATGCAGCGCCGTCACCCAACACCAACCGCGGCAGATCGATCGCGGCAGTAGGGACACGGCCGGTTATCGCAGCACTGATTCGCGCATGCAGTGTCAGGCGTAGATGCAGTCGGCCGGATGAACGACACCTTTTCGTCCTACGGGCTGCGGTGCTGGCGCCGTCTCCAATCCCCCCGATTCATGGAGTAGATGGGATCTCGCGTCTTCGACTCGGCGATTACTGGATCGCGATGAACAGCAGCCGCCATTGGAGGAATTTTCTTGTAGATGAATCTGCCATCGAACTTGCGGATTGATCTCGTCGATCAACCCCTACCTGGCGCGCCAACTGTCGGATGTTTGGACCCGGCAGTCCACNAGATCGATCGCGGCAGTAGGGACACGGCCGGTTATCGCAGCACTGATTCGAGCATGCAGTGTCAGGCGTAGATGCAGTCGGCCGGATGAACGACACCTTTTCGTCCTACGGGCTGTGGCGCTGGCGCCGTCTCCAATCCCCCCGATTCATGGAGTAGATGGGATCTCACGTCTTCGACTCGGCGATTACTGGATCGCGATGAATAGCAGCCGCCATTGGAGGAATTTTCTTGTAGATGAATCTGCCATCGAACTTGCGGATTGATCTCGTCGATCAACCCCTACCTGTCACACCAACTGTCGGATTTATGGACCCGGCAGTCCACACAGGGTAGTCCGCGTGGTTGATTTGTCAAGGGACAGATCGAGGATGAGAAGTCGATGGTAACACAAGACGCAAGGATTGAACAGGTTCGGGCCGTCAAGATGACGTAATACCCTACGTCCTGTGTTGGGTGTATGGATTGATGTGTATGAAGTTCCTGAAGGATCTCCGTAGTTGGGTTCTGTCCTAGGTTGAATGAATGCGTGGGTTGTAATCGTAATGTCCCCTGGAGGGGGTCTCAAGGCGCCTTATATAGTCCGGCTGCCTTGAGTTACAAGTCGGCTAGAGATCATAACCTACCCGAAATACAAGGATGCGATCCTATAACGATTACAGATATCTTTCCCTATAATTCCGGCTAGTTTATCTTGATCTCCGAGCTTCTTGCGAGATACGCCGCCTTGTTTCTTGCTGCGTGCGCCGTCGCGCCCATCCGGCTCGTCCGACTGGTGGGCCTCCCGAGTGGTGGGCCACCCAGTCTGACAACCCAGCCCGATAGCACTCGGACTGGGGCCGCCCCTTGATGGTTGGGCCAATCCGCCTTCTGGGTACCCCTGGGGATCTACCCCCGACAGCCACTAAGTACCAGCCTATATCATGTAAATATCTTTTTGAACATTGCAGCCTGATACTCCTCATCTCAGATTGCTAATCCTGAATTTCAATCATTTGCCAAATCATGCCCCCCGAGCATTGAATGTCATCCATAAGAATATGCACAACCGAAATGAAGTATAGAGAAATACATAATATCTCCAGGAACTAAATATTTTGGCTTTTGAAAAATAAATAGCAACCACCATTGCAACTAATCAATAGGTATAACAATCTAGTGATAACCCTCCATGATATAAAGACCCATGTGGAACCCAAGGATCAAAATAAGAGTGTGAGGGATATCCAAACATATCTAAGGATGAATTCTAAGACATAGGCATATGTGGCATTTGTAAAGCAAATGGACGATGTAATGACCAATAATTCTGATAATTTGGTGCAAATTTCAATTTCAAAAATTGTCTCTCAGACCTCTTCTTCTCCTTCAACTGCGTTGCACCTTTTTCTTGAACATCATCCTTGTGTTGAGTCTGAATGCTTCTTTTAGGAACCCATGCCATGCCCTTCTTTGTCAGCTCCTGAGCACTAAGCTTCTTATTCTGCCAATTTGATAAACTAAGTGGATGGCTTGGCTTTGCTTCAACTTTGGACAACAGCGCTCTTTTCTTGATTTTTGGCTTATTCAATTCTTTTTGTTCAGATTTAGCACTTGGAG